>OZ022239.1:45016242-45251242 GCA_963978895.1 Erpobdella octoculata | reverse complement strand
AATAAGTAAAAAGACCATACCATGAATAATTAAAATGACCATATTCACAAAACCACTTAAGAGCTCTCGGGCACTTTTAATCTGCCCTTCTTAAGTTTTTTTTCCAAAGATATCCTAATGCAGATGTTAGTGTTGAAAAAATTCAATTCACACTCGAAAACGAATTTATAACTTTGTTTAATTGGCCAGCTGATTTGTTTACAAGTACTGCGTACAGGACAACAATAAAAAGTCAAGAATTGAAAAAATAAGGAAAAAGAAGAAAAAAAGGAAATAAGTAGAAATGTCATGGGTACCCAAGCGCACCCTACATTAGGAGAGAGAGCGAAGGAGAGAGCGAGAGAGAGAGGGAGGGAGAGATGGAGAAAAAGAGAGAAAAGGAGAGAGAGAGAGAGAAGGAGAGAGAGAATAAAAAAGTAGGATAACAACGATGAAGAAGATAAAAACATGTACCTAAATCAGATATTTAATGTTTTTAGCCTATCGAAATCTTTTTTAAAAAAGGAGAAAAGAGGAAAAGATAATGACAGGTGGATGTAGTATCTTTTTACTCCCTATTTCTCTTTATCTCCGCTATCCCAACATCCTCTGTTATTCCTAGCCCTTCCCATCTTCTTTCTATTTTCCCACCCCTACCCCCTCCACTTCCCTGCTGTTGTCTACAACACGCGACGTTTCTGCTAAAAAATATTTAGAAAGAAAAATGACCAACATATATCCTGTGTCGTATTCTTTGTTGCCTTCATAGAAAATCTATTTTTAACCTTGAAATGCTCTTAAAAGGAAAGTAAAATTAAGAGGGTACGAGGTGACTTTTGCACCATACGAGATGCGTCAAAAGAGAGAGAAAGGGAAAGATAGAAGGAGGGAAAAAAAGAGGAAAAAGAGGGAAAGAGATGGAGAAAGAGAATGAGAGAGTATGAGTGCGAAAGAAAGAAAGCTGCCGGGTCGCGTGTGAAACTGTGCTTTAGACGGTCAAGAATGATCGTAACTTTTCCAAGGGTTGTCCTTTCCTGATGAGGATGAGTGGGTGGGTGGCTGAAAGAAAGAAAAATAAGATGAATGAATGAATAAGTGAATAAATGAGGAAGTGAGTGAGTGAGTGAGTGAGTGAGTGAGTGAGTGAGTGAGTGAGTGAGTGAGTGAGTGAGTGAGTGAGTGAGTGAGTGAGTGAGTGAGTGAGTGAGTGAGTGAGTGAGTGAGTGAGTGAGTGAGTGAGTGAGTGAGTGAGTGAGTGAGTGAGTGAGTGAGTGAGTGAGTGAGTGAGTGAGTGAGTGAGTGAGTGAGTGAGTGAGTGAGTGAGTGAGTGAGTGAGTGAGTGAGTGAGTGAGTGAGTGAGTGAGTGAGTGAGTGAGTGAGTGAGTGAGTGAGTGAGTGAGTGAGTGAGTGAGTGAGTGAGTGAGTGAGTGAGTGAGTGAGTGAGTGAGTGAGTGAGTGAGTGAGTGAGTGAGTGAGTGAGTGAGTGAGTGAGTGAGTGAGTGAGTGAGTGAGTGAGTGAGTGAGTGAGTGAGTGAGTGAGTGAGTGAGTGAGTGAGTGAGTGAGTGAGTGAGTGAGTGAGTGAGTGAGTGAGTGAGTGAGTGAGTGAGTGAGTGAGTGAGTGAGTGAGTGAGTGAGTGAGTGAGTGAGTGAGTGAGTGAGTGAGTGAGTGAGTGAGTGAGTGAGTGAGTGAGTGAGTGAGTGAGTGAGTGAGTGAGTGAGTGAGTGAGTGAGTGAGTGAGTGAGTGAGTGAGTGAGTGAGTGAGTGAGTGAGTGAGTGAGTGAGTGAGTGAGTGAGTGAGTGAGTGAGTGAGTGAGTGAGTGAGTGAGTGAGTGAGTGAGTGAGTGAGTGAGTGAGTGAGTGAGTGAGTGAGTGAGTGAGTGAGTGAGTGAGTGAGTGAGTGAGTGAGTGAGTGAGTGAGTGAGTGAGTGAGTGAGTGAGTGAGTGAGTGAGTGAGTGAGTGAGTGAGTGAGTGAGTGAGTGAGTGAGTGAGTGAGTGAGTGAGTGAGTGAGTGAGTGAGTGAGTGAGCGAGCGAGTGAGTGAGTGAGTGAGTGAGTGAGTGAGTGAAAGAATGAATGAATGAATGGATGCATATGTGGGAAAAGGTACAATGTTGGCACTCAGCCATTTCACCACGAAAAAAATGTTCAACAGAAATCCCTACCCATATCTCGTACACATAGTTTTATCTCCATTCGTTCATTCGTCTAAGCAATTCATCCGTCGTTTCTTCGTTTGTTCGTTCATTCATTCATTCATTCATTCATTCATTCATTCATTCATTCATTCATTCATTCATTCATTCATTCATTCATTCATTCATTCATTCATTCATTCATTCATTCACATGTTCGTCCCCTCGTTCGTCAGCCAACCATCCTTGCGTTCACGCGTTCACTATGGAAATCAGCCGCTGGAACGTAAGTTAAATTTTATTGAGTGGCATGCACTTGACGGGGCGGAAAAGAAACCCGATATTTTTCGATCAAAATTTTGTTTTTAGTGATTCACTGATTTTCTCTTTTTTTCACCTCTTTCACTTCTTCAATGACACACTAATTCATTCATTACTAACATCACCCAGTCAACGCCATGCACCTATTTGTTATTAACCCTCATAACATCAACCCAGGTGTTGGGGTGGACCCTGATGGCTGGCGGTGTGTGGGTGCACATATACAGAGATTCGAACCACCTGGGTGTACTGCTCAGGGACAATCCGACGTCCCCACTGCTTGTTTCGGACCGGATCGCCGTCTTCCTGATCGTATCTGGAGCGGCTGTCTCAATGATCGGGTTTCTCGGATGCTGTGGAGCCTGTACAGAGAGTGTCTGCTTCCTTGGATTTGTGAGTCTTCCAGTTTTTGCTTTCTAAATTTATTTTACTGTAGGGGCACGTGTATAAATGTTGTGTGTGTATGTGTATGTGTGTGTGTGTGTGAACGTGCATGATGCGTGTGTGTGTGTCATGCTGGCTGATGGATTAATCATAATCATGACCACTATTGTGAATATGCAGCGAAATCAATTTTACGTGTTAAAGATCAATGTTATAATCATCTTCATCGTTGTCATCCTCATTTTGTTCATCCCTATCGCTACTATTATTATCAATACGACCACCATAATTGTCAGCATCATCATCATTATCATCTATCATGAGCCTTATCACCACCACCACCATAATTGTCATCACCACCACCATCATCATCATCACCACCACCATCATCATCATCACCACCACCGCAACCATCATCATCATCATCACCACCACCACCACCATCATCACCACCACCACAACCATCATCATCACCGCCATCGTGATTGACACATGCACAACGGTGCTGAATTTCTTTTGAGCAGGTGCTTCTGTAATCATCTTTGGATTAGTAATGCTTATAAATTAGAGAATAATATTACTTTTATCATTCTTATTATTTACATTACTACCTTTGAATCTTCCCAACACCACACAGTAATAATAATAACCAAGTAACAGCTAATAATAATAATAATAATAACAATAATCACAATACCAGTCGCAATCACCACCACCACCAACAACTACGATAATCGTCATTATCATCACCGTCGTCATCACTACCGTCACCATAAATATCAACATCCACGTGAATGAATGATAACGCAACATCCTCAACATTCATTATAGTATGCAGTCCTGCTGGTGGTCTTCATCATCTCACAAGTCATCTTCGTTGTACTGGCATCCAACTTTCAGGAGACGGTATGTCGCTCCCACAAAAAATTCTCTTCTTCTTTTTTCCTAATTAATTTTTTACTTTCTTTTTTATAAAAGAAACTTTTTAGATCTAAACTTTTTTCTATCAAATCAAATCAAATCAAATTTAAATTTTTTTTAGTATTTTTAACGTTTGTGTATTTCTTATTTTACATTCATGTGTTTTTCATATTAAGTTTTATCATTCTTTGATTTCAGTTTATATATTACTTAATATATATTGTATTATCTAACTTTTATGTAGATTCCTCATTTCACGTTCTCCTGTTTTTAATTTTTTTAATTTTTGTCTTCGTTTGTATAATTCATTAATTTATATGCCTATATTTACATATTTTATGTTTGAGTTTTTGACTCACGATTGCATAGATGAGTGGTTAAGTAAAATTAACATCGTTGAAAAGAAAAATCATCTTCGGTTGAATAAATAATCACAAAGGGTTAAAGTTCATTTGGTTTTTTTTTCAGGTTGAAAAGAATCTTGCAAGGAGCATGTTATATCAAGTTAAGAACGAATATAATGTCTCAGATGATTTCAAATTAACCTTTTCATGGGATAAAATCCAGTCTTCGGTAAGTTATCTAACATTCGTCCGTCCGTCCGTCAGTCATTTAGTCAGTCCATCCAACCATATAAACATCAATCCATCCATTCATTCATTTATCCATTCATCCATCCATCCATCCATCCATCCATCCATCCATCCATCCATCCATCCGTCCATCCGTCCATCCGTCCATCCGTCCATCCGTCCATCCGTCCATACGTCCACCTGTCCATCCGTCCACCCGTCCATCCGTCTATCCGTCCGTCCGTTTGTCCGTCCGTCCATCCGTCGTCCATCCAAATATCTATCCATCCATCCAACCGTTCATTTGTCCATTTTGATCAATTTGTTGATTAGATTAACCTATTCGCTCACACATACATGTAAACAAAGAGGTGGACATGGTTTGAGTTGACCCATGGGTTGGATTGGGTTGAGTCCAATTTTTTTGACACATGCGTGGGTTGAGTTGGGCTGGGCTGAAAAAATTATAAAAAATTATTTAAAAATTTAACTGTGAGTTTAGTGGGTTAAAAAATTTAACTTTTCAAGTGGGTCGGATTAGGCCGGATTGAGAAAGTGGTGGGTTGGGTTGGTTTGGGTAGCCAAAAAGGGACCCGCGTTCACCTTTGCCTAAACACATATTTGTTCAGCCTCAAGCTCATCTCCACCAGCAGACGCACACTAATAACTCTCTTTTGTTTTTTGAACTCATAGATGCAGTGCTGTGGTGCGATAGGACCACTGGACTATCACCAGAGTGCCTGGTTCAACAGCACGACAGATTCCGCAGGGGTCTTCGTACCGACTTCGTGCTGCAAGAATCTCAGGCCTCTTTCCACAGACCTCAGAGGTACCGATAACCCTTCTGTGAACGGTGGCAGGTTCTTCAACATCGGGGGAGAAGGTGATTTTGCGGGCGAAGATAACCCGCCTTTTGGTGCTGGCGGCTTGCACGGGAGCTTGAGCAGTAGCAAACAGAACGAATACAACGGCTACTACAAGCCCCACTACAATTTCAATGAACGCTTTTACCAACGACACCGAAAACGAGACAACAGCCCTAGCAGTCGTAGCGGGATCATCAGCAGTAGCGGTTATCGCCGAGGCAAACGGCCAAGATCGTCTTCTACTTCAGCATATTCAAAAGATTATCTCTGCCAACTGGAAGCCATGAGATTGCAGTTTCCAAATAATAACCAGGATTTTCTTCACGTTCATACCCAGGTTGGAAGTTACATCTAGACGTTTGTTAACGCTGTCATACCAAGTAACAGGCCTGGATGATTGGGCTAACTGGCTAACTGGCAATCGTCGACTACTTTAAAAACTTACCCCTACCCTGGTTATCGAGTTTTGAAGAAAAAGTTGATTAGATTTTTCCGTGGGCCTACGCCAGGTAGGCCAAGGGGTAGCCAGATCGGCCTTGCCCAGTAAGTTGGTTAGTAAATAGCAAGACTAATTGGCATTATTTGAACTCGACACCGTCCATCTATCCAACTGATTAGGTAATTTGATATTGTATATTTTGCAGCCAAATGATGCAAAATGAATAAATAGATGTAACAGTGTAGGAAAAAGTTGAGTTTGAGTTGTTAGCCGAGAGAGGCGAGTAAGCATACAAATTGAGTGGGTGGAAACCTGGGTGACTATAGGGAAGGTAGCAGTCAACCAGGATTCAATTCAATATGGCTGATCTAATTGTCCACGGACCGAAATAGCACGTGAACACGAAACATCTATAAATAGAAAACAGGCGCGTAAGATGAAAAATTCTTATTTTATTTCATAAACACGACAACTAGCCTATAAACGCGTAAACAATAAATAGAAAAACATGTCTTTTTTCAAAACGTAACAGGTCGCTAATGACGCGTTGACTTTTGCGGAACTTTGATTTAAGGCCAGATGTCATCTCGCTAACGCCAGACATTCATTAGACAGGACCGGCAATGTTTCCGGAACCTTGCATACGAGGCTTTTTCTTCGAGAAAGTTGGTGAAAGAAAAGAAAAAGAAAAATAATAAAAAACGAAATATCTATAATAACAAAGTAAGATGGCGGCTTCCCGCCACGACCTTAGATGAGGCAATACAATACAATACAATTGCCAAAGAAGATGAAAAAGGAGGAAGCCGGCCTAGAAATAGAGATAAGCGGCCAGTGAGAGTAAAAAAGCACTATGGAGAAAAAAAAACAATGGCACTGGGCACTGGAGGCAGGAAGAAGATCATAAAATGTCTGCGATCATTTTGAAAATATTTCAAGGTGGAAAAAAGAAAAGATAAAAGAAAACCGTCAAAGGAATTCTTGAGATGAATTTAAAAAAAAACAAAAAGAAATTAAGAATGACTGCCAGTCGCGCTACAAAAATAGTGCTCAGTTGAAAGAAAGCAAAATTCTTGCAGCTCCCCACTCTCATCTCACCCGATTCTCATTTTATTCTTACGTGATCCCATTTCCGTCAATCTTCTAACGGGTTTTTTTTTTTAGAAAAGTATAGTGGCATTTGCTGATGACTCTATTTTTACTTAAAATTTATAGTTTTTCGACATTTAACATCGGCATGACATCGCATTCTATACAAAAAGTGCTTTTAAAAAAGAAAAGGTCAATTTTTGGAGAAGGAGTAGTTTTCACTTTTTCTTAGTATGGAAATATTAAATTTTTTTATTGGGCCATTGCAATTTTGTAAAATAAACATAAAATACACAGCCGATTTTTCATTATCCATCCGTCTGTCTTTACTTTTCTGTCCCTGGGGATCCACATCGCCGGGGATTGCTGCCCCTGCGTGCAGACGGGCACAAGCACCGTAGCGCAGTTCTTTCTCTTGAAACCAAGCAGAGAAAGACAGCGACGCACCCACCTATGTGGAGTCCCGCATTATACCGAGACTAAAAATGAATCCCATGCCAGCCATCAGTCAGCAATTTGCCGAAAGTTTTTTCTGTCTTTCCTCCCCCTCTCTTCTCTCTCTCTCTCTCTCTCTCTCTCTCTCTCTCTCTCTCTCTCTCTTTCTCCATCGTTTTTTTCCTTTCCTTCTACCATCTTTCCTTTCACCTTTTTCTTACAGTTGTGCAACTAAACACCTATAACCACATAACATCATTTCGCTTGTCACGTGGTCTACAATAAATACACTGCGCAAACGCTGCGTGTGTGAACTAGAGAGTGTCACGAGTATACAGATCTTTGTCCCAATTTCCACTCCTCACTCACATGTTCGTCCTCATTCCTGTATCGTCTCCAGTATACTGCCTCCATTAAAGTACTGCACGGACCGATGTGAACAACCCGCCCGGTTCTCAGGGCAAAATTCCAGACCCGATCCGCAGTTTTTAAAGGCCTACAATTCTTATACTTGGCACATAAGTCTCGGCCCGACCCGCTTGACTTTTGGCTCGAAACGGCTCGTTTGAAAACTCTAAAATCAAGTCCCGACTCGTGCAGTATTCTTCTAGTCCTCATCTCAAATCTTATTCCCACCCCCCCCCCCCCGTGCAGCTTAAAGTTTATTCCCCCTTGACCCTCATTAAATAAACTTACATTATAAACAAAAAATCTAATTAAAGAAAAAAATACGCATAAAATAATAACAATTAAATAAACTTTTCTCTATCTCAAACAACTACCAACAAAACCAATAAATCTTTCTGTGGGAAGACAAAAAGAAAAAAATAATAAATCATTTTTAATTTAAAAATTTAATCTCAAATTCTTAAAAAAGTTGAAATTGAAAAAATACGTGGCTGTTAGTTTTTTCACCATTACCGCGGTGTTACCACTAAATAAATCCTCATTACCGTAGATTCGCCGTACCAGAATTTTCTATTAATGTTTCGGAAACGGTAAAAGCTAACCAAAAACTCTAAATTTACCACGGAAAGTCGCAGTCGGTATAACGTGTCGCTCTTTAGTGTGAACGCACAAGCGACATTGAAAATACTTATGATTTATTAAATTTTAAATTCATTACGTCGGCCTTTTCGACTTCCGTTATAGTTCCATGGAAGGGCATAGATAGAACATTTTCTTAGTGCGCATGTGCACCGCAACGGCCATAACTTCTGTTTATGCAAATTTCGGATGGCCCCGCCTAGAAAGTCACGTGAGACAGCCGGTCCTGAGAGCAAAACAGCTAAGCGTGCGTGCATAGATATCTATACGCGCGTGTGATGATTTTTCTACACTATTATGTGGACATAATTTTTAAATCCTTTAAATTAACTTCACCGCCGGTCTTGCTTGCTTGCTCGGATGTTTGCAAACATAGAAAGTGAAAATAAACTAATTTCCCATTATCCAATAGAGCTGAAATTTGAAATATAGGCTCGGTCATCATGACAATTAATGCATTTTATTAAAGGTTGATTTTTTTTAAATTTTTGAAGGTAAAAATAATAATTATCTATGTTTTGAAACAAAAACAAATCAAATAGAGTTCTATAGATTTTTACGTATATACATTCAAAATTTTTTGCAATAAATGAAAATCCGGCAAATTGTGAAATATAAAGGATTTGTGAAAAAAACTGTTTTTACAGCTCACTTGTTTGTTTTGTATTGTGAAGTTTGTTTTGTATTTTACGCTACATTTGTTAGGGTTGTGTAGTAGTTTTTTCCTCAAAATTGTTGTGGATGTCCATTCCACGCGTTATATTCCCTCTACGTTATGCAGATAGTCTAATTAACTTTAATATTAGAAACATTCACATTTTATAAATACATTTCAATTATGCAAATAACTATACCACGTAAAGAAATTTTTTAAATACTCATACATTCTGCTAATGTTTCTATATTATGTGAACACCTTTACATTATGCAAATAAATCTACACTATATATCAATACATACAAATTTCTTCATTATGCAATGCATTGTTATGCAAATACCTCAACACTACATAAAATCCGTAGATATTGTAGACTACTTTCTCTGATTACTCATACTTTAAAAGAAAACCTCTGTATTATGCAAACCCTCTACATTATACAAATCATTTACATCATTCAAGCCCTCTACATTCATTATACAAATCATTTACATCATACAAGCTCTCTACATTATGCAAATCCACTGAATTCTGCATATCGTCACATTACGCAAATCAGATGCAATCTACAAATCCACTACATTATACGAATCATCTAAATTATACGAATCATCTAAATTATACGAATCATCTAAATTATATAAATACCTCAACATAATACAAATACCTCGACATTATACAAATATCTCAACATTATACAAATATCTCAACATTATACCAATACCTCAACATTATACAAATACCTCAACATTATACAAATACCTCAACATTATACAAATACCTCAACATTGTACAAACACCTCAACATTATACAAATACCTCAACATTATACAAATACCTCAACATTATACAAATACCTATATTTTATTTACACAATAATACTTTTAAATGGCTTATTTTTCTACACAGATGTTTGTTTCTTGTGTGTTCGAAAGCATAATTTATTCCAACAAAATAGAAATTATTTTTCATGCCCCCTTGGCAGTGCCCTTTGACACGGCCTGTTCGACAGCCGGTAAAATATGATAGCGCTGACATTTTCTTTAAAATAATTTTTTCTTCTTCAACACCACGCACGCCAGGGCTGTCATGCAGCCGTCATCGAACTCGCCAAGATCCACGCCCCCGCTCTCACCTGTATCATCTTTCTTGACGTACTCCAGGTAGGATTATTTTTTTCTCTGATTTTTTATTTATTTTTTAATTTTTCACCTGAAATCATCACGAGCTAATTATTAGACATCAAAATTATTATTTCTATGAATATTTATTACTAATTATGAAAAAAATTAATCTGTTCAGCGCGCTATTTTTTATCAGCGATGAATTTTAAATCAAATTAATTCATAAATAACTTTTGTACTGAAAAACATTGAACATTTCTCAAGCGATAAGAAATTTATAAATATAAAATATAATTACGTCAAAGATAATGATATCAATATTTAATCTATTTCAAAATTAAAATTCATAATGTAAATGTCTTCTATTCTTCCTGAGCTTTTCTTACCCACCCATTTCTTTTACCCATCTCTCAACAATCTCAACCATCTCATCTCTCTCAACCATCTCTCTTAACCATCTCATCTCTCTCAACCATCTCTCTCAACCATCTAGCTCAACCAATCTCTTTCATCAATCTCTCTCAACCATCTCTCTCAACCATCTATCTCAACCAATCTCTTTCATCAATCTCTCTCAACCATCTCTCACATATCCCTCAACCATTTTTTATTTATTTTTCATCCACTTTTCACCCATATCTTACCCAACTCTCACTCAATCCTCATCTTTCTCACTCTCAGGTCATCAACTTATTTTACGCGTGTGTCCTCATCGGCATCGTCCGCAAGAAACATTCAGACTACTCGTGGTGCGAGGAAGAAGAAAGAATTTGATGGCCCGACCTGACCTCCTGAACTCCTGAACTCTAACGACCACACCTGCGTCACGAACCTCACCGCGTCACCTACCACCGCTACCGCCAATCATGTTTGTCAGTATTTTAACGAACCATAGTTGACGATGTGTTTGAAGTTAACTTTTCCGACTTATCGAGAGAAAAAAACAATTTCTTTATTATTTAAAGTTCAATTATTCAACTCTCTCCGCGGAGCTAGAAATATTTAAATGAATGAAAGTGTGATCAATCAAATTCACGCACGGTTGGTCGACTCAATCAATCAATCGATCAACCCGATAAATCAATCGACCAAAAAGATCGATCAATCAATCAAAAAGTCGAGTGCCTCGGCACTAGAAGCAGGGCGGACTTTAGGCACATTGGCGCTCAGGAGTTCACGATACCTGCAGTCACTGTGGACTCTATAGAGTACAGCATACCATATGCGCACCAAGTGGTCGAATGATTTCTATCTGAACTTCATATTTTAAAGTCAGGATACTTGTAAATTCCAACAAAATTATAATTTACAAAACGAATTGTTAATAAAACTTTTACAATTTCAATTCATTCACGAAAAAAGACAAAAATAGTTTAGATTAAGTTGACACAAGTGGTTTAAGTTCGGCACAATGAATTGAAATAATATAATATATTGTGTAATTGAGAAAATTTTAAATCCATACATAGTAAAAAGGCCATAATTTAAAGTGATATGATGTAGCTAGACGCCAACGACCTAAAAGTAAAAAATGTGCCTAGAGTCCACCCTCGAGTTCACCCCACCCCCTTGAACGGACCTGCAGAATTTCATGACATCTCTATAAAGTTATCGTCATCGTCATCATCGTGCTGTCGTCACCATTTGACAAGTCAGCCATCGTCGTGTATCTGATCAGTATTCCACAACCACCACCACACAACTTGCGGACTTGGTCGCTTTCTTTCTTTTCTTCATTTTTCTTGCAAATATTCTCCCCGATAACGATTTGCTGGCTCGTTCACGGGTTCTCTCAACGATTTCAACGTTATAGAAAATAACAGAATTTTCCCCCGTTCGTTTTACGGTTGTTTTTTATTCGAGAATGTAATTCTTGAGGTAAATTATTTTTTTTTAGTTATTTTTTTTAGATTTTGATTTTCTGTACGACGGTCGATCTTTTTTTTTCAAGCGCTGAGTTTCTTTGACTATGCAAAACTTGAATTGGAAGTCGATTATGGTGTTCTCTTGAAAGAGTTTCGATTTGGTCGGCATTTTTGTTTTTATATGTAGCCTATCTAGGGTCCGTTTTTGTTATCAATATCAAAACAATCATCATCGTCGTCATCATCATTATCATCTTCGCCATCACCATCACTGTCACCATCACTATCACCATCACCACCACCATTATCATCATCATAATAATCTTCATCATCGTCATCATCATCATCATCAGAATCACCATTAAAAATTATCATCGCAGTCACAACTCATTAACACTAAGCGAAGCACTTATGATTATCGGGTTGCAAGTTTGATTGACGCTGACCCAAGTAATTGAGAGATTTCTTACATTTCAGAAATTCAAGAAATATTTACTCGTATGTTCATGGCTGCCAAACGGGCACAGTTTGCCAAATTGTGATAACCTTTTAATTATATGTGCTTTTATTAATTTTACATGTTCAGTAAAAACAGGTCATATGTGGATCGGGATGGTTTTCAGTATGTGAAAATTCTAGAAAGGAGCTGAAGACGGGTGCTCCCCGGATGATTGATCGTCTTCGGGGTCTGCAAAATTGAATCGAGCCAGTCTCTGTGCCGAGTGCCGACGATATAAAACATTCGCTATCATAAATACTTGCATATATAATAATATAATATAATATAATATAATATAATATAATATAATATAATATAATATAATATAATATAATATAATATAATATAATATAATATAATATAATATAATATAATATAATATAATACAACACAACACAACACAACACAACACAACACAACACAACACAACACAACACAACACAACACAACACAACACAACACAACACAACACAACACAACACAACACAACACAACACAACACAACACAACACAACACAACACAACACAACACAACACAACACAACACAACACAACACAACACAACACAACACAACACAACACAACACAACACAACACAACACAACACAACACAACACAACACAACACAACACAACACAACACAACACAACACAACACAACACAACACAACACAACACAACACAACACAACACAACACAACACAACACAACACAACACAACACAACACAACACAACACAACACAACACAACACAACACAACACAACACAACACAACACAACACAACACAACACAACACAACACAACACAACACAACACAACACAATACAATATAATATTATAATGAAAAAATATCACCATCATAACTATCCATTAACAGTTATAATAATCGCAATTTATTATTATATATTATAATCTTTGTCGCCATACCCATCGTCATCGTCATCATCGATATCATCATCATCATCATCATCATCATCATCATCATCATCATCATCATCATCATCATCATCATCACCATCATTATCGCAGCTTTCATCATCATCATCATCATTATCATCGCCGTCTTCATCACCATCACCATCATCATCATCATCATCATCATCATCATCATCATCATCATCATCATCATCACCACCACCACCATCACCATCACCATCATCATCATCATCATCATCATCATCATCATCGCCGTCTTCATCATGATTACACGCGTGATCATATTGGGATTTCAATTTCGTATTGTTCTCTCTGCCTCTGTATTATTTAAGCCTGGATGAAAGACCACCACATGTTGTGTCGTGTGTACGAGCGTATATCTACGTGCGTGTGTGTGTACGTTTTGTGTGTACGTTCGTACGTACAGCGTTGTACTGTCTCTCCGTTAATCGGACATTTGAAGATGTTCAAGTTCTTAAAGAATACAAATTTCATTGTACAGGTCAAGTATACTGATTATAAGCACATCATATCATGGTGGTATACTCACGTTTGTTTAGCATTAAATAAAGTTCACCCAATCATTCTCAAGTTAAAATTTTTCGGCATAATAAAAAAAATTACCAAGCCAGCACCAACAACTAATCAATAATAATAACATGGCTGTTGTTTTTATGTCGTTGTTGTTGTGATGATGATGACGGTGGTGATGATGACGACGACGATGGTGATAATTGAAACAATCTTAGCAATAACTTCCAACAGTAAACAAAGTAGCATCAAGAAGAATAATATTTAATAACATAACTTTAAAAAAAATCAAAAAATCAATAACTTCTCCATCTGAACAGCATTTTATTTTTTCGTCCTCCAACAAAAACAAAACACATTCTCCCCCTCCCTCCCATCCCCCTCTTCTTCCTCATCCATGAGAATTCGATTTGAGAGAAAACACTCGACTGACGTTTTCAATTTCTCTGCCAGTCGGCCAACGATTCCAATTGTCGGCCAGACGGCTGTCGTGGTGGTTGTGGACGGTTATAGACGGGGGTGGACGGTTATAGACGGGGGTGGACGGTTATAGACGTGGGTGGACGGTTATAGACGGGGTGGACGGTTATAAGCAAGGAGTGGATGGGGCTAGACCAAAACAGGACTTTAAGCTTGTTTACTTTAAAATGGCTTTCAATATCAAATAAATATTATATATTCTTTAGGACGTGACACCGCGTGACTCAGTGAAAGGAAAGTTTTCGATAAAATAATGTATAGCAAAAACTTTTAAATCGTGTCTTACAAATCGGCATGCTTCAACGTGCAGTTGTTTGTTGCAGGCAAGACAAACTTAAAATCTGGCCTGGTTATCAACCTTGAACTACAGACCTGAAAAGACATTCTATGTTCCTTAGATAGAAATGGTTATGGCGAGAAGAAGAAGAAGGCTAGCTATTAGGGTGTGTAGGGAGTAGGTTGTTATCGCTAAGATGCTTTGTGATTCTAGCAAAAATCAATTTTTTCAGTAGTTTTTGAAATAGTTGATAGATTAGATATTGGACCATAAGATCTGTTATCTCCACTGTCGAGGTTTTTTTTTGAAAATATGGGTTAACAAGATGTCATAAAAAGTGAGGGAAAAAATCGTCAGCCAGTGATTTACTAAACAGCTTGAAGAAAAATGGAGCAAATTTGAGCGCAGCTCTTAGAGGAGCTCCTTAGGGCTTAGGCATTGAAACCTCACCTTGATCGACCTGAGCAAAGCTGGCCACTGGTGCGCCAGAATAAAGTATTGGAGTTGGAAGAGGATGTTGACGCCCTGACGTCGCTGAGTTTGTTGGTGCATAACCGTAAAAATTGTTCAGCATTTGGTGAAGAGCTGGAAGTAACACGTCCTCTGAGATATTAGTTTATCGATGATGGATTTCAGTTCAGTGCCGTATATTGCCGCGGCCCTGTCGACATCAAGAACTTCATAATTTAGAAATGATGAGGTGTTAAGAGCCTCGAGGAAATAAGTGATCGGAGAGACCGGTTTCGAACATATTGATCCCAGAATCCGGTGAAGTCGAGCGCGTTGCAAATGCCTGTCCTTTCATGAGCTGGTCGATGCACTGGGGGAAGCCGTGGACAGAAAAAACGCCGATTAAGGCACGATCGTGTGAGGGTCCTCAGCTCGATCTATTCTAATGATGAAGTCGCCGCAAACGATGACCTCATCATTAAGAATAGCGACTAGCAAGCAGGTCTGAGAACTTGTTGAAAAACTTTCGTGAATGACACCAGTTCAGTTCAGTTCGGTAGGTAGGTAGGTGACAACTATTGTGCAGCTGTGTCGAATGTGATGTGTTAGAAGGAAGCTGGCGACACACCAAGCTTCGGCTACCTGAGCTGAAACCCTGGTGATGTGATTATAACGACACCTCCAAGATCAGGTTCTCGGAATCGTCTCTGGGTCTTGCTCGGTCGATAACGGAGAACTCTGTGAAAAGGAGCGCCTTGATGAGCAGCGAATAAGAGTCAGCAGAAGAATATCGATTCTCCTGTTTTGATTCTGTTATTCAGCCATCAGATTTTACGTGGCGTTTGACAGCCCTACCCCCCCCCCCAGGTCAGATCGGCACCCTTTACAGTGGCAACAAGTTTGAGCGAAACTTGCATAAAACAGCAATTATGCAAACAAAATATTTAAGAACCAAAAACATTTTTTAAAGTTTTTGAAATGTTTTATTTACATGTTTATTGATATCATACAACTGCCATTATTGAGAACGCACCCCACTATAACCAACCAATACCCACCAAATTACCAATTCTCAGCTATGCAAAAACTAAATTTTACAAATCAGTTCGTTCACCACATACGAAACAAATTACGATGCTAATATTTTAAAACATGTCACCAAGTTTCAAGGAAAACTTGAATAACAAATCATTAAATATAAAAAGGGGCAAGACGAGACAAGAGATGTGTTTTGTATACACAAAAGAACATAAACTGTGAAACGGAAAACTTTTTTAATAATACACACTTCAAATGAAGAAAATGTTACAAATTAATACCTTAATCCCATTAACACAAAACAAAGAAGAAGAAAGAAAGAAAAACGCAAAAAACCTAAAAATGGTAAAATGACAGACAAAAAAACTGAAGCCACTCAAAACCATAACAAATGAATACATCACGTGTACTCCGAGACAGGAAGACAAATCGGTAAAACCGGTATTGCCTCGACACAAATTCAGGATGACATATTAACCTAGAAATAAAATCTACAAAGAGTCAAATAAAATAAAAAATATTAAAAACTCAACATGCTAGTGGAATGTTACAGACCTCTTATGCAGTAGTTAGTGTAAACAAACTACTGAGGCGCTACAGAGTTGTAACTGAAACCATGGAGGTATTTGATAATTTATAATTAAATAAATTCTAAGAATAGGATAGAACAGGGAGAAAAAAAGAATAAAATAATTTAGATGATCTGAGAATGACTTTTTAAATCAAAGTAAAAGAGAAATAAACAAATATCAGCAATAAAATTGTCAAATATCAACATTAGCTTAATCAAATGATAATTCAGTTTAAAAGTAACATTGCTTCAACCACATTAGAAATAAAAACAGAATTAGTTTTAATTGATTAGGTGATAATCAACAAGAACTGTTATCACCATCAACACTGATAATCTCACTATAACTACTATATTATCGCCAAACACTGATATTATTACTACACTGACACCATCAACACTGATATTGTCACCAATCACACTGATGCCACCAATTACACTAACCTCACCATCAAAACTGATATTATCACCAGCAACACTGATATTATCACCATCAACACTGATATTATCACCTTCAACACTGATATTATCACCATCAACACTGATATTATCACCATCAACACATATTATCACCATCAACACTGATATTATCACCATCAACACTAATATTGTCACCATCAACACTGATATTATCACCATCAACACCGATCTTGTTGCCGACAACACAGATATTGTCACCAACTATGCTAACAACACTATTATCATGCAGAGAAATGAACAAGAAAAGAATTAAGAGACGAGGTATTGAGACATGTGGTTTCTGACGGTCGAAACGATTTGCCTACGTCAAGTAAGGTCAGAGCTGCATGATTGATGGCAACTATCTTGTTTTGAGGAAAAAGAGAGCTTATTTGAAAGTCGCATCGTATTTTCTTCTGCTTGTATGATACTGGCTTGTCTACTAGTGTCATAGGATTCATGCCAGTGTAAGCTTTGATGTCTGAGTCCCAATCAAATTTATGGAGAACCAGAAAGCAAGTTAAGTCATTTTTACTTTCCGTATACGACTGGTCAATGTAGCGTAGAGTAGTCAATGACACATCTGAAGGTAGAGTATGATTTATACTTATTGCCGGGATCGTTGTTAAAAAAATAAGACGCAAGTCATCTTGCAGAGGTGTCAGAGCAGCTATAACAGGTGGTCGCCTCAGCTCGTTTATTAACATGTGAGCAGGCAGTGACAGCTGCCTAAACTCATTTGAAGTTTTCGTTTTTGAAGGCGGTTCCTGCCAAATAATTTCCTCAAAAAGGAGCTGGAAGTTAGTAATCGTCAGTCTATTGTCCTGTACGCCGGATCCCATTCCACGCCCGTCATCGTATGACAATCTCCTGTCTAGCATTATTTCAATCACGCCAGCAGCAGTGTTGCCGACTCCGTGAGGGTCGGACATCAGCAACGTTAGACGTCGCCTCGCATTCGTATTTTCTCTTCCTTCACTTACATTGCTTCTAGTTGAACGATTATTTTTTCCTAAGCTAGATTCGATGAAGACGTACGAAGTAGCGGGATAGAAGTTGGCTTCTAGCGGCATGGATCCCATTCTCTCTCGAACAATAGAATGGAAGCCATTTGAGTCAGTAAAGAAAAGTCGCTGAGGTTTGATATCGGTCGTCAACCTCATGACGAGGTCGTGGTTTGAGTAGTCATTGCCAGTCATGTTCGTTTGCACTTCGATGGCAATATTGTGGACATCTCCTTTCAAAGGAATCTTGTATGTTACCGTCAACATGTCATTGTGTTGAACGACAACACTACTGAACAACGAACCTAAGGAAAGCTTCACAGATCTTGGCCGACCAGCTGCCAGCTCAGCCGGGGGCAACTGAGGTCCGAAAATATATGCCCCATCTTTGACAGCTTTATACAAGTAATAGCCAGTTTGTGCACTAAAATTATACAGACCATTCGGCAAATTAATTCTCAGCAGATTCCCTGTGGTGCTGTCAAATTCTGCATTGATACGATTTCCTCTCACTGCAAAAGTAGATTCTGTGATTTGACTAGTCAGTGACTCCACGTGTGCCTTGATACATCTGGAAGTATCTGATTCACCGACTGGCACCAGAGAGTAAAGAGCAACACCTAAGGGACTGATGACGTCAGGAAACGACAGTTTAAACTTTGAACTCAAAGGCGAATGCTTTATTACTTCATCAAGCTGGCATTTTAAATTTAACTTCAACAATTTATTATCAACCATTGTGTATTTGACCACACCGAGATGAGTCTCACCTCTCGTTTCAACAACCACCGACATATCCCGTACGCGGCTGCTCAATAATGGGTTGAACAGCATAATATCTAAGCCCTTCGTGCCATGAACAGGAACATAATCGATCATATTCCTGTCGTCGATCTGTTCGGTCATCACTCGAGGCTGAACATCTATTGCACCACCCTCTACCTTGTTTGACTTCATGATCAGGTTGAATAGTTCTCTGAAAGACTGCTCCATAGAATGATCACACTTGTGAATGGCTCGAACCAGTCTCTGTCTGAAATCCTCCGTCACAAAGTCAGTCGAGGTTCCTGTTATCGCATCGTGGTGTTGAAACAGTGATAGAGCTTGCCTGACCTTTGTCAAAAGTTGTTCTTGAGTATCAGGTTTATACTCCAAATCTCTATAAATAAAACAATAACAAAAAAACGTGATTATGAAACTTGCAGAAAGAAATAATATTACGAAGAAAGATACTTTTTTCAAAAAACACGCTTTTATTTGTGTGTGGAAAGTGCACTAAAAAGTATAAAATAATTTTTTTCCCTTTCTTTCTATATGTCATCAAATAATCTTTGACTAAAAATAAAAGCATCGGAGCTCATCCTAATCAGTTTCCATTTCCATTATAATGTGCTTTTGTGACTCATTTTAATTTTGTATAATAATAATAATAATAATAATTGTAATATATTTTAGTTTTTTATAATAATAATAATAATAATATCAGGAAACCCACTTATGCAGCTTTTTCAGCAGAATTGTTTGAAAGTTGAGTATTTCGGCCGACTGAAGTCTTGATTCGAGGACATTTCCGAGTCTTTTCAGCCACATTCTAGTCGAATAGAAACCGGTCCAATAATCTCCCTGCTGGTCTGAATAAGGAAAAAAGTCCCCTGAAAGAGTGGGCAGATCTGGCTGACCCTTATGAAGGTCACTTGTACTGAAAAATAATGTAAACAATAAAAACTTGAATATCATCTCTGTTTTTACAGCCATTCTTCTGCTAAGCCAAAACATATTAAAAACTTGTCCAAACTTGTTTTTATTGCCGTATATAATTGTTTATTCATAATGACATTAATACGAATGATAAACTTCACGTTCTACTTATTTTCATCACTCAATAAATCACATTGAGGCTTACAAATAACTGAAACTTTATAATACGAGAATAATATAATTAAAACCAACTTCACAACACTGGGTTTAGAATCGAGGGTTCGAATGTAGTCGCTCACAACTCCAAATCTTGCCTTGATTTTGAGTTGTGGATTGTTGTTCATGTACTCAAACAGTTTCATATAGTTGTTGTACTGTTGGTCCCATTCTAAGTCTTTATCATAACGAAAATCATCTCCCAAAGGTATAAGAACTGCATGCTTGCTGGAAAGAGAAGTTATGAGCAAGATTAAAAAGTCAAAAAATAAAAAATAATTGACAATTTTTAAATGATAACAAGAAAATAAATTTATAACTTTCTTAAAGGCTCACCAAATAAGTAAAAAATATATAACAAAAAAATCACACTTTATTGGTATCTAGCTAGTTTACCCGGCTACTGTAATGGCGCTATTTTTACAGTAGTTGAAGCGGTGCTACTATTTGCTGACAAGATGTGGCGCCGTAGCACAGCGGTGAAAGCAGTTATGCTATCATCCTGCCGTCGTGGGTTAAAATCTCAGTCACGGCGTTGAGCAAGGAATTTACTCACACTGCTCAGGCCAACTCAGCCTTTCATCCTTCATTGGTCGATGAATGAGTACCAGTTTCACGACTGGGGTGTAATAGGGTTCAGCACATTCCGATTTCGGATACACGTGCGGGTGGCAGGTAACACTGTGTGATCCCATATGCTCTAGCCGTTCCCGGCGCTGCTGGGGTATTAATTGATATACGAAGTAGCGCCCTAATGTTCTACATTTACATTTTACTTTTAAGATCATTGATGGTATCACTGCTACTTTTTCAGTTTTCTTTTAGCACTATTCGCTACTTTTATTCAAAGACAAAAAATTTTTTCTGTATCAATTAAGTGATTTCCAATGCATTTAGTTTTTATTTGAAGTACGCATAAAACCTGAATTTGGTTGATTGATCAATGGGTGTATGCGCCTTTTTGAAGTGTGGTGCCTTAGACTAAGAACTGCGCTCCCAGTCATCAACTTTTTTACAGCCAGCAATTTCGCCCCGAGATACCCTCTCCTGTCATTAAAATTTTCCAATAAAGCTCCCCATGGTCATGAACTTTTTTGCAAGAAATTCTGGTATACAGAACAACCAAAATATATCTGTAACGTTAGCAAACACAATCAAGACGGAGCTTGGAACTTTACTAGTAACTCCCGGGGACACCTGCTGGAATTCTTACTACGAAGCAATGGCACGAGTGCATACAATCTCGACTAAACCTGATCTGGAACCAAAGTTTGACACAATGTGCGATGATTTGAAAATCAAGCATTTACTACCAATACAGAATAGATGTTGATGTCATATAAAAAGCATATCAGGGCTGTTAATGTTACTTTGTAACTTCTTACTCCTCAGCAGAGTAGAGGTAGCGACGCTACGTATAAATTACAGTAGTGGTAGCGAAGAGTGGCACTACTTTTTCAAAGTAGTGTTAACAACCCTGCTAAGACCTCGAACGGGAAAGTGACCGGGAACGAGAAAGCGACCAAGAGAGCAAGCAAAAAAAGAAACGGGAGTGAGAGTAAAACGATAAAATACCTCTAAAAATCCAGGGCAACGCCGGGTACCCCGCTATTTTTATATATCGATATAGATTACTACATTCTTTATCACTGACTTTCTCTGCATGGAGGCTTTCTTGTGATACTGCTCGGCAAGTTTGGCTGCCAGCGAGGCAACATTGTCTTCATTGATCGGAGTTGCAAGAGATTCAGACATTTCACCACTGATCTGAAACAATTATCAAGTAAGATGAAAAATGAGGACAATAAAAAAATCAACATTAAAGTTAACAAATATCAAAATTATTTTACTTAAACGGAATAATGATCTCTGGCTAGCAGTTGTTATGATGTTTAAAATACTTGGTTCTTTGCCCACAAAACATAAAATAAAAAGCAGATTTCTTAAAAACCCTCCTTTAAACTTTGTCATGCAACATAAATTTAAATTTTGTTAAGCAATAACCCTCCATATTCGTTGGCCTGAGATAAGTTATTTGGCCATAAAAAATTTAAAAAAAATTGAAACTTCCCCTATATTTTTCTCCTCTTTGAAAACTACCTCCATGCCAAATTTCGTTCAAATTGGTTTAGCGGCTCGGATTTGTATAAAAAAACAGACAGAGAGATATACATACATATAGTAATTTGTATATAGAGAGATTTTCTCAATCCACCAAAATATGATACAGTAGGTGTTGCTTAAACTTGGCACGAATCATCTGATTCTCTTTGCTATTCATTCTGGATAGAGTTTTTATTTTTAGATGTCTCTAGACCATCATCAAATCCTCTTCGCCACAAACACTCATCTTACAGTCGTCTTAGTCTGATTTATAAAAATTAATTATTTGCTTCTTTCAAATTTTTATTTTCTATAATCATGTAATTTTAATAAAACTAAACTGCTACTCTGATTTATCGCACGCTAAGTGGTTCTGCTGGTAATTTTACAACAAAATTTATTTTGAATTTATATATGCAAACATTTATATAATTGTGTTTGATTTGTAATTATTATATTTTATAAAAAAAAATTTCATTATGCAAGTTCATTTGTTGAAACAAGACAGCAATGTCCTAATTCTTTTCAATTACCAATGCATGAACAATCACTTCCAATAACATCATCATCATCATTATTATTATCGACTAACTCAGTGAGCCTCACCTTCCTGAAATCAAACAGTAGACAAGTTGGATGATGAGGACCACACTGATGTTTGATGTTGTACAGCATGAATGGAAGAACAAATGTCCTGTGGTCACAAGCACCTTCTTGATCCCAAGTCTGTGTTAGAGTCGGGAATGTAAAAGGGAAAAAAACTTACATGATGCATGTAGTAATTAATTCTAAAAATTAGATATGGGACATAGGCAGAACTATTCCAATATATCTCTATATATATTAATGACAAGATCTCACATACCTGCCTCCAGTTGAATTCAAGCAGCTTTTCTTGCACCATCAACTTCTTCACTTGACTGTGAATCCTCAAGACAATCGAAGCCTTGAATCCCATCTTGTTGTAAAGATATGGCATGAACGAAGAGTAACCGAAAGGGTCCAGAGACCAACTGACCCTGGGTTTGACGCCTAAGTTGCGGGCCAGCCAGAGGTGACCCTCAAGGAAGTTGCCAACGAGCGATGAGTAATGAGTCATTGCTTCATCGGGCACAATCCAACCTCCACCAAGTATTTCAAGTCTTCCACTTTTTATTAACTGCTTCACAGTCTTAATGGAAAAAAATTACAAACACTACTCAAACCTTTAATCAGACGAATATAATTTAATGGAAAATATCTTCAAAACAACAACTTAGTAACCCAGAAAACTTGCTCACTTTGCAGAACCAGCCACCAAAAAAAAACTATGACTAAAAACATTTTAAATTTAAAAAACAAACAAACAAAAACCTACATATTTTGTTTGGTTATCGAGTCCTTCCCACCACATGGCAAGGAAAATGGATTCTGCCCACACAAAGGTCATATTTTTGAATTGAATCAATTTTTTAACCATATTGTCAAGAATGTGCTTTGTCTGTTGTTCGAAGTAATCATTTACTGTTCTCAGCCAGCCAGGGTCGTTGTGAGAGTGTGGCACTACTATGGCCTACGGAAATAAATTCCATTTTAATTAGTTTTATTGCATTTGAAAAAAAATTTATTGCTATTGAATTGACTATATGTTTCTTATTTTCTAATATGATTGGGAGGTTGTCATTTGAAAGTTAAAATATAAGTAATTAACAAATTTTAATATATATCATCACTGAATTAAATGCTACAATAATTACTGAAAAGTTCTTCAGTCAATAGAATTGATTTTTACCATTAATATTCATCATCATCACCACCATCATCAATTGCTTCACCAACTCTGAATTAATAGTTACAAAATAAACAGTAACCTCCAAAACATCATATTCAGATGCTTCTGCATCCGTTGTCATATCATCATTATTACTAATGAGTGTTTCAACAGTATTTTGATTCTTGAACATGCGCTCCAATTTGTTCACTTTCCTCCAAAGACTGATCGTCTTCACATCCACTGTTGCTTCGGACACAACAACAATCTGAGATTCCTTATTATTACTGGAAGTGTTATGAATAATACCCTTGTTGTAAACTGAGAGTGTTTCGTCATATTCAAAGTCGAGCGATACAGGAAGTACTTCTTGTCTCAAGTAGTAAATCCATGCAATCAACGTTGCTATGGTGATGACGATTCCAAACAGAAGACATCTGAACTTGAATTTCATGGCTAGCCTAGATGCTACAACTGCCAATTGAGGCAATGATCTGCTTCTAAAATTTGTTAAAAAATAAGTCAAATTAAATTTACATGTTTGAAGATTAACATTACAAAAAACTAGGTAACAGTTTAAATAATTTTACAATTTGAATTTGTAAATAATTAACTTATAAATATTAAAGGTAATCTCTTTCTCCAAGTTAATAAATTATCTCCAGTATAAAACAACAAACAAATATATAGAAATGATAGAGAGGGTATTTTAAAAAAGAAAATCATTAAAAATAATTAATTAAAAAATTATTTTAAAGCTATTTATAAACATCTAAAACCAGCTGGGCTGAAATTTCAAAGCAAAAAGTTCCCTATGGAGATCTATTCTCGTTTATGCAAGAAGTAAAACATAAAAATTAGAGTTGAAAAATAATTAATAAAAATTTGCATGAAATAAAACATCAAAGTTTAAAAAGTATAAAAAAAATTTGTTGTTAATTTAGGCATTAATCTTGTCTGCTAAAGGTTAATGATTCAATTCCCACTGGCTGGCTAGTAGCCCATGTTATCAGAATATGAGAGAGTAAAACTGTTTCTCCACGGAGCATGTAGAAAACAAGGGACACAGATCTTTTTAGTGCCGCGACCCCTTGACAAAATTTGCCATGCTCTGGCGACCCCCAATAATAAAATTAAGTGGGTTGTTCATCTTTCACTCTGGTTCACTGCATCGTTTCAACAATTACAATTGCATTTGAACTTAACAGTTATACTCCTACAATACATTTTAGTTTTTGAATAGATAATTTTGATTTTAAAATTTTAGCCTATCATTTCTAGGCGTTCTCAATTAAAAATTATATATTATAAATTGTACATAAAAATTATCATTTAACTTATTATTAAAAAAATAGAGTTTTTCCCAACAATCTTTTTTTACAATTTACAAGCAAATGAGATTGATCATTTTTCATTTAAACTTTTATTGATGCACCTCCAAAATAGAATTGCTAAATTGTCAGTGAGAAGCCTGTGCTTGCTTCATTCTCACCAGATCAGAAATTCTGAGGGAGTCTTTCAGGGGCGTCATTTGAGACTTGATAACTAAAAAGCTTGAAAAACCTTTTTCACAAAGGTGTGTTGTGGGAAAAGGAATAAGTATCATTCTACATAACTATTTGAGCAATGCAGATAAGTTTCAAGTTTAAAAAGCCTCTTTAAAAAAAACTCACATTTCTAAAAGTCTTAGGCGACCCCTATAAAATCATCAGGCGACCCCCGTTGATATATAATTTGTATATCATTAAAAATTAATTTATCTTCAAAGAAGTGTGTTGTTTGCTGAGAAAATTACAATTAAAATTGCTGTCATCGAACATTTCTAAGTAGTGGGGTTAACCGGCATTGCCAGAGGTTTTTAGACGTTTTTTTTGTTTCTTTCACATTTTTTCTCTTTCTTTCTCTCCCTCTGTTTTACTTCCTCTCCCTTTCCCACTCCCTCTTTCTTTCCTACTTCATCTCCCTTTTCCACTCTCTCTCCTGTTCGCTCGTCCTTTCTCTTTCCAGTTAAAAAATTAAAAACTACTCTATCTTTTTTTCCTTTTTGAGATCTACCTCCATGTCAAATTTTGTTGAAATTGGTTCAGCGGTTTGGATTTGTATAGAAGACAAGCAGACAGACAGATAGTCATTTTACAACACTTACAACTCGGTTTATATATATATATATATATATATATATATATATATATATATATATAGATGCTTTCCTTAAGTTAATTTTAAATGAGCAAAGCATGTAAATTTACATTTAATTTTGCTGTATTTAAGCAATTAATAAATGATGATAAATAATAAAAATTAAGATAAGTCAGTTTATGTACAATTCATTGAATTTCATTTCATTTGTACTCTAAATTAGCAAACATGAATAAATAACTAGCAACCAATTCGATCCATCCTGTGATGAATACTTCTATGATGCATATTATAGGCCTAAAATCACTAAACGGAAAAAAAGCCGGCCTGTTCTGGCCCGGCATGATCTCAAACTCGGCCCACCAGCCTGTTTGAAAGCCCTAAAATCAAGGCCCGACCTGGCCCTGTTAATTTTAACAGCTTCTTTCATTATTTTCTTTTTTGTTTTTTAATCTTTTTTCTTCATTATAATTGCCAGTGTATTACTCCGCAATCAATGTTAAGCATTGGCAGATATTCTCCAAAGAGTAGCAATACAAATACTGCTCTGTGTTATAATTTATTCACAATATTTTATTTTGAGATTTGAATACAGGATTTAATCAGCATAAACTTTGCACAAGTGTCATAAAAATTAAATGTAAATAATTCATTTGCCTGAAAAACTTAAGCCCAAAATAAAAAATTACTAAATAAAAAAAATATTTAATGACCTCTTCAGAAAGCTTTGCGAGTACATTATTTAAGAGTAAGGATTCTGAGATGAATTATGACATTGGATTTACATTATATATGATTATATATATATAACTATATAACAATCTTTATCATCACTATTCTGTTTATAATTAAGTAATCTCCTATTATGACAGCCTGGGCTAATTTAGATATAAAACCCGGTTATAAAAATGTGTTAAAAAAATAAGCACAGAACATTATTAACACGTGAGAAAGAATATTTTGATGAAAAAACTCCTTAAAAAGTAACTTTAAGCAGAAATACCTAAAAGCAGTGCCAAGACGTGGAATTATTTAATATGCAATTCAATTTTTTTTCATTTTTAAAAACAATCAGAGCATTGAGCAGAAACTTATCTATAATATATATCATAATTAATAATTTTCATTAATTAATTCAATAATCAAAAATATGAAAATAAAATAAATTAGTCTTTTTGCGTTTATTTGTGTTAAGGCATATTGGCAAAACCACCACCTTTAAAGAAACCGTTATGTCAAGAACACATAGAGCGCTTACGGAACTCGCCCATTATTTATCTAGTATTTTTTAATTTACATCATTGGATTGTAAATTGAATTATCTAAAAACACGTTATAAAGATCAAGTTATGATCCGCGACAGAAAATACTTTGGTACTCCTACATAAACAAATATCAGTCTTAAAACAACAAGCAGACGACGAACTACCGCAACAATTTGTTTCTTGAATACATATTTTTAAATTTTTTTGTGTTTTTGTTCTTATTTTAGCTTAATAAATAAATATTTAATTTTATAAACTTAGATTGGTTTCATATAATTTAAAGAGAAATATACCCATTTAATATAAACTATACGCGAGCTCATGCAATAATGTGCTATCTCGCATGACAAGCGAAATGCGTGGGCCACACTTTTAAAGGCTCATTCAAGCTTAGATACATGATCTCGATGCATGAACTTCAAATCCAGTGTTGGGTAGGATTTGAAATCAAATGATTTCAAATCACGATTTAAAATTAATATATTGATTTTTGATTTGAAGTCATTTTATCATGTGTGATTTTGATTTTGATTTGAAATCATTTTTTATGATTTTTGAAATCAAAATCAGAAAATATTTTTTTTTAAATGATTCACGAGTGCTTAGGACACTTTCACCTGGATACCGGTAAGGTTGTGAGCACGGTAACTGACAATGCCAGCAATTTTAAAAAGGCATTTATTGAATTTTATGCCAGTAATAAAGAGATTGATGATGATGAATAAGATGAGGTTACCCATCTTAATTTTGATGAAGTTTTGAATACAGGAACAGACTGTGGCGGTTAAAAAAGTGTTCATTCGGTATAATATAACAGTGCTTTTATCAGCTCCTGTCGAAAGATTGTTTAGTTCAGCAGATCTAATTGAAACTCCAAGACAAAACAGATTAACTGATTCAATGTTTGAAAAATTTTACTTTTAAAGATAAATAAACAATAACAATTCATTGTTTAAGTAATTTTAGATCAAATTGATTAAAACATAATTTAATAAACAAAATTATGCTAAATTAAACCAAACCTTGTAATAATAAATGATAAAAAATGATTTTGATTTGATGATTTGAAAAACTTTTTAAAAAAGATTTTGATTTGAAATCATATTTTTTCTGATGATTTTGATTTCAAATCTTTTCAAAAATTATTTTACCCAGCACTGTTCAAACCGATATATCTTCATTAATATAACTCGTAGAACAAAAACTTTGTTATATTTTGTTTTCTGTTATTTTCTTTTTAAAAATACAAATTTTATTATTTTATTTCTTTTAAGATTTTTCTTGCGACGGTCTAGTTAATTTTCATCGAAATTGGCCCAGGCTGCTAAACTAGAAGATTGCCACTCTATGTCTCCTATTATATTTATATTATTATATAATAAAATACATTACAATTTACAATATTATAAATTAATAAATCCTAAATTGCACTTCACTTCACGATTACTGCACAACTATTGAACAAGTATTTAAAAATTCGTAAACAAACAACAGTTGATAAAAAAGACACTTAATACACTAAAAAGGAGTTTTAACTCACAAATTCCAGCATCACCAAAAATCGAGAGCTCGAAACTCAAAACAAATAACTAAAAGCAAAAGGTAAACAAAGTAATGTACCTACCTGACGCACACCAAAGCGGTAATGTTTAAATATTTACTATGTTATTATTGGTCAGAGAAGTGAGTCGAAGGATAAGATTTTGTCAAAATGTGCAAATATGAATACATCAGAGTCAGAGGCGCAGCCAGAGGGGGGCCCGAGGTGCCAGGGCACCTGAAAGCATGTCTATGTTGATGTTGAAATGACGCACGTGCCCGTGTATTTGGAGAAATATTTGAGTTAACAATTGGTTTGCAAATTAAATATTTAATAAGCTATAAAAAATGATAAGGTCAGAGTTGTCATGGGTTCAATTTTGAAGACCTGACCCGACCTATTTCTGTTTTTTATTTGTGACCCGCCCCGACCCACTTCGGCTAGGACCCGACCTAACCTGGCCTTACCCATACCCAATAAATTTATTTTAAAAAATTATTTAAATTGAAAATCAATTCTACAATACCCCAGCTAAAAATAAATTCTACAGTACTCCAGCTAGCAGTTTCCATCTCACAATCTCTAAAGATTTCACTTTTGCAGCTGACGGTCGGAACGGAAATGTGTGATTGCGGGGCGGCATTTTCGCCAATGTCCGACGGTATAAGACAGGGAGATAAATAATGCAACCTGATTGGATAATTTTGAATTAAGTCACATAAATTATGCAAATATATAGACGCGCTCTGTTTTCCGATGTTGTTTATTTTATAGTCGTTGGCCGTTATGGGTTTTTCCGGTGGATAAAGATTGACAAAATTGCCGACTAAGTTATTCGACACTCATGTATGTAACTAAATAGTTAAATAGCCTAGAAAATTCAACTTGTCATTCTGTCAATCAGAGATCACCAATATTTGGAATGAAGCTTTTCCAATCATATAAGCTAAGCCTAGTCAATAAACTGAAACACAAATAAACTATTTTAATTATTAATTGACTGACAATTAATAACTTCTGACAAAAGTTTACCAAATGGAATTTGATTTTTTAGTAAATTAATAATGCAAAAGGCTTCTGTTCTAAAAAAAATATATCATTACAAACAGTTATTCTAATCTAAAAAATCATGATACTGTGCAATTTAACTCATTAGTTGTTTATTTAATGCAGAAATTTTCAACAAAATTCTACTTTGTCAGCATGCTAAGGACAAGCATGTGATAAGAGTGCATAGTATAGTAACACTGATTTCTTTAAGACCTAAACAAACAAACACATAAGCAAAACAGCATGAAAAAATTGTGCTTCATTGCTTTGATCCAAAACATCAATAAAACTGATAATTTTTCAATGATTTTTATTCATCTAAATCTAAAATGTCACGTTAATCATAATACATTTGAAGCCTAAAAATGTTGCATTAGTTTAAAAATATCTAAATTTTTGTTTGTAACTAAAATTTGTTAGTTTTTTCATATGCATGTCAGATTAGCTATTTATTTATCTGCAACAGAAAGAGAAACAGGAGACAAGCTATATCAAAGTAGATACAAAAATGTGTATGGCCTTTTTTGTCTAAATGGCTCAATATAGAAGCCACATACAAATATTAGAATGATTGTAAGAACTATTATAAGTATCAATAAAAATAGTATTAAAAATAGTATTAAAAAATAGTATTAAAATAGTATTAAAACAATAGCATTAAAATAGTATTAAAACAATAGTATTAAAATAGTATAAAACAACAATTTTCAGCTATGAATAACTTATGGCCTACAGTCCATAGATACTACAATTATGTTAATTTTAAATAAAAATTATTATTAATCACAAAATTATGTATAGTTGTTTCTAAATAAAAGTGTAAAAGTTAATTTAACCAAAATAAAAAAATTTCAAACGAAAATATTAGCAAGCTTCAAAAGCATAATGTATGCAAATATGGATAGATATCTATGGTTGTATGTGACCTAGTCATTTAAAACTATCCAATCAGATGATAGTATTTGTCTCCCTGTCTTATACCGTCGGACATTGGCGAAAATGCTTGCGGGCGCGTCACATCGTTTTAAAAAGTGAGGGGGACAACTTTCTAGAACGAATTTTTCTTATTTTGTAATCTCAAATATTAAAATTTGTAACTTGGTTGTATTAATGAAATGTGAATTTTTACAACAATCACCCATCAACTTCTTCAAACCCCTTTACCTTATTTTGTTGACATAATTAAAGGATGTTCCCATTGATGAGCAGGCAGATTTTCTAATAACAGCTTTTAATTTGTTATTAAAAAACCGTCATTTTTGACGTGGTAATATGTATGTTACCTGCTAACAGAGGTTTCGTTATGAAACTTCCTATAAAAACCTCTGTAAGTAGCTGGTTAATTTTTTAAAAACAGCCAAAACAAAAATTAGTAGCAGACAATATTTGAATAGTAAAATAAATTAGTTGAATAGCGCTTTTGACATAAAAGAAGGTGCTTTAAATATTTTGACGTGGCCATATGTCTGTTATGAAAAAATAAACAAAGCTTCTTCTCGGCATTTAACTTTCATGTTTACAATACAAACTACTGTTACTAAGTTACTAACTGCAAAAATTAGTTTTAACATTATTTAGCAGTCTGGACCACTAAATAGTTGTTTAAATAGTGGTGTTACTATAAGATAAGACTTCTAGTCACGTCAAGAAGAAATGAGATATTATTTCGGTGTATTTATTTTCTCAATATTCTGTTGGGGTCTACTATTTTCTTTTAACTTTTTGTGTTCACACGGTTTGTTATTTTTATTAATATTTTTTAATTGATATTCAAAAGAAATTAAAGTTTTTAGAATGGTTTATTTGTATAAACTGAACTCAAAAACTGACAAATAAAATCTCACTCAATATTTTACAGGCCAACACATATTACAAAAATATGAAAAGCAAAACGAAGAAAAGCTAAAAATTATAAGGAGTGAACAGGTTTCAGCTGAAAATGTTTTGAAAACTAGCCAGAATAATGCTAAAGATTATAGTGATAAAATAATTGGTGAAAATGATGATGATAAAGATAAAAAAGATGGATTGAGTGATGACCTCAGTGGTATAGAGGCTATGGATGCATCATTGTTGAAAGTTGACGAAATAAATCCAAGCAATAAATCGGAGGATATTCTAAGCAAGTTTTTAGGGGCTCCTCTTGCTCTGTTAAGTATTTCAGATTCCTCTCTCTTGTTTCTCAGCAAGAGTTTGGTAATTTTATATTATTAATTACTCAATTAAAAAATTTATGTATCGTTCTATTTTATCAGAATATTATTATCATTATTATTAAACAGTTGATAACACAACATATGTCAATCAAATTACATTAAGTAATAGTGACGAAATCTTAGCTGCAGAATAATAATGCTTTTGATAATTTTATTGCATTATTTAATGTGCTAATGCTGAATATATTATATAAAAATTTTAAAAGAGTTTTCTTATTTAAAACTAAATTAAAAACATTTAAATAATTGCTTGACTCGTCAGTGCCTTGGAGTTTCACAGAAAATAATAATTATCAATAATAATAATAATAATAATAATAATAATAACGTTATTATTATGTTGTAATTTATGTTAATATTAGTTTTGTGTAAACATGCAATAAAAATGTTTAAGACATTGTTATTTTAAATTGAATTTAATAATTGGGTGTTAAATGCAATGATTTTTTGCAGTTGTCCAAAGAAGTATTGAAAGCTTTCAAAGATCACTACGGTTCAATGAATCCAACATTTTTCATTTTTTCAAATGTTGCATTCTTATTTCTTTCTCTCTACATCTTATTCAGAGTAAGTGATCAATTGTCCAAGTTTTGCTGGTTCAAAATAGTGAAAATAGTGAAAATAAGAGCAAGAATATTTTACTATTAAATTAATGCATTTGTGAAATTAACAGGTCCAAATTTAAGTTTAATTTAATGTTTAAATTTTGGTTTCAGATTTTCATTAAGACACACAGTGATCAAAATTCTCAATTAGCAGGTGCATTTTAACATTTAGAGAAATCTGTTTGTGATTAAGTGTTGTACACATGTGAGATGTTGAAGTTTTTGTTGTGCAAAATTAATTTTATTAATTTATTTTTTTACAAGGATTTATGCTAGCTTGATTTTTTTGAATATTTCTAATAAGAATAATAAGTACTGATTCCAAGATATTTTTCATATCAGAGACTGTTGCAAAAATCCAGTTGGACATATCAAGAGTGCATAAAGAGAAAATGGCTGTCGCCGAAAAGTCAAAAGTCGCCAAAGATAAAGTGAGCTGAACATATAAATTATTGTCTGAAATGAGAATGAATTAATTTATTGATCACTTTAAACTTAAATGATAATGAAATTAATTTATTGATCACTTTAAACTGAAATGATAATGAAATAATTTATTAATCACTTTAAACTGGAAGAAACAGTTAATTTGAAAATCTGTAATAGTTTAAAATGAGGATGTTAATTTTAGTTGTACTACTGAATTATTGTTCATAAAGTTGGTTACTTGTTCAAACAGATTGAAGAAAAGAATATTGAGAATGATGAACTGAAATCGGAATTAGATGAATTGAAAAGTAAACTCCATTCGTTAACTGTGAGTTGGTGATGCTGATGATAGTAAAGATGTTGTTGATGCTTTGAAATTTGATGGTGGTTATTTATTACAAAGGCTGGTGAAGCTGCTTAATGCGATGCTAGGATGGTCAAGTTGTTACCGATTTTATAAAAAGTTTGCATCTATGCATAGCAAAGCAGCTCAAACCCCATTTGTGGTTCAGTAGCTCGTGTTATAAGAAATCTATGTTTTATGTGAATCATGTACATGATCAACTTTATTGCAAGCTTTAATGTGGGTATTTAAAATTCTCCACATTGCTTGCTTGATTGAGGCTGGATAGTATTGATGTTAAATGAGGGTGATGGTGATGAGACTATGATGACGAGGATGATAATGATGATGATTATATAATGAGGAGGATTATATTAATGATTTTACAGAAAGAAAAAGATGGACTTAGCAAACAATTGGAGACTTCCAAGAAACAGCTAAATGAAAAAATGGCTAAATTACAGGAAAGACTTACTAAATGCACATCCGTCGTTGAAGAGGTAATTGGAGTAAATGATTAATTGGATGAATATATAATTGCGATTATTAGGAAATTTTTAAGTTTTTCTTACCTGCTGTGCTGCATAATTTAACAAATAAATTTACATTTTAATTATTCAGTCCTTGTTATGAATAATTTAATTTATATTGAAATTTATTTGATTCATTTAAGCTTTTGTTTTTTTTTATAGAACGATTATATGACAAAATTACTAGAAGATTTACTTCATAAGACAAAAGTATCAGAACATGATTTAAAGCAGGTGATTGTTTCCTTTCATAGATTTTTAATTTATGCTCATAGCTTAACTTTGAATTTATGCATATTACCTAACTTTTTATTTATGCATAGTTTTCTAAGAAACATGTTTAATTAAATTTGCATTTATTGAATGATTTTTTTCACTTCTTAATTTCTATTAGGGCTGTGCCGGTATGACTTTTTTTGCTGTTACCGGTTTTTCCTGGCCAAAAACCGGTACTACCGGTACCGGTATAATGTCGAAAACCTGAAAATGGTTAGAAATAGTGTTTGAAAGTGCGTTAGTGTTACCGTCCGATGTCGGTCGGTTGGCTTGTCCGTAATTGAAATGTAGCAAACAATGTGCATACAGGTAAATTGCACTGCCCATCCAGCTGCTGTTGGTTTTTACTCGGTTGTCTTTTATGCATGATTTGCTGGATGCCGATTGTTCAATACCAGTTCAGGCACCCTTCATACCGTCGGAACCGGTATTTGCTGGTTTTGTCAAAAACCGGCTGGTATATCGGCATGCCGGTATATCTTTCACAGCCTTAATTTCTATATATGTCTATGTATTCGGTTTTATCAAATTAATAATTTCATAATTTTATTTACTCATATATTCTTAAATTTAAGAAAGAAAAATTAGTAAAGGATCAAACTTTGCATGAAAAAAATCTCAAGCTGCAAATTAAAGAAATGGAAATGAAAACTTCCAATTTAATCAGCGATAACAAAAAAGTGATTTTAAATGATTATTTTTTATATTTTTTTAAATATTAATTTTAAATGATTTGTGATAATTCAAATATCATGTTTAATATTATGCACATGAGATTATGTGGGCAATGTATTCTTTCCACTTTTATCTTTCATTTGTAAGCCCATTGAACATTAGCAACTGAAGCAATCATTTGAAGCACCACCCTCACAAATTCCCAGGTGCTGGTAATGCCAGCAAGAAACCAAATGTAGACCTTATGCTCAACTGGTGAATGCCTCACAGCTATGCCATCGCCATCATGCGCCTAATATACCATCATGCATCTAATATGCCATCATGCATCTAATATGCCATCATGCACATAATATGTCATCATATGCCTAATATACCATCATGCACCTAATATGTCATTTTTTACAAGATTCAACTATAAAATGTTTTATTTTATAAAAGATTTCAGAAGATATAGGAGCTCTATGTGAAAGGTAAAATTTATAAAATAATTGTTATATTTGTTTTGTTACATTTTATTTTTAGGATTTCTATTTTTGCTTCTTCATGTATAATTGTACTGAACTTTACCTGCTTCTTCATATATAATTGAATTGAACTTTATCTGCTACTTCATATATAATTTTACTGAATTTTATCTGCTTCTTCATATATAATTGTACTGAACTTTATCTGCTTTTTCATATATAATTGTACTGAGCCTTATCTGCTTCTTCATGTATAATTGTACTGAACTTTAACTGCTTCTTCTTATATAATTGTACTAAACTTGTTTGCTTCTTCTTATATAATTATACTGAATTTTATCTGCTTCTCAGGACCAAAGAACTTGAAACTGAAAAAGATTCTTTACTGGAAATGACATCAGAAACTCTAAACAACTTGGAACATTTCAGTAACGAAGCTAATGTTGGTTTCTAAATTTTATAAATATAATTTTATAATAGGAAAAAGCTTTTAGGTTCAGTTATTCTAACTTGATATTTAGAAAATAATTCTAACATAATATGATGTAAACAGTAATTTTGAGTTTAATAATCACAACGTTTACAAACAAATATGAGTTTAACTAGAAATACCTTGTCAAAATTATGTTTTTTTAACAAATAACTAAAAGTGGTAATAAGACAATGTGGCTGCTCTACCTGCTCAGCAATATAAAATAAATGTTAAATGTTTTGGATCGAATCTGGTTCAAGCAATTTAAAATCACTACATTTCATGCCATGCCTTTGAAAAACAGCTTCAATATCTTGCGATGTTTTCTTTTGAACAATAAATGCAGCATAATGTTTGATCTAATCAGATAACCTCTTGCATAATAAGCTAAGGTCAAACGTTTTGGATCTATAGGACTTTCAGTGCTCAATTGCATAACTTTTATTACATGCTGGTTCGCACCTATTTTATTAAATGCTGACTGCTGACCACCGCGGCCACCGCATTATGCGAAATTGCTTGCATACATACATACATACATACATACATACATACAGACATCGGAAATTATGTAATTTAAAAAATTGAAAACATGCTTTTAAGACAGTTATAAAATGTCATAGCCACATCTTATTGTAGAAATGTTACCCCGGTTTTTGTCCTCATTATCGCTAGGCTTCTTTAATTAATATTTTATTAATTTTTGCTTCTTAAATTTTTTAATTTTATTTTTGTTTAATTAAACTTAAACTATAAAGTTTTTGAAGTGAGCAAATTTTATAATGATATTGAGTGAGTGTTGGTTGGAATTTGTTATTGTCGGTGTCACTAAATATTACCCCAGGGGCCAGTCTTGGGCTCACTACTGTTTCTTTTGTACGATGCTGATATACTTGACATTATTCATCATTTTGGATTCATGGACACTGTTATGCCAAAGACACTCAAACCTATGTTGATGATGCAAATAATGTTCACCTAGATCTATTGCCATGCATAGATAGCATTGAACACTGGATGGCATCACATAGACTGAATGTATTTGGATTGGTTAAGGATCAAAGATACAAAAGATTAAACCAATGCTTTGTTGGTTGCTGAAACTTTGGTTGTCCTCACAGAAGTTGTCCGAAACCTGGGAGTTTATGTTGATTGGGAACTTTCCATGAAAGATCGCATTTCAAAATGTTCCAAAACTTGTTTTTCTAGCTATGACAACTCAGAACTTCATGTGAAGCAACACGTCTCCTGTTGTCAGTCATCTCCACTACTGCAACTCTCTGTTTGCAGGCTCACCTTCTAGCACTATTATGAAGCTTCAATTAATTCAAAATGAAGCTGCTCGTTTTTTTGGTAGATTAAGGAAATAAGATCGCGTGACAGCAATGATGAAAACTGAATTCCGGTGACCGCGTATCTCTGAGCGCAATACCTTTAAACTGGGGACTCTAGTCTATATGGCACTCAATGCTGAAGCTCCTTCATACTAAAGCTATGTGTCACTGTGTCTGACAACAATTCTTACCTAGTTGCTGCCAGAATTCGAAATACAACGTTCGGCAGTTGAGCCTTCAGTACAGCCGGACCTGAAATGTGGAATATCTTACTTGCCAGCATCTGAGAAGCCTTGTTTGTTGAATTTGTTTAAGGCTGAGCTAAAGCGATTTATATTTTTGAGATCATATCCGAACTGATTATCTGAGTGGAATTATTTCATTTTTTCCTGACATTTTTGACTTCCATATATGTTTTAGTCTTAATGTTTTGTTATATTTCAATTTATTTATTTTTAGGAACCCTGAGGTGTTACACACATGGTGCTTGAAATTCAAATAAAATAAACTAAACTAAAATTACAAATTATTATGATTTTAATAACTGTAGCATTTAAAAATAATTATGAGTTTAATAACTATAATGTTTACAAATAATAATGTGTTTATTAACTACAACGTTTATAAGTAATTAAGTATTCACGTATTTTGTTATGCTATTTTTCTTTATACAAGCTCTATTGAACACAATTTATCAAATTAATTGACTTTTTTAATTGAACTTGGGCTAACCGAACGGTGTGGCAAGTGCCATCTTCGGAGCTATATTGTCAATCGAAAAACATAATAAACCATAGAATAAAAAGAAGTAAAAGACAAATAAAAAATGTTATAAAAGTTCAAAAAACTTTACAAATACTATCTCACTTTCTCACCCATTGTAAGTACAATTAAATTGTTATTAACGTCAAATTAAATGTGTAATTAAATTGGCACAGTACAATCTATATGGAACCAAATACGAAAAATGTTATGAAGTGTTTAATAATGATAACGTTTACAAATAATTATTTTTTTAATGATGAATGTTTGTTTGACTTTATTAAAAACAGACCAATTTGTTAGTGTGATTGTTTAAAAATAATGAGAGTCTAAAAATGTGTTTTGATGGATTTTAGAGGTTAAGGCATTGCTATCACGGTTTGAAGAGATTTGAAGAAGAAATTAGTTCAGATCATCATTCGGATGGCCGCAATGAAAGTGACTGCGAGTTGACACTTGAAGAAAATAAGGACAAACTAAAGGAATTTGTTGACATTTCCGTGGTGACTTATCTTTTATTGATTCTTGTCATTTATCTGTTCATATTTTGATTCTAGTGTAACTAATGTGAATTAGTTATAAATTAATAATATATAAACTATTTATTTGTTTGTGAACTTCTCAAAAATAATTTACAGGCAAGTGTAAAGTTGAAGCAGATAGAAATAGAAAGAGATAATATCAAACATGCTGTTGAGATAGAAGAGAACAGTAGGAAATCTACAGAAGGTTTTTATATAAGTTTATAACAATTTTTAAATATTTAAGTTTATAACAATTTTTAAATATTTCTATCTTCTCTTACTTGTGGAGGGGCCTGATATGGAAAAAACGTTCAACCCTAGCATAGCGTGGAATAGGGACGTTTAAAAAATAAATGATGATGATGATGATGATGATGATGATCTTCTCTTATGAGCATTCAATTAGATCTATGGAAATTTCAGCCACACGAACATTAGAGACAATCATAAAAAGGCAAATTTATTTGGAAATTTTGGGGCAAGGTGGAGGGTTTTTTATGGATCTAACCAGTGGCTTTTTTATATTTTGGGGTTTTTAGTGAAGCCCAGAGCTTGTGCCTGAAGCAGTAAAGTATTGTATTACCGGCTAGAGATATGGACGATATCAAGCATAGCCTGTGGTTCGAAATTTGATCCACTCTAAAACTCTTGTTGTGAGATCGAAATTATCTTATTTTCTACTTGCTTGACACTACCAGTATGATTGTTCTCACAACAGAACATCTACAAGTCACCAGGCACGAGCTCGATCAACTCGCGGCTTCGAGACAATCGGCAGAACAGTCGCTGCAGGCGGCTTCGTTGAAGATGCAAGTCCTCTCAGAGTACTTCAAGGAAAAAGAAAGGGAATTGAATACGTGAGTTTTTTAATTTATTCTATTAATAAATTTTGGTCCTTTTACTGATTGTTCTATTTTTTTATTGATCTAATTATTTGTAAATAAAGGAGACTGAAGCAATCAGAGGAAAGAGACGTTCTGTCAGTGGACGGCTGTTCGATGAATGAAGACAAAATTAAACAGCTTGAAAGTCTTGTACTTCAATACAAGTTAGATCATCATTATCGTCACCTCCACAGCAATCTTCATCACCATTTTTCTTTCTTTTAATTTATTCTCACCAGCATAGACTGTCATCATTATTGTAACTGTCATAAAAATGATTAGCATCGTCATCATCGGTCGCTGCTATTGCTCCGGCGGTTCGCGTGATTGCAATCGGTAAAATCGGCAGTCCCGTATTAAAATTAAACCCTAACCCTACCCTTAACCCTATCCCTATCCCTAACCCTATCCTAGGTAGTCGCATAAAAATTTCAAAATAGTTTTTTTTAATTTAACTAATATTTTTAAATAAAGGTACAAATTCTGAGTTTGAATATACCATATAGTGTAAAAAAAATAAAATTAATAAAGATATAGCAAATGAAAGATCGCCTACCGCCGTGGTAATAGTATTAACTAGAGCTGCGAATTAATCGCGATTAATTCCGTTAATTAACGCTAAAAAATTAGCTCGCATTAAAAAAATTAACCCCGTTAAATATTTTAACGACTAATCTAAATTTTGCACCAAAATATAATATTAATATTTATTTATTTTGTTATTAAATGCTTTTATTTAACTTCACTCATTTCTCTGTTTGTTTGTTTGTTTGTCTGTTTGTTTGTCTGTGGTGATCAAATCTTAGAAACAAAAATTCACCCACTTTTTGACCACCTAGAGCTCTAAAACTTTCAATAAAGCTTTATTCTGGATGACAATACATGAATTGAAATTTTCCGACATGAATTAGGTCTTAAATCAATTAAAAATAATCAACTCAAATTAATCAAGTTGTTTATGTATAATTCGCGAGAGGTCTAAAATAATTAAACTGTACGGATGTTTATTTATAAGTCGCCAGAGGTCCAATATACAAGATTGAGCGTAACGGTTGTTTTAGATTAAGAGGCAAATAAAAGCTTTTTTTTTATTTTTTTTATCTTTAATTGTTCGACGTATTTTTATCCATTTTCTTGTACTTCTCTTGAGAGAGAGAAGGAGAGAGGGAGAAGAGAGAGAGAGAAAGAGAGGGAGAAAGAGAGAGTACTGTGTTTGAAACAGAAACTGTATCTAAACATATTCCGTTAAAATCACGATTAAAACTTTTAATCGCAATCGATTAAACGATTAAAAATTTTAATCAATTCACAGCTCTAGTATTAACGTCATCATCCATATTACAGAGAGCAAGTGGAAGATTTACAGAAGGAAATGCAGGATATCGAAGCCAACTTTAGAAAAGAGGTTTGTGATGAATTAATAACAAATTGACAATAGCAATGGTTTAAGAATTAATCTATATTATAGTAGCCCACATCACTCACTCACTGATTCTGTCATGCTTACGTAATTAGTCGTATAGACGTTATCGATGTGCACGTAAGAATTTATTGCGCGCAGGCGTGTAACAAAAGTTATTATGCAATTGTGCCCATATACACTCTCAGTCCTAGAGATCAAAAGAAATGGCGCTGCAATCAGAAAATATTATATAATGAGACTTAAAAAAATCTCAGAACCAAGGACCACTTCTCAACGATGGCCGTCAATTCACAAGAAATGTCGTGTATACTGAAATTCTTTAATAACTAATTATTGCACTCTTTAATTTTCACATCCTTTGAATTTATATGAAATACTTTAGTAAATTGAAAATTTAAACACAATAACAATTTTTATTAAACTTGCTTATATATATAAAAAATGTTTATGGTTATCAAATGTCATTTTGTTTTTGTTGACTATTTTTATTAAATGTATCCAAAGTACATCGTAATTTTAAAATATCCGTCCTTGGGACGGGCAAAACCACTAGTTATAGTAATAAGAAGCTAGGATTTGATGATAGTTTTGATATCAATGTTTTCAATGTTGATGATTTTCAATTTTTTATTAAATTTATTTTTTAACGTCTTCAGGTTGCTGCTCATGAGAAGAAAGCTCATGAAAGTTGGGTGGGTAGAATTTTCTTTGTCTTATTACGTAATAATAACTCTGTAAAGAAGTTGGGTTGGGTAGAAATTTTTTATGCTTTTAGGTAATAATAACTGTTATGGAAATGATTATAAAGGTATCCTATCAAAAGGGCAAATGCAAAAAAGAGAGCATGATAATAAGAGCGAAAATGAAAAGGTCGAAACTAAAAAAAAAGCACAATAAAAAAGGCGAAAATATAAAATGTTATAATTTAAAATTTAACTAGTTGAGATACCCGCCATTGTCGGGTTTTCTCTATCGGACACACACACACTCATTCTTCTATCTAGCTTCTGCTATCTTTTTCTCTCTTTCCTTCCCTATCTTTTTCTTTTCATCACACATACACACTAACACGCAAATACACAAAAACCTCAGGCTTTCTCTCTCTCTTTCTATCTTTTTCTCAAACACACACACACACAGAAACAAAATCCTCTGTCTTTTTTCTTCTATCTCACTTTTTCTCTCGATATCGCGTGCTTTTTCTATTTTTCTCTCTTTCGATATCTCACTCTTTTCTTTCTTTCTTTCTCCCCCTCTTTTGCTCCTGTTTCCTTTCCCGCTTACTTTTCAGCTCCCACTTGCTCTCCTGCTTTTTCTCGCCCTATCGTATTCTCTCCCTTTCCCACTCGCTCTCCCATTCCCTATCACTCTCTTGCTACAACTCGCTCTCTCGCTCATTTCCCCGCTCACGCTCCTTTTTTTTCTTTTTCTCTCTCTTGATTTATTTTTGCCTATGAAACGTGAAATATATTTGTCAAAAGTTGCTAGAAATATTCTTCAAATTTTGTTACGTAAACTTAATTTTAATTTTGTTATGCAATAACCTTTGATGTTCGTACATAGGAACTTTTGGCCTGGGATGTTTTTGGGCATAAAAAGTATAATAAAATTAATAAAAAATACAAATTTTGATAAAAAAAAACCGTTTTAGTTAAAACTACACTATTTTTTTCTTCTTTGAGATCTACCTCCATGCTAAATTTCATTAAAATTGGTCCAGAACTTGGATTTGTATAGAAGACAAGCAGACAGACAGTCACTTTCAAATCCATTTTGATAGTAAACCGATTATAAATCCCTTATATTACCTTCACCGCCAGTTGCTTGAATGGTTGCAAACCTTGAAAGTGAAAATTAATTCAATCGAGCTGAAATTTGAAATATAGGCTAGCTCCTCATGACAATGCATTCTATTAAAGTTTTAAAATTAAAAAAAAATTAAAAATAATAATTCATGTTTTAAAACAAAAACAAATCAAATACCATTAAATAAATGTTTGCATTTATAAATTCAAGAAAAATGTCGTTTTAAAATAAAAAGTTGCAATAAATGAAATGAAAGGCAGGGGAATTTTGAAAAGTAAGGAATTTGTGAAAAGACCTCATTTTCACGGCTCACTTGTTATATATATATATATATATATATATATATATATATATATATATATATATATATATATATAATAACACAACCTTTATTTTCTCCTTTTTGACGTTCGCCTTTTTTAGTTTTGCCCTTTTCATTTTCGCTCTTATTATTGTGCGCTCTTTTTAGCATTCACCCCTTTTAGTTTTACTCTTTTGTTTTCGCCCCTTTTGATAGTAAACCGATTATAAAGATTCATTTACAAATTTCAAAACTCTGTTAATTTGATAAGCCTAATTTTATTTCTGGTCACCATGGCAACAGTTGTCCTACAGACAGAGTGAGAAAGACCTGAAAGAGACTAAACAGGATGTTGACAATTTAAAGATAAAGTATGATATTCTGTGTAATTTTTATTTAATTAAATTGTCATTTTTTTTATAATAAAATGATCGTTTTGTTGTTAGTCTACATTTGAGGTCTTGAGTCTTATAAATTTAAATCTAATATTTTCTCTCTAACCAATAGAAATACTAATAATAAGGTTATTGTCTACTTAATTTCTAGGGTGTCTCAGCTGCAAGACAAACTAGAGAAAGCTTATGAGGTGGAACGAAATAACCAGCAAAACCCAATCCAGGTCCTATTTCCACACCCGATGATGCCCTTTCCGAGGTCGCTAGTTAATCTATCTTAAGATCTAATTAGACGTGATAAACTATCTTACAAAACTCATAATTAGAGACAGAATAATTAGTTGTATATTTTGTATGGCTATTATATTAAATCGACTCTGTTCGCAGGCTGCCATTTATGCGTCACCCATTCCTACCTCCGCCACCACCACCGAGTTTCCGACCAGTTCCTTCTCCAGGACAAAATGGCGGATCCCTCAGATCAACTCCCCTGGACAACCAGGAAAGACCACCTATCTGAAATTCAGTCAACTCTGCTCTTTTCGAAGGTCGGTCTCCCAGTGCAAAAAGATCTCCTGACAAATTCAGTTGGAAAAAGTAACTAGAAATTACAATGCGTGCTAATTTTCTGGTCAAATGTTTTTTCTTTTTATCAGTTTTGGCGATTTAAATTTTGTTTACATTTCTTCTTTCATATATTTAAACGTACAGAGTCCGCATTTGGATGCCTTTGCTTCATTGTTCGTATTGTTAGCTGTTCATTTTCTTGTCAACTACAAGGTCGTGTGTCAGTTTCATTTTTGATTTTATAATAAATAAAAGAAATACAAGTCAAATAAAGGAACATTTTTGATATATTTCTAATACAAACCAAATACGGAGTAGCTGCATACTGGAATTGATTTTGAACGAGAGACGATTACGGCATTACAAAATATATTTACGACGTACAAAGTAACTGTCACGTGTGTAAAACGTCAGCATTTGTTGCAGCAGCAAGAACATGGCAAGTTGAAAGCAAAGTAACTCGACATTGGAAGAAATTTTGATGGAATTTCCAACGGAAATTTTAGGAAAATCAGAAACGAAACATTCAACACAAAAAAGTCTGAGAATGGTCGACGACAACCGAAAAACTTTGGTCCGCAAGCTTTCATTGCTTCGTATTTCAATAAGTGCAACAAGTAAAAAAGCTAAACAATTACGATAAGTTCAAGTTAACGAATTTTATAGTAAGCAATACGAAATTGTAACGGTAGCTGGGTTTACAATGTAATTAAAATATGAAAAAATAGTCTTTCTGTTTGGTCACTTGATGGTCAGGTTTAGGGGCAGAGGATCTGACCATGTGTTGCCCTGGCGAGGTCAGCCAATCATGAACATCCACTAAGACGCTTCTCCTGATCAATGGCTGAAAAATAAATTAAGCTTATGAAAATGATTGTTCAAGCACAAATAAATATAACAAACATAAATAAACTATTCTGAACAATCAAACGGATAGCAGTGTGAACGATACGTCATTTCAGTAATTTAGCACTGTTTTTATTGCACAGAAAATATGTTTGCTCTTTAATTTCAATCAGAAGTTGAAGAGAACAATAATAAAGAAGGTGTTGTTTTCAGAGTCATTGAACTGAGTGCATTGCTCTCACTATCTAGATATCTATATATAAAAAACAATGCGTGCTTAAAAATCAATGGCTGAACTGCTGGAGCAATTTGAACAAAACTCGGCATGGGGTAGTCCTCACTGAAGACATTTTAGGCGATTTAAAAAATTTGCTTATTAAATTTGATATCATCAAGTATGGAGAAAAATGCAAAAACCCGGGTGACCTTGATAGTTCTTGATATAAATCGGAATTGAATAAGAAATAATAATAATAACAAATATTAATGCCAATAGCAACACAATAAAATAACAACAACGGACTCATAGACAAAGCACCACCTGTATAAAAACCAGACTGCTCACAACCTCACAAGTGAAACTAACATCAGTAGACACACACACACACGCGCACACACACATACATACATTTAATGGATAGGCCTCATTTAAATGTTAATCTCACAATTTAATTTGATGTATTCTCATTCTAGTTCTTATTGACTACCACAATCATCACACAATAAATACTGATAATTTTATATTCTAATCATCTAATGATCTTGCTATAGTGTACTAATCATCCTGTTATAGTGTACTAATCATCTAATGATCCTGCTATAGTGTACTAATCATCTAATGATCCTGCTATAGTGTACTAATTATCTAATGATCCTGCTACAGTGTACTAATCATCTAATGATCCTGCTATAGTGTACTGATCTCTGCTATTCTTTTGTTACTACTGAAATACTATGGGAGACTGTTTTTATTTTTTTAAAGTTAACTATGCTAAGCTACTTATCCTGCCTTGAGAATAGCTTTCATTTATTAGAAAGGAAAAGACTCGCCTTAATTGTTATGGTTAGGAACATTTTGACATAGCTTTGAATGACAGCCACAGAGTTGCCTAAATAAGTCAAGCACACACACACACACACACACACAAGAAAATGTCATGTAAGCAAACTTGTTAAAAACTGAAAATTGTGATACTTAATCTGCAGCACAATATCTCTTCCTATCTCTCTTTGGTTTCTTCAGTATATAACATCTCTTCTTATTCATCCACGCACATAAAAAACAAGACACACACATGCACACAGGAAAGCAAGTGCACACTTGCACACATAGGTAACAGCAGCCACATCCACACACATTGCATGCGCCCAGGAGCCATCACTAACTAGACCAGATGAGATTATTTTCATTGTTGCCCTGCCTTGCCTTAAATGGAAATGAAGAAATGATGACTCATCACCTTTATTCTCATCAGGTTTTCACCATTGTTTCACTCCAACCAATCATTGTTGTCCTCATTATCACTAGAGACATGCATGCCTCTGCATGTCATGCATGTCTGGCAAAATGGTCAGTTTTATAGATCAAAATTTCAAGCCTGGCCCATGCTTATTTGGACCCGGTTCAGCCTGGACCGACTTGATTTCAAGTCCGACCCGGTCCCTTTGAATACCCTCAAATCGTGGCCTAGCCTGAGCAGTACTCTAATCACCAACATCATTATCTCAACCCACTGATTCATCTTCTCATCTCATCTTTTCATTTTGTGGTTCACATACAATCAAGAATGCAAATTCAACACAAGAAAAAATTCCTATAACTAAAAACAGACATGTAACAGCGTAATTAGACTTACTCAATCAATCAATCAATAATTACAATCACTCACTGTGTTTATCAGGAAGTGGATTCTTAACTTCAGTGGAAGCCCTCTTAAGGTTGTTCTTATCGAAGCCTTCGATACTCTGAATGGTTTTTTCCTGGTTGATGACTGAATGGTGGAATAAATTAAATATAAAAAAAAAGAAATCAAAATAAATAGAAAGCAGAAGGAAGATAGATTGTTTAGATGAGAGGAGAATTGCACAGTATTGGAGATTGGTGAAAAAAATTTAATTCAAAACAAGAAGATGCTGGTAGTGGGTGATGATGATGATGGTCAGGTTAGTACTGATGTAAATTAGATTGGGTGATAATAATAATAATAATAATAATAATGGTGGTATTAAAGATGACGATGATAATAATATGATAATAAGAAAGAAGTGAATAATTAGCAGAAGAGCAGTAATGATCATCATCATCATCATCATTTAATCGATAATAATTAATAGCAAATTATTATTGATTAAAACATAGATTTTATTAAGTAAAATATCATAACTGACAGCTTATAAAATAAAATAAAAACCTTATCTGGGGTTCAAATATTAAATTTCCCAGATATGCACAAACAGCTTTCAGGACCATGGTGCTGTATAATTTTACCAATTTACTGTTGGCTATTATTTAAGTGTACATTTATTAAGACAACAGAAAGAGAACTAGTTGGGACAAGCATTTACTCATCTCACTTTTAATGAAGTGGTGGTAATAAGATGCTTGTGGGTGGTAATGACAGACAGCTAGTATGCTGATGATGATGACATTATACTAAATGAAGATAAGCATTGAATCTTGGGCTTCCAGACACCACTTCAAATATCGTTATATTATTCACTTCAATTGTCAATAATAAATCAACACTACTATCCCTGTACCATATTCACATCCACATGAACCAATCAATTGTAACTACTACCATCATCGTCATTACTACTACTACTAATAATGATTATTATTATTATTATTATTATTATTGCTAACTACATCACCTACCAGACTTATCAGGCAGCTGGGTTTTCACTTCAGTTTCAGCATGCTTCAAATTCTTCTTATCAAAGCTCTCAATGTTCTGGATGGTTTTCTCCTGAGATATCACTGCAAGTTGTCAAATAAACTATCAGCATTAAAAAAACTATCACTAGCTAACAGATCAAAACAGGCATTCCTATATTGGATAGTTCACAGATAAGAATCATTGCAAGTAACAATTCAACATTACAAAATGCCTCTCAATTAAGCCAGCATCATCATATTATTCATAACTATCATCATCATCACCATCACCATCATCATCATGAAAAGTTGCCACCTTCAGTGTCAGGGAGAACAGTCTTGACCTCAGTCTCTGTGTGCCTGAGATTCTCCTTCTTGAATCCTTCAATATTTTGAAGTGTCTTCTCGTGGCTGATCACTGTGGATAATATTTAGTTGCAAATACTTTTGTGAGTTTAAGCGCTCGTGTGTGTATGTGTGGGTGTGAGAAAGAGAGAGAGAGAGAGAGAGAGAGAGAGAGAGAGAGAGAGAGAGAGAGAGAGAGAGAGAGAGAGAGAGAGAGAGAAAGAGAGATGTGGCCAAATGAGTGAAAGAGAAAATGAATCACTGAATTGATTAATGTCTGACTCAGCAGAACAACCACAATAGATGTAGATGATTGGACATGACATTCTTGGAGCATCACAGTTCAGAGACAGAATTTCAGGTCAAGGTACAAATATTTCTATTCAGCAAGTGCACACATCTTAATGAAATAGTAGCAAAAAGTTCATCAGTTTAACACTTTATACTAACTCCACACAGTAGAAGCAGCACATCAATATATACCTACGTAATTACATCTTTCCTTTCTTATATTTTCAAAAAAAATTATATTTACACACTGCATTATTATAATTACACTAACCATTAAATTCAAATTATGCAAAACAATCATTCAACTACTGCCAGCTAAATTTCTATTTAAAATAAATAATAACCATAAAAGAGGTGGTTAAACAAATAAATAATCATCATCAAGCAAACCAAAACTAATAAAACAGCTTTCTCGAAGTAATTTAAAATCTCAAACTAATCAATCATTATTGCCTGTTTTATCTTTTTTTTTTTAAATTCTTAGAATTAAATGCAATAGGCAGTCATGTTTACATTCAGCAGGCCTAGCTAGGTCTCAATAGTTATGAGAAAAAACTGTATGTGCATGAACAAATGAAATGCTGAACAACTCATGTCCTCTTGTTCTAGTACACACTCAAGCATGTATTTGTGAATTTTAGAAACAAATATTAAGCAAATTATAATTTTCAAAATTTTCAAACCTTCAGGACTTGGAAGGGTATTTTTTTCCTGAGTTTCAGTGTGCTTCAACTTTGAAGAATCAAACTGAGTGATTCCCTTCTCGATTTCATGAGAAACTTTATTTTGTTCACCAGCCATTTTGATTTTTCTTTATACTCTCTGCAGTAAAACTAACATATTAATTAACCAAATTTGGTTACACTTATGACTGTGTAAATGTGAATTAATTAAAATAATAAATTTTAAAATTAATAATGCGCTACTAAAAGTATTAAAAGTAAACGTCTCTAAAGTCTAAATTTAAAGGTAACAATGAATACTCAAAAGTCTACATTGTCTAAAAGGACTAAAAAAACTTTCAATATTCAATGATTATACATTTATACATATATTGAAGCAATACAATCAACTGAAACTTGTCTAGTTGTCACCAGTAGCTTCATTCAAACAATTCAATTAAAAAAATCGCCATTTCTACCCAAAAAATTAACGCTATAGCCCCAGCGTCTGCTTTATATGCACTTAAAAGAAAATGGTGAAATAAAACATAAATTATTACTTAAATTTTCACAACAAAAGAACGCAAACTCACAACTTTTGTGACAACTCGAGAGACGCGTCTGTCTAGCAGAGCCCGAAGCGAACAAATTTAAGGCCTGAGATGACGAGCCTGAAGCTGCTACACAATAACTTTATTTTTAGCTCTCTGAAGTAGGACTGTAACAGTAATTTTAAATGTTACGTATTTACTAAGAATGTCTGTTATTTATTTTAAAATAAGTAATTATTAATTTTTACAAATCAATAGTTTTTGTTGTTAGTAGCATTTTTTAAATACTATTGCAATTTTGTTTAAATATTGAGTTTAAAGAATAAAAGCACAGATTTACTGCTGGATGAACTGAAAACCGACCTCTAAGAATGTAATAAATTATCATTTTTTTAATAAAACTAAATTTATAATTTAAAATAATTTGATGTTAATTAAAATTATAAATAAATTTAATTTTGATTATTAAATTTGGCATTGAGCCTTGACGACGATTTAAATAGCTTGCTATTTTGGGAGTAATTCTCAGTACATTTACTGACTGCATAGACACTAGTCACCAGCTCCTATCAGCTGCAGGTTGAACATAAATATCTTCATAATTATTCTGTCTGAAAACAAAAAACTTATTTTTAACGGAATAGAATTTATACTTGAATTGTTAGAACTAACTGTAAAGAGGGTGTATTAATTCATTAATGTTCTGATCGTGATGTATCCTCACCGTACGATTGCGATATGGTTTATTTATTTATCAGCCCACAACATAACCTGTGACTTTTAGTTGTCTGTCGGTCGTGAATCTACCCTCCAAACTTATGTTTACCAGATAAAGTAGACAGACGGTTTGCTGTTTTGTGGATTTTTGCTGCTTTATTTTTTAAAACGATTACTGCGTTTTCCGCGATGTCATCGCGCTTATTTGCGGAAGGGTTGGCCGTTTTAGTGGCCGGCGTAATTTCCACAAATTACCCGTAGATATATTTTAATTTGAGGCTGGGAATAATTTATCAGAGACATTTAATAGAAATACCTGTTAGTACTTGAAATCATTTGTAAATTTGCAGATTTCACTTTAATTACATGAATGCATGAGAAAATGTACAATGGTATTGAGCCAAGCTATCTAAATGTTCGCATATCTCCGACAATGCCTCAACTCTGCAGCCCTGAGCAATCGTTCTACGGCAGTGATCTACATCAAAGTCCCTCCAGAGATGTGGGTGGCTCCGACAGCTACGGCTCTCCAGTGTCAAGCCTGGGCTCTCCGGACATAAAGTCAGTATCTAACTTTGAAGATTCTTTTAAAAACGAACCAACTGCAGACAAAAAGTCAATAAAAATTTTACAACGTCCATCTACGGCCCGATCCACGGAGAGTCGTCTGCATTTGGATGCAGAATCCTCATTTGCCGGCCAGCTGGCAAGGAGGGGCCATAGAAAAAAGACTCTTTCTTTAAATCCAGAAGAGAGAGAAGCACTTGAGAGTCTGATCGAGGACGTCATAATTGTTGGCTTGGATGATGCCGTAATCGACAGTGACGAAAGTTTCGATGAAAATATCGAGGATGATAAGATTGAAGAAGATTCATCTTCTGACAAGCACACACAGAAATCGTTTTCGGATGGCAAAGGTTTCTCAGACAAGTTTTTTTTCTCAAGAGAGTGCCAACAAAATGTAAAAATCAAGAACAATATTTCTCTGAACAGCGGCAGACCGTATGGAAGCAATGGTATTTTTTCCAAAGACACAGCTCCAAGGAGGCACGGCAAGGAACTGTTCAAAACAAATTCAAGCTTGAACAAAAATGGAAATATCAAAGATTTTCCAAGAAACAAAGATTTGAATTTTTGCAATGGAGGAAAACCCCCCAAAGATACTCCCAAAAAGTCTTTTATGGAAAATCAGTTAGATGAAAGTGGAGATAAAGAGAGACACTCTGTGACAGGAATGCTAGGAGTAAACATCTATCCCGCACAACTTAAGGTTGCCATCAAGCACATGGACAGCCTACCTCCGAGGTTTCTCCGGCGCCTCCAATCCGGACAGAATCGAATCGGCGGAAGTGAGCCAGCCCTGCAGAGCCTTTCTGAGTTGAATATGAACTCCAGCAGAGATTCCTTTCCTAGATCAGGAGGACTGAACACTTCTGATTCATCTTCTTCTCCTGGTGAGAAAGATCGCAGTAGATCCAAACAGAACCAGTTAGAAGAAACGAAAAAAACCATTCGAAACCTCCTGAGCGACTTGGATCAGTATACTGATGAAGGTCTCATCAACCCAGTCAGCTCAGACGGTCTTGGTTGCCTGGGTCCTTTTATGCCCATTCCTTCCTTGCCTCCCTCTTCGCAACAGATGGAAGTTCAAAAGATTTCCTATGAATTGAAACCTCCGATCGGCGGTGCCGTGTTTCGAATGCCTCATGCCCGATACAGTTCCGAGTCTCGACTGGATTTGCCGCATCCTGGACAAGATGTTTACGTTCATGGTGGTCACTTCCCTTCTGCGGCAGGTTTCCAGCCGGATGCCATGCACAGTAGAGACTTTGCATCTCTCGACGTAGCTCACGTTTCATCTGCGGGATATCCAGGGTTCTCAGGTTTTAAGCCAGTGTCAGAATATGGCGCTTACAATTGTTCTTATGAGAATCCCTACATTCAACAGCAGCATCTTTTGCTGAAAAAAACAAGCCTCAAGGCTGATGCCCCAGTTTTTGTTTCCAATCACTTCCAGAGAAAACACCAAGAGATGGGGCCACAGAAGTCCCCAAATGGTTCACAAATGACCACTGCACCTAACCAGAGCATGGAAAGTGGCGGAATAGCTTTCCTGCCAGGAGTCTTAAATGCTGAAATGGTTCAGCATGCAAACTTGGCAAAGAAGCAGCAGCAGAAGATGGCCAATGGCAACTTCAAGCCTCCAACAACTTCTTTCGGAAATGGGGGACCCCCTCATCCTTACAAGATGATGCACGGGCAAGTTTATGCACCCATTCAGCCATCGTCTCAAAACGTTTCCGGGGCTCCAATTCAGAATGGAATGCTCCAGCAGCAACAAGGGTCAATGATGAGGATGGTGAACTATGGAGCATCTCAACCTCGTCCATCTCCCCAGATGCATCACTTTCCATCGTACTCTCAACCCAGCCATTCTTCCGTGTATGGAAGGCCGTCAGATTTCAGTCATCCGACTTCAGTTTATAGAACATGGAACTGCCCTCCTTCAAATGGTGATTTGCAGTCTGGAGACTCTCAATGGTTTCCACCAATGATGCCCCCATATCTTCCTCATGCACACATTGAAGGAACGCCATCGAACTTCATAGTAGGTGACCACCAAGGTATGGTACCAATGGAGATGATGAATGCTCCCGAATGGAAGGCCGGCGTGTCGTTCGGCCCTTCCGAAGTCCAGGAATGCTACTCAACTGATTCCGGGCGCCAAAGAGTCATGCAGCTTCTGAACGAAGGTCACATGGTACTCGTCATTTTCACGGGCTGTTCTGATGGAGACGAGCTGAGGTTAGCTTTTACTTTTTATGCTAACCATGAATTAATATTATGGATTTACTAACGACTCTGTTTTGACTGATTAAATGATACTAGTAATTAATATATTTAGTCGATCAGGCATGTTTGCAGGCATACGTGTGATGGATAGCTATTTGTGAGCCAGAATAATGTTTTCTCTTTTTTGTTTATTTAATTAGCTTCATTAATAATGAGAATAAAATATTGAGCTTGTTTGAAGAGTTTTATCCTTTGGTGAAAATGATGCCTGAACGTTGTTTATTATTTTTGCATATTGTTTTTTATATAAATGAATGAATCATCATACATCATTTGTGGTGTTTGTTAAAAAAAAATTGTTTTCTAATACTTAAGTTCTTTGGTTTTTGTTGTAAAGCAAACTTCAGATCAACATCAGTGGCATTGTAGTCTTAAGTGTCAGTGGTGCCAGAAATGCTGGCCTGTCCCCTGCCAAACTCAAAGAACAGCAAGAGTGGAATTATAGGCAGGGTGAGTGATACCCTTATCTAAAACTTTTGGAGATATTTGGCTGGCACTGTGGCAAAATATTTTTCTATTACTTTTATTATTGCTTATTTGTTGCACATATCAATTTATTTATTATTTTCATGTTCATTCTTTGGCATTTAATAAAATGTAAAATTTTTTTATTAATTTAAAACATTTTAGCTTATTAACATTTACCGAACGGTATTAGAGGCCGATAGGCCCTTCTGTTTGAGAATAAATAAATAAGTATTTCTTAAATGGTCATATATTTGGTCAGTATGTTGTTCATCCTTCATTGTTTTCAGTTTGTTTAAAATAGATTCTTATGTCACATTTCTGTTTTTAAGTTAACCACAAGTCAAATTGAATTTGAAATGTATTTCTGCTTGACTATTTAAATATTTTGGGCGAATCAGCTGATTGATTGTTTGGTTTATAATGTAGGATATGGATGTGCAGCGGTTGAATTGCCTTGTTATCCTGTTTATCATGTTATTCTTCTGCTGAGACCACTGTTATCAATATTTTCTAGTGCACTAACGTGTTTTGTATTTATTCATATATACGTCTGTGTATATGGATGTGTGTGTGTGTGCGTGTTTGAATTCCGTAGCATCATTAAGTTAAATATTTTCTGGCCAGCTAGCTTGCTTCTTGTTTATGCCTGCATGCATACAGGTAGGTAGGTAGGTAGGTAGGTAGGTAGCTGTTTAAAGTTATATTTTAATAGTAATTATCATAAGTAGACGTGAACCAGCGTTTCTTCAGCTGATCTGCAATGATTCTTATTAGAATATGTTTCGTATATATGTAAGTGTCCTTTCTCTTTCGATTTCTCTCTTTTCTCCTCCTGATACGCTTATACTACAAATATTCATACACACACACACACACACACACACACACACACACACACACACACACACACACACACACACACACACACACACACACACACACACACACACACACACACACACTAGTTCTGCGTAATTATGGATGATTTTCTGCCCTCTTGCTATTTTCAATTCGGTCTCGGCCAGTGCACGCCAGAGCTATAGCAGCGGTGTACACTTTGTATAAAAACATGCAGACGGACACGTAGGCAAACACACACATAGACACATGAAAGATGAGAAAGAGAGTGAGGGGAGGGGCACAAAAAGGAAACGGAAAGAAGTTTTTTTCTCTCTCTCTGATGCTGATTCTCTCTGAAGCCCCAGACACACATTCAACATTCACACGTATATTTACAAACGCTGTGACTTGTGTGTACTATATTCTAATGTTTGTCTGTACATGTATTATATTTTTACATCTAGCTAGATTTGATATTTTCTTCAATTCGCTTTTTTGTTTATGTATGTTTATAGCTGGTCAGTCTGGAAATTTCCAGTTGTTGTGTTGTGTGGTGGCGATGCTGTAGTTGTAATGTAGTGTTATTGATCTTAATGATTTGTTGATGTCATGATTTAGTTAGGAAAAGGATAAATATTCTTTGCATTCTTTTATTACTGATACTTCATTCTCTTCGATTCCATACATGTTGCTTACTAAAAAACTTTTAACGATTGTAACATGCAACCAACAAGATGAACAAACAGAAGATACTTATTATTATTATTAACAGCCACACCGGATGAACGAAATGTGCTGGCATAATAATCATGAGTTTCATAAAAACATCAACAACAGCAAAATAATACAAAATTATGCTAATGAGACTCCGGTTTCCAGTTTGGACCTGCTGTGTTGTTTTTGTTGGATGCCAGCATCAATTTGTTGGTGTGTATTTGTGCCTATGTGAGCTCGTGCTTTTCTGGCATTCCTGATGTTTTGGCTTGCGTGAGCTCACATGTTCCCATGTAGACATGTACACGTGTTAAAAAAGTTTATATATATATATATATATATATATATATATATCCCTATACATTTGGACTGCTCTCTCCTGTTCTTTCATGTTAATTTAATGGAGTACTCTCTGTCCACTATGTATAATAATAATCCTACTCATGGTTCATTTCAAGTTTGTTTATATTTTATGTTTCCACGTGTGGCTCTCTATCTGGTTGTCCACATACAGCAAAACAACTTTCGCATTCCATTTACCTCTATGGTTATAAATTAGGTTTTTTTCTTTTCGGAAGGCCAAATCAAATGCTATGCTGTTCAGAATTTCTAAATTTCAACTGTCTGGTTTGCTTTTATTTATTTTCTACTTTCGGTATTGAATCCGAATATTAAGAATATTACGTGAGGTGCTCTTGACAATCCTTGACCTTGAGTATTTCTTCTGGAAGAACTGTCTCACCTCATCCCATCTATCAATTTTATTTTTAATATTTTCCATTGCTCCTGTAAAAGTTTATATGTGTTAATTACAATGTATGTATGTATGTATGTATGTATGTATGTATGTGTATATGTATGCATTTATATGTAAAGAATCTATCAGGAACAAATCAATTGGTTTGAAAATATATGCAGATGTCACGACTGTCGGTCACTTTATCCACAGTAGAAACATTGATACTTAATGACCACAAGTGGATGAGAAAAGTTAAGCATTTTCTTTCACTACTGGAATTGAACTCTGAACTTGGTACCACATCGGTACCCACAGTCTTATAGAGGAAGGCTATAGATACATTACTTGAACACTGAGAGCTTATTAACTCATTTTGTTTAAGTTTTTGAACAATTTCTTGACATTTTCTTTCAGGCTTTTTTGTTTATTTAAAGCCCTCATTTTGTTTTACAAATTTTTATTTTTATAAATTAATAATAATAATAACAATGTTAATGTCTTCATCTTTATCATCATCATCATCACAACCACAATTGTCTTACTTATAAACTTCGTTATCATTACCATCACCAGCTGCTGAGGCGATGGAGAGTCGCAAAAGTCTGGTGATTATCGACCACTCGTATGGTCATATCTCCGAACTACATGAGTACATTTATCTGGTAAGTACTCTACCACTACTACTATTATATTTAAATATAACAGCATTTATTGCTGTTTCTTATTTGCATTATAAATTCTGCATTGTCATCATTATGACTCTGTCACCAAACTGCTGCAGTGCACTGAGCTACAACTTTTGCTCTTCTGGCTGCTGAGTTTGAGTTAAACTTTTCATCACTACAATTTCATAATTTATCGCTCTTACAAGTTGTATTTTTAAACGTTCATTAGCTATATAAGTTTTTTTTAGAAGTTACTAAGACCAACTTGTTGAACAGTTTGTATTCTTCTGTGCAAGCAAGCACAGTGCGTGAGGTTAATACCAAGCATAAGACATCTTTCTTTACCTTACTGTACCAATAGTTACCAATTGGGCAACACTTTAGTTTTGATAGGCCTTTTCTCTCAATGCCAATTTGATTTCACAGTATTATTTTTCCTATTGTTAATGATGCGATAATTTATTCCTAGCAGCTGTTATTGTTCTTTAAATTCAGGAAGTTAAATAATAGTATCAGTCATTTTATCATAAAAGCCGTTAACTGATATTTATTTTGCTTTACTAATCATTTACAGCCATCAACTTATTTGAGAACTATTAATAAAAATCTTGATAAAAGTATATAATATAAACGGACATATCTTTGAGACATGCTTAAAGAAACACAACTCAACATTTAGCAAAAGCAACTTTTCTGGCCAACAATCGCTGTTCCAGTTCCGGATTGTTATATCAAAAAGTTGAGAATTTGGCTCGAAAAGTTGCTTTTGCCAAATCATGAGATGCATTTTTTAAGCATGTCTCAAAGATAGATTAATTCCATAATTTATATGTAATATGTATTATATATTTCTTTGTTATATTGTTTAATGTAAATCTATATGATATTCAAAGGCACAGATGAACTGTTTTGAAATAGTTATCATCAACAACAGCTATGTTCCAGTTCAGCAACAGGGCATGGAGAATGCCACATCTCCAAATAATGCAAGGTTTGTGTGTATATGTTTGTATGTTGTTTTATGTATGTATATTAGGGTGGTCCTAAATTTTAAAAACTGAATTTGTCAATGGGGCAACATTCAACTTTGTTCATAGGCAGGCAAAAAACAAAATCTCAACTAGATCTGAAATCATTTACAGGTTGCTACCACACTTACAAATCTATATATGTAAAAGGCAATATGTGTTTCTGACGTTGTGTGTTTTCGCTTATCACATCCGAACTGCTGGAGCAATTTGAACAAAATTTTGCATGGATGTAGTCATCGTTAAGGAAAAGGTTTTGAGCCATTAACAATAAAATTCGGTTCATTATTAAATGTTTTATCTTGAAAAAATGAGAGAAAAACTCAAAAAGACTGGAGCAATGCTGGGTTAGGTTACCTCGTTAGTTAAGTATAATGCAGTGTTCCATGACTGCATTTTGCATGTATTTCTGTTGATGGAACCTTTTATTACACATCATTCTGTTTACATCATTTATGAATATGTCGATCCTTACTTTTTTTTGTCAAGTTTCTTAGAATGCATATCACCAGCAGTTAGCCATTTGTAATGAAATAGTTTAACAATATAATATTTGATAAAACTGTTGGGCTCAGTGAGAGTAACCTCTTTATCTTTTTGCTCTTAAAAGAGTCCCGACATAACGGTTTTCAGAAGGTTTTAAAACAGCTGATAGTACATTGACTAGTCAACATTTCAGACATTGAGTTCAAATGACATCGAACACATTGCCGTTTTCAATGTTTTAAATAAAATTACTGCATTTGTTGGAACCTATCTGAAACAATTCCAGCCTTGTGATGTGTTATGGACTCGTATGTACGGAAGAACAACGCTAATACGACAGAGACACGAACACGCACCACAATCGCCAACTATGTTTATTTCCGAAAAAAGGAAGACTCTCAAACAGTGAAGCTTAGATATAGCCTAGGGCCATAGACAAAAGATTCTAGACAATTAATAAATAATAATTGTCTATCCCTAACATGATGATTATTGTTAATGGCAATATTTCTAGAAGGCATTCAATCTTGAAGTTACTCATGCATAGTACCTGCAGGACTGCATAGAGACAGAAGAATGTCCAAAGCTGTTTATTCATTGAAACTGTGGATGTTGAAACACAAGTTCAAAAATGGTAAAGAGAAAAGATAAAGAACACAAGTTTGGAAGAAAGCTCAGACATAATAAAAAAAAACATTTCTGTTTAAATTCAAAGTTTAAGTTTAAAAGATTTATTTTAAAGGAAGGAAAGGTATAATACATTTACTTAAATGTGTGTGCCTGCACAGAGACTCTGTAGATCAAGGCTTGGTGATGAGCACCGATGATACGCAAACCTAGATCAATAAATACAAAACACAGAATTAAAAAAGTGTTTTCAGATCGCAATAAAACACAAAACAAAAGCAAAAGACAATTATTATGCTACTTCTCAGAAAAACTGATGCATTGGCTTTTTCTAACGCTCTGTCTCCAATGACACAAAATGTTTGATGGTCAATAACATGCGAACACTAGGTGCAAAACATCTTCTGAGGAGGATAACTGTTAATCCTATGCTAGAATTTGGAAGACTTTGTTATCAAGAGCAACTGCAGATTTTTACTATCACGGGCCTACCATCAACCTTCCTCAACAAAGATGTGAAGCCTTGATCTGCAGATGTTGATTACCAAATTCAAAGCAAAATTAAAACAATTATTAAAACACTAGCGGGGTGGCCGGGGCTTTTAGAGGTTTTTCTAATGCTTGTCTCTCTCGCCCCCTTATCCATCCCCGCTTGCTCTCCCGTTCCCGGTCGCTTTCTTGCTCCCTGTCGGTTTCTCGCTCCCGATATATATATATATATATATATATATATATATATATATATATATATATATATATATATATATATATATATATATATATATATATATATATAGTTCCGCTCACTCTTCCGCTCCGCTCATTTTGTGACCGATTTTAGTTTTTTTTCAATAAAACCTTCCTCCATTGACTCTCAAGCTTGTGTAAAATTTTCAATGCGATCGGATGAATGGTGTCGCAATGCATAAGTTACACAAACACACATAATCTTATTTATATATATATATATATAGATGTTTCCGTTGTTTAAATTTGCTTCAACAAATCAAATAATATCTTCTGTAGTTGTTTGTCTCTTAATTATTCATTTGTAAAAAAACAAATTTGTATAAGTTTTTGGCAAGCACTTTTTAAGATGCAAAATGTTCGGTTGCAAGTGTAGCAACCCCCTAAAATGTATTTTATCTTACTAAAATTTTCAGTAGATTTATTTTTTCATAAATGTCAACCATTTCAGGGGGTGCCCCACCAGAAAAGTCGGAAATTTTTTTTGGCCTTATTAGGACCGCCTTAACATGTGCATAAGTATATATATATATATATATTAGGGCTGTGCTGGTATGGTTTTTTTTCTGCCGGTACCGGTATTTCCGGGCCAAAAACTGGTACTACCGGTACCGGTATAATGTCGAAAGCCTGAAAATGGCTAGAAATAGCGTTTGAAAGTGCGTTAGTATTACCGTCCGCGGTGGGTCGCCAGCTCGGGCGATAAAACTGAACTAAACTACAATTAGTCATGGTTCAGTTAACAAAGCGAGTAGTTTGAAGATTTAAGGGCAATTTTAATGCTGAATGAGCCGTACGGCATCCTTCTAACAATGTGGCTGCTATTCCAGAAGAAGCAACTGCTACCGCGATGTCTGATCTCGCACGAACAGTGGCCAATATCAATGAAATGAGAAACGTCTTTCCAGTTCCACCTGGGTCATCAAGAAAAAATAAGCCACCATTTCCATAATGGATTGCCTTCATTAATGTATCATACACTTTTTTTTGTTGAGGGTTTAAGAGGGGTTCATTCGATTGAAGTAATTGATGTATTTCATGTCGATTATAGCCATGTTCACGTTCTAATTCTCGATTAAAAGCATCATTAATTCTACGATCTGGCGCTGGCACTCCTAACTTGACTAACAAACTACCACACATAAGGTAACACATGTCTTCAATCAAGACATTTCCTCATTCACTTCAAGGTCGGGATTACTTGAACTGACCCGTATTTGATGTAAAATGTCTTCTGACATGCTATTTTTGTATTTGCTCCACAGTTCACGTGGATTTGATGAAAAGCAGGTGGAAATTAATAGCAAATAATGTGCGTATCTGACTTGGAGATGCTGAAATAATTGCTTCAGACATTGTCGTGTCCCAATGATTATCGTTTTCAAGCAAATTCAGCTCTTGACATGCAACACGAAATGTTGGGCACACTATACCATTGATAGTTCGTAGTGATCCAAAAGATGTTGGACCACAAACATTGACCAACAACAACCTCAAATAGAAGCATTCATCGCTTTTTGGGTGAACTGTATAAATACGACCAAGAGCATCAGTAGAATGCACACCCAGATGTCCAGGAACCGCACTGCTTTGCTTCCGACGTTGAAATTTCTTTGATCAAGCGTTCCAAGTGTAATAACGTGGCATCTCCGAGTAAAGCAAAGCTTGTGCAAATGGATCGCTTTGGCAAATCGCAAAAAAATCGTTAATGTTGTTGCTGGAGGTGTTTCAGCACGTTGAATAATATTCGACGCGTTAAAATAAACTCGCTGACCATTCTCCAGATGCACAGCCAAATGGACAACAGTGGGATGACGTTCGTGAATAGAGAATGAGAATATATGCCAAATTGCCTCATTGCAGTTCACATATCTACCAATTTGATAGCGTCTAATCTCGTCGTTATCTGAGCTTTGAATGCCAAAAACTGCCATATCGCTGCCTTTTGTTACATATTTGCAGATGTACTTAATTGACTTTACAGAATTGCAATACTCAACATTACAATGTGTCTTGAATGTTTTGGAAAGAAGTGGCGAATATGGAACAATCCAACTGTTGTCAACCACGAAATCGTTTCCTTTCACTTTCTTTGTGACAGTTCAACCGTTATCATCGGGTGATCGACGTCAATATAATGGATAGCCATCAGTGCCAGTGATGGTCTCTGTTGTAAATTTTTTGTGGATAACGTTTGGAACACTTGCCGTCGACCATGCAATGTGATTGGCGGTTGATGGCGCCACACGGTCATATTCACTACAACATCACGTAGGTCTGGATCGATTTCGGGATCAGCAATCTCGGCATTTATGATATCATCTATTTTGGTCAGGTCTAATTTTTTCAACTAACCAAATGAGAATGTGTGCATGAGGCAAGCCTCGTTTTTGCCATTCGATTGAATACATCCAGCATCGAGTATCACCAAAGACGTGTTGCTTTACAATGTAGTTCATCAGCGACCGAAGTTTTTGTTTGAAGACATGTGCGGTGATGTCGTGCCGATCACTTGATGTTTGTCCGGGAAGCAGCATTTGAACAATTTCAATCCACTTCGGATTACAGGTGAAGGTAATGAATAGATCTGGCCGACCGTAATGACGAACATATGTCATTGCATCCTGCGCATATTCATGAATATGACGCGGACTACCTATGTAAGTAGCCGGTAGAATAGTTAATCGACCAATGTTAGCTGCATCTCCTTCGGTGCTGATTGCATCGCGTAAATGGATATACTCCTCTGAATGCAGTTTGGCTTGGCCTTCTTGCAGATATATTTAACTTCACATGTCCATTAAATTCCACAACAAAGTTTCTAATCACATTTAGACCCACTTTCCATTATCTGAAATTTGGAATATACTCTTATTATTTTTACCTTAACAATATTAATTTAAAAAAATAATAATTATACTTTAAATTAGTATACATGATATACTTTGTTGGCTAAAGTTTTCATGCAATCATTAGTGGCGTTTAAAAAATAAAAATCAGAAAATAATACCTTTAAAAAATTAAAAACACGTTTTAATGAAATGCTCTTACAAGTATAAAATAAATTGTAAACATAAAAGTGCAGGGGGCTTTCCTTGCTTGTACTTTTACAATTTATTTTGTTCTTTTTCGAGTATTTTATTAAGCGTGTTTTCAATTTTTTAAGTTATTATTTATTTTTTATCAATGTTTTGGTGAATTTTTTTCAAGCAATGAATTTTTTGTATAAAAACAAAGTGCTCAGATCAAAAAGTTAAATAGTCTTGTTTTGCAAATGTGTTTTTATAAATTTATATGTTTAGATTGTGTCTGTGTATGGTATTATGTATATACAAGTGGGTTTGCCAGTAATTGAGAATTCTTATGACTATAAAGTCTGTTGATGATGCTATCATTCAGAATGTTTTGCTTATCAGTAAGGGTAGAGTGCGGGTGGTGATGATGATAATGCTATTTTTCAATGCTCGCACCCGAATGTGTATGCAAATGCATGTATATGCCGTGCATCATATACATGGCCAGATGTATGTTATTGTATTTTTACAAACAAAAAACCTGCTAGCCATCCAACTTGCAAGTCGTTTTGGGTTGTTTGTTTAGACTCATTCCAGTACTGCTGCAGTGAGCTGTGCTATATGTAAGTACATAGGCGTGAAAATACTTAATAATAAAAGTACAACTAACTATTTGGCTGTTGCTATGCATGTCTCTACTCGTTGTTTGAAAAACCAGCAATTTGTATCCGAGTGGTGGACTCTTGTGTACCTGCATAATAAGGTCGATTTAATCATTGGTCCTGCTCACTCCTCCTACCTGTTAACATGGCAGTCACATTTACTTCCATTACTGATCTCACTCCCTACCCCATCATCGGAGCCATCGTTGATATAAATTCGTTTACATCAATTGAAGCCAAAGTCAGCAAAAAAATTTCCTGAACTATTTTGTTACAAAAATGTGAGTATGATTTTGATTGTTTTGCAGCTTGTTCGTTACTGGTGGAAATGGAAATTCCGACTACAAACAAGGAATTCCAGGCGTGGGATATCCGAGCCCTGGGGGAGGGGGAAAGCCGGAAGGAAGTTTTGACTTTCAGTCAAACAACGGTAAGCTGTTTTTGTCACATTAAATTCTATTATCTTCTTCTATGTCACTAGTAGCTAACACAGGTGACCCAATTTAATAAATTTTGTTATTCATGGATATCATCACAATTTTACCAAATATGTTGCAGTTGTGTAATATTTTTGTTTCTATTTTATTTATTGTTACAGAAATAAATCCCTATTTCATGAGATATGACTTATAATAATATGCTTCTGTTTTCATACATGTATAGATGTGCTGAGCATAGTAATACACTGCTGTGACTTTCTGCTTACATCCTGCTCAGTTTTAGAGTGGCCAGTTTTTTTTTTCAGATTTAAAATAACAAATCTAGTATAAAGATATATATAGAATTATGCAGGCAGCATAAACAATCTGATGTCTCAAAATAATCAAACAACTATAATTATAATAAGTATAAAATTGTGTTCAATATATTCAAAAAGCTGTTTTGATCGTACTGTTATTTTCCTCTTGTATTCTTAAAAATGGAGTATGAAGATATGTAATTTTTATGTGCAACGTGTGAGATTATAATGTATTTAAAAAATAATTATTTTGGGCTGGCCAACACTGTTCTTAATGCCGTTGATAATTATCTGCACAAAATTAATTCCGTTTTTTTCTTTTAACATTTCAGCTTAGAGGCTTGTCAATTCCTTAGCAAGGCGACCACGGCGACAATCCAGTATACAATTAAGCTGCAGCTTGGCTCATTTTCAGTCGTTTCTGCCAAAGAAGTTCCATCTTATATATTAATATCTCTTTATGTTCATACCGAGCTCTCCTATCTATCTATATGTGTGTGTGTGTGCGTGCGCTGATACACTCGACTTGATTATCGTCGCTTACCAGAATCTTTCCCTCTTCCTCATCTCCATCAACGATCAACCATTCATCCATGGGTTCTTTAATTCGTCTATTTATTTTCTGTGAACAAGGGATTGAAAATGTTATTATATATATATACAAACACTCGCAAGAACTGATGCGCTATTGCGGATTTACAAAAAAGACGAGTTTGAGTACTCTCATCGTGTCTGTGATGATGACGTCACTGGAGGTCATTAAATCGAGAACCACGTACAGTTACCACTGCCACTACCTCGTCCATTTCCGTTTCCAGCTGTAGATGTTGATTTCAAAGAATCACCATCAGTTGCCACCTGACATCGAACACCGTTCCACCATCTACTTCAACTACAGCAACGACGATGTTCTTAACCACAAATGACAGTCTTTCCAGTGACAGATGCGCGGAGATGACGAAGATGCAACGTGTAGTTCTTGGTTAAGGACTGACTATTTCATTATAATGTGATAATTTTTTGCTTGACAGAACTTGTTAATGGTAACTATTATTATTATTTATAGTATTTTAATTTATTACTGAATTGCTAGATAATTATTGTCTATAGCTTACTAAATTGATCATTTCCCTGTGAAATTTTTATCTGTAAAAAACGACTAGATTTATTTATTATTCCAGCTTGATTCTAATAAATGCAATGACTGATTTTTTGAAGGGAATTTGTACATTCATTATTTATATCACATAGATTATTATTATTGTTTGTGGGATTTCTGTTGGAAATTTTTTGTTTGCATTTTTTGTGAGTGGACAGACCCGTTTATGAATTTATTTACGATGATTTTCTCGCAAGTTTTATTTTGAACCGCTTCTTTTCTCCTGAACGACTTTCGCCGCTATCACTTACGACTGCACCATACCCAGAAATGGCAAATTAAAGTTTTAATTATTTCATTCACCATGTTTTGCATTTAAAATCGTTAGATTTTTTTAATTCTTCTCAATCCCTGTCTCTCTGACAACTTAGCCAAGATGCTGACCAACCTTTACTCACAGATTCGACGAACATTATTATTAATACATAGCATGCTCTCTCACAATTGCTTGCTACTAGTCTCAATCTGTGATCATTTTGTTGCAAGAGCTGTTTGCAGGGTTGCCACAATAAATTCTCCCTGTTTAAAAAGTTGTCATTTGTTACACTCGTGATCAGTTTATTTATTTGGATATATAGAGCTATTTTTAGTGACACAACTGCTCACCCTTTACTAAATTGCTATCTGGGTCACCTGGCATAGTCTTGGTTTTCAAAAATAAATTAAATTATTTTTTATCTTAGAACCTCTTAGAGTGTCTTATGGTCACCATGCCTAGTCTCGTGCAAATCCATTCATTCATTGCTTTTAAAGTTATTAAAAGACAAACACCACCAATTTATGCTTTATATAATAGATCTAATAGTACCTTTTATTAAAATCCACAAATTAAAATGTTCTTGCAATAAAAAAAATGCAATAAAGTAAAAGTACAGTTATTCATCACTTCTTTGATGAAAGACCAAAACAAATCACCACCAATTTTCTTGGAACCTTCCCTGGCTGCTTTGAAACGAAGAACCCGGTCCAAGAAGAGACGAGGGTGGAGCTACAAAGTTCAATAGTTAATTTTAACTTTACAATTTATACATTGTATTTGATTCTCTATTGTTCTAGATGTTAGACAAACCTTCAAATGGCCTCGGGCTTCTGTCATCCAACAGTGGAGGTCTTCTAGTAGAAAGACTACTTCCTGCCATCATTCCTTGTGAATATGTATCATAGCCAGAAGGTGCAGACAGTCTCTTGTGGGGTGGTGGACTCCAGTAAACATCGTCATCTTGTTCGTAGGGGCGCTTCATCGGAACTGGTGGTTTCCTGTTCGTGACAAACGTGTAATGAGCATTACTATCAAAGGACTTGCACTGATTAACTCCTTACATTTGCAATATCAAAGACAAAAAATAGCAAGAAAACACACCATTCATTTCTTCTTTGAGCCATGAGCTGCTCTTGTTGCTCTTTGAACATAAGAAACTTTAATTTTTCAGCTTCCATCTTTTCTCTTTCTAATCTCAGCTTCTCAACTCTAAAAATTGATTTTTAGACATGTTACCTAATAAAAGTTGTGATAGTATGCACTAATTTGGCAGATAATGTAAACAAGTTTTAGCTCACTCTAATCTTTCTCTCTGTGCATTAAATAAAGCCAGTTGGTTCCTTCTCTCGTCTTCCATCATTGTAAATGACCTTCCCTGGGGCCTACTGCTGAAGCTATTGTTGTTCATTACCATCCTGCCTCTTCCGCCATATTTAGGAGAGTTACTGTATGAGCCCCTGTTACCGCCACCTCTCGTCTGGTAGATTAAGTATATTATGAATGAGTGGTTATGCTTTATGGTTGATTATGCATTAATTTAGACATACTTTTGGAATGTTTCTTTTGAAGTTTTTCCCTCCATTATCATTTTTTCCCTTTTGATTCTGACTGAACTTGTCTGTTAAATTCAACAAACGTTATTAATCTAACTGAGACATTTGAAACTGTGACAACCAGTCACAGGACTGAACTTACTGTTGTTAGTATTTGGAGTGACTTTGTTCTTTTTCTCTGACAGAGTTTTCTGTTGACCACCCACAGGTTTTTTCTGGTCAGCCGTGTTAGGGGTTTGTTGAGGCTTTGCAGTTGAAGATTGTGGAGTTGATGCCGGTTTGTTGGATGCTGCCGACGGCTTAGTGGATGCCGCAGACGATTTAGTGGCTGCCGCAGATGCTTTGGTGGCTGCTGCAGTGATGGCTGGTGATTGTGATGGTTTTGATGCAGTGGTAGAAACTGGGGTTGACGGAACAGAGGTTGTGCCACTATTTCCAGTTTGTTGAGATTCGGCTCTATTCTTTGAGAAATACTTGAGCAACTCCGGAGTAACAGCATTAGATGGTGCCTGGTTTAAAAAAAAAAACAGAGATCAACATACATAACAAAATATTAAATCGATGATAAACAACTCAATTGACCACTCACCAGTTCACAAGTTATTTTCTTTTCATAACGCGTAGATCCATTCAACTTGGACACACACAATTTAGCTTCGTCCAGAGTTGACATCGTGATTAGTCCGTAATAAGACTGTGACTTAGGACTTGCGACAACTTTCGCTGCCGAAACCTAAAGCCAAATAAAGAAAGGTTTAAAACAACTAAGAAATATCACAAATGATGCAAATAAATAGCTGACAACAAAAGAAAAATAAAATACAACTACAACTACAACCATTATTTAATGATTAGAAGCTGATCATCAGTATCTAGTGAGAAAGGTTACACTCATAAGAGTTCGAATAGCTAGACAGCTATTCAACTCTTCAGTATTAGCATGACCAATTATCATCATCTGATCATAATTATATTAAGATTACAGCTTTAATGGTCTATCAAGCATCTACCAGAGAAATTTAACATATTTATGATCAATATTAACATGATCAGAAATTGACCATCAGAACCTATTGAGAAAGGTTACACTCATAAGAGTTCAAATAGCTAGACAGCTATATAACTCATCAGTATTAGCATGACCAATCTTCATCACATGATCAGAAAGACATTAATTCAGCCATATCAAAAAGGATATTTACATAATGGATAAAAGTAACAAAATTGCAAATTAACTCATTAGTACTAGTATGATCTATATTCACTAATTTTGTTTCATTTGGCTTCCCTACCAATAATAGTTGTGCATAGCTCACAAATGTGAATCAAAGCAGATAATTAAAAAAACACAAGATTTAATATAATAACCAAGTGTTGATTTAAAGTATCTGATGATTGAGCACAGCAAGTTATGATTATAGGGTAAATTCTTTTAGTCGATCGTACACTTATAAGATAAAACTTCAACCTTTATACATCACTTACCTTTCCAAATTCTTGACCAAGAGCCTTCAGATCTGCTGCCTTAATGGTGCTCGGAAGACCACTGAGCCAAACAGACGTTGAGACATCAATCTTCTCCGACAGGGTTGACCCAACTGGTGATTTTGCAGCAGGTGCAGACACAGCAACCTTGGTAGTCGTGGTTGTCACTGCAGCAGGTGTAGCAAAAGTGGAAACTGGTTTCGACACAAGAGGCTTAGCTAAAGGAGTCGTACTTTTGCTTTCGAACATGACAGCACTCTTGTTGGTAATGGCAGATGGCATTTTTACCGGTGATTTAACACCTGCAGCCGATGAAACACCAGCCTTCTGTGCAGCTTGGGAAGCACCTGCCTTAGCCGCAGCTGGTGAAGCATTAACTTTAGCTGCTGGTAAAGTATTTGCTTTTGTTGTAGCTGGCGAAGCACCGACCTTGGTTGCAGCTGGAGAGGCACTGACCTTAGCTGTAGAAGTACTAACCTTGGCTGCAGCTGGTGAAGTGCCTACTTTTGCAGCTGGCTTTGCTGGTGCCGCTGCTACTTGCTTTGATACTGATGCAGTGGAAACTGACACGACAGGTTTAGAAATTCCAGGCCCAGCAGTCTCTGACTTTGTAAGATCTTGGGTGGAAGGCTCTTTCTTTAAAAGAGTAACAGTGATGTTTTCAGTGGTTGATGAAACCACTTTGGGTCCTTTGTTTTCATTTACTGGAGTATGCTGGACAGATTGAGGTCTAGTTACTCTGTGTTTGAGATCCTGTCATTTTAAAAGATAGACAAGCTTTAAATAACTGAAAACTCTACTTAACTAGATACTTTAGTTGTAAATTGAGACAATTCAGATTTGAGAACCAACCAGCTCTACTGTTACAACAGATCCAAGCAGTGTTTTGTTGTTAAAGTCTGCAATGCATTTCTGGGCCTCTTCATGATTGTACATCGTCACCAAACCAAAACATTTTGATCCGGGATTCTTTGCACTAGTCACTATTTTTGCTGAGACAACCTTTAAAAAAAAGAAAAATTATGCTGATGCATAAGTTATATCATTATCTAGTTGTTCCTGAAACTAACTCTTCCACAGTTGCTGAAGACTTGCTTTAAATCTGATGCCTTGATTAATCCAACCAGCCCACTAATCCACAGTGAGCTTATATCAGAGACTGAACCTTCAAAAAAATTTTTGTAAGTGTTATTATTAAAGTAAAATTGGGAAATTCAGTTCAATTATAGAACCAACAAATGATGAAATAAATATCATAAGCAAAATAACAAAAATATTATTCAAATAATTAAAGTAAAAAAAAACTAATATAACAAACTTTGTTTGGCAATAGCATCAATGTCCTGCTCACTAGATACAGGAATAAAAATAAATTGTTTAGATAGTTAGATAGCCTTAGCCATTCAAGCAATAATAATAACACACACACACAGGGCTCAATTCAGCATAGCGTAAGACCTAAATTAACATAAAAAAGTTTCACTGGCTGATTCTTTTGCTCTCTTTATCATAGGTATGCATGGATCCAAAATAATGAAAAGAACTTAATGTTCAGAAGAAAAAACTTATAATGACATATGTCAATATGATTGGAGAAGTTGGTATGAAAAAGAAAACAAAATAATTGAGGTATAAGTTGGACCATCTTTAAGAATCTGATTAACCAGAAATATTGGTCTCCAAAATGAGAACAGGCAGTTTTAAAATAGAGTTTTTAATACTTTTACATATAAGTTGAAAGTTTTTTTAGTTGGCAAAATAAAAGATTTTCCATTTCGGAAAGGCAAATCTTACTTAATCGATGGCACAACGGCCATGGCGTCGCCAGAAACGGGGTCAGGAATGACACCCGATTGGTTGTCATTATTGACTACACTCGGCTGCTCCTGTTGTTTATCCACAACAGCTTCTTCCGTCTTGATGTCCTTGGCTGCAATAATGCCACCCTCTGTTTTGAAGTCCTTTGCAGGAGTATGATCTTCTGTTTTGACATTCTTTGCAGTAGTAACAGATACTTGAACTTTAACCTCTGGTTCACCAACTTCCATGGCCTCTTCCTTACAGGGCTCAGTGACAAGTTCAGTCATACGTTCTGCTTTCGTGTTCCTATCTGACAGGTTGAATGCTGTACTTGCAGATACTGGCTCAACTACCGAATCGCATTCAGCAACATCAGAAACAGCTTGATCCATAGGCTCCGGCTCACCGCCATGAGCAGCATTCATGCTGTCGTCAGGTTTGTGATCGCCATCAATAGTATCTGCTGTCAGCTGATCAACCGATTTGGCCTCAAAATTGTCAACAGGTGTTCCATCATTTTTATCATCATCCTTTTCACCTCTTGCTTTGAAAGGTGAAACCTTAGACTGGTCAAAAGATATTGGTGATGGTTCAATTAGATTTGAACTGGTATCAAGTTGGCTAGTGTTCAACAACAAAGCGGAATCGTTCAGAGATGACACAGAGACATTAAGTACTGATTCTTTAGAAGCAGCCTCCTGTTCCAAAGAGGACTTAACAGCATTATCGTCTGACACGGTTTTTACACTTCCTACTACGTCGGTAGCAAGGCTGCTTTCTTCATTAACCTTGGTTGGCAATCCAGACGTAACTGGCTCTTCTGCAACAGTCTTCTTTTCAACGGACGTCGTAGACTGTTCTGCAATTTCTTTAAAATCAAGCCACATAAGCGGTTAGATATATGTATATACATATTTTTGAAAAATGCTCTTAAAGTAAGTTAAATAATATAAACAATTTAGTTTCTAAAAACAGTTGCTAAACGTGTCCTATCTTTGAACTGAATCTTTTCATTTATTTCTAACATAGCAATGGTGCTTATTATTCTCTTTGGTGTCAAGACACAAATCAGCCAGAAAAATCATTAAAGTACTTATGCATCTAAAATAAAAACAATGCTTAATAGTTGCTAATAATAAGCATGATGATTGTGTCTACAACATCAAGAGAAAACAAACACCATTGACTTGTCATGTGCCATTATTGCGCTCCTTTCTTCTTAAACAACAAATCTGACCAATCTGTAACTTAGAAATCACAGAACTAAAATATTGCTTTCTTAAGGATGGCATCAAGACTAATAAATCATCCAAGAGATTGCTTATTGTATAAACTGCCTCGAGTACAAGGAAACGTGGCTACTTTCATGCTAATAGTAGTAGCAGCAGTAGTAGTAAAAGTAGTTATGGGTGGCATGCAGTTAACTAATGAGCCTGAAGTTAGCAGTGACTCCTGCACTCACTATGCAATTAATACAAAAAACTATTTTACAAAGTTAAAATTAATGTTGTTGAGCTTATTTTAAAGGAGCAATTTTATTGCAGTTTCTTAAATGTTGAAGGAGGATCGCTACTGTATTTCAACACATATAATGCACACCTAAGTGCCTGGATAAGATGTGAAAAAATGTATCTTTTTAAATCAGTAAATATGGATAGACAAAACTATTCTAAGTATTATTTTAAATGTTTTACACCTATCCACATGTCCTGATTTAAATAGAAACATTATTTTTCACAGCCTCTCCAGGCATGCTTTGGTGCATGCTTCAGCATTAACATACGGTAAAGAGCCACACCCTAATGTGCAATTTCTTAGACATAATTATGGGTTTTATGTTAGAATAAACAAGTGTAAAAGAAATCTATTACAAAAATTCCCTTCAGTAAATGGTTGAAAGTATCTGACAAATATCTATAAGTGGCTCAAAATAAAATTTGTGAGCCAAATTTACAAGACCTAATCTGATTTCGTGCCTATTTGAAATATATGACTGCTGTTTTTCTTTATCGAGAATCCGTTTGCATGTAACTTCGTCTCAACCGTGAAAGCGATGCTGCTTGGCGGAGTGTCTATTTTCATTAGCTAGGTTTTGCCAAGACCTCAACTAAAACATGTCGCCCACATGGTTAAAGATTTAAAAAATGGCTCCGTAGTATAAAAAGATTGGACAACACTGGTTTAGAGTATAAAATACCCAATGTATCATATTTACAATGATTGTTATACCAGAAAAAGCAGAACAGTACCAAAACAGCTTTTAGTATATTATGCGCTAGCTGACTGGGAATGTAAACATTAATAAATCTTAAATAAACAAGTAGCAGCCCTGATGTCATTACTAATTTCCAGCCAGTACTGAAGCACAGGGCTTCACATTATGCAGAATACTATGGTCCCTAAGTATAACTAGACAAAAGTAAAAAATAACACTAAAGAAAGTTGTGCAACATTTAAAAAGTTAAAGTACATTCATTTTTGAGTGTCACTTAAGTAACAGACCAGCAGCATATGAGATCTTTTATGTCACAGCTGAAAGTCCTGCATATTACTCCTTAGCCCCACAAGCGCACAAAGAACTTTTACCTCCAACTCATTTATCGACCACTAAAGGATGAAATGCTGAGTTGACATAAGCACATGCAAGTTAGTTTCTTGCTCGACGAAATTACTTTCCCGAACCTGGAATAGATCCCAGGTACTTAGGAGTCGGTGCCTAAACCACTAGACTGACATGTCTCTTTGAATGTCTTCAAAAATACATTCAAAAACTAGTTTTTTTTTCATTTCTAATTGTCAGACTTTCAAACCAAGCCTGTGACACTTGATAAAATATAAAAGATGTATCCAGCAACTTATATAACACTGTAAGTTAATAACTTCAAGGACACTTCCAGTCACAGCAGCACCAGGAACGACTCTTACAAGTTGGACCAGTTTTCTGTCGCTTACACTTGTGTCTTAGATCAGAATAAGCCAACCACAAAACTAGTACTAATTCAAGTTTTAATGGAAATAAATTTGAGTATAGCACACATGAATTGACCATTAAATGTGAGTCACACTTACAGCCTCCAGTAAAAAATTCGATCAATTATTTTTAAAACATAATTTTCTGTATTAATATGCATATTGAGTCGTTGATAACCACTAACTTCAGCAACATTATTTAATAGTGCAGAGGTTATCAGTGCTACTGGATCCCAAAACTCCAAAGGAAAACTAAAGCTGTGTGTTGGATATATTCTGCACAAAGTGGGAAAGGTAATTAAAAAAGAAATATTATGGTATAAAAATAGCTTAAAAAAATTGAAAACCCAAAGAAATTTTGGCAAGGTAGTTGAAACCGCAAAGAGACAGCTTTTCGCTCTAGCTTCCAAAATCAGAAGTTTATGTGAAAATGTAAGCCGTGATGCTTTTCAGCATTCCTAGACACGTAGAAATATTCCTTAGAACAAATTAGCAAGCCTAAGCAGCATATGATATACAAACCATATACTGCTCATAGCATCCTAAATGTATTTTTTAAGACCCTAGAGCATTTTCATTTTATGAATTATTGCAAAGGATCTTTTTTTTAATTCTTAGCCAATGTCGTTTAAATTTTTTCAAAATGCCAGAATTGCAGAAGCTAGAGCAAAAAGTCGCCTTCAGACAATTACATAAGATTCTCAAGTGCAAACTTTAATCAATTACTTGAATTTAAAAAATTAAACTTTTCTTGTGTTACCATACTCCAACGCACAAATTTAATTTTCCTACGGATCCAGCAACAATTATAACCGGCAGCATAATTATTTTGAACAAATGGTAAATACAGAAACAAGTGAAATAATTTAAAAAAAAATCAAACTTTGATCTCCCTGAGAAGCGGCATTAAGCGATTTCTGCTTGGCAATGTTATTTTCTTCCACCAAACTCTGTTAACAAAATTGATTGTATAAAATTAATTTCGAAAAAAATACTAACATGGCCGACACGCGCAGTTAAGAAACGAAACATTGTAACTAAGACTATCAAACCTTCCGAAGTCTGGCCAAAAGAACCGCCCTCTCGCCAGCAAAATCAAGATTTCGTTTTTTCAACTCATGCTTCAATTCAGCAACAGTTAACTCCGATAGCTTCTTAACGGCCATTTTGCAAATGTCAGTCCGAGATAAGAAGATTGACACCGCTATGAAATTTTGTAGAGCCCACTTGCTGAATTTATTTCTATGTTTAATAAATTTGGAATCGATGGTGACATAAATTAAAAAATATACAATTAAATTAACGCAATTTTATTAGATAACTTTAAAAACAGAATAACCCAACGTAATTTTTATTTAAAAATTAATTGCAGATATCGTAATTAATTTATGCAAGATATGAAGTCAACTTAATATTTCTGAGATTTAACTGGTTTGGTTAAATAACTGTATAATTTGACAGATATAACTTTTTCTTTAGGGGGAGTTAGCCCTAACACTAAAACTTTGAGACAGGGCAGCCACGTAAAAAGATTGAATTTTGGAAGCATGCAAAACATTTCTAAAAATATTATTAATTAACTCATGAGACGCGATTTTTATTATGCTAACAAGCAAATGAATTAGTCATCAAATAAAATAGACTGGCAGAATTTTTTCTGTATGAATCGCGTTTGACAATGCTGGCACTTTCCAATTTTTCGTCTCAGAATAGTGCACTACCACCATTGTTAGTCCTGCCTAAGCAGGGGTGCAGCCCAGCGACGGATCTAGGATTTTCTGGTGGGGGGATGATCTAACCAAAACTTGACAAAGAATTTTTGTACAAGTTACGAAACAAACACAACATTTAAAGCAGAAGTCTAATTTCTAGAATAAAAAATCTACAGTGCAAAATCAAGACGTCTATTTTTGCTGGCTGCAAATCTATCAATAACATTATCTGTTTCTAAAGGCAATGCGATATGAACATATAATAATGATAGGCCAGTTAAACGTTCATCTGTGGTCCTGATCAGGTGCGTAACCAGAAAAAAAATGCTGGAGGTGCTGAAGTTCGAAAAAGGATGAAAGTCCGCCGCAGACGAATTTTTTTGACTATCTTCAGTCTGCGGTCTTTTTTTGGTATTTTTTAATAATTTATTAATAATAGAAAAAGGAGCAAAAGCCCGCCTTGTTGCGCCCCTGGTTCTGTTGCACAATGAGCTTTCCAATATCTTCATTGCACTGAAGCTCCGTTCAGCTGTATATGTAGTAATGGAATTCCCTTGCCGGTGTGCACTCTCGTTTCACAGTAATCTAGCGAGGGGTTCATACCCGCATTCCTACTGGATTCGTCGCTGAATCTGGTGGGGCTTAAAAAAACATTTTTTAGCATATAAATTTTTTTTTAGTAATCTAGTGGGGGATGCATCCCCCCACCCCCTGGATCCGTCGCTGGCGCAGCCAAAAAAATTTTTTTGGGGGGGGGGGGCAGGGGAGAAACTGATTAGTAAAGAGTTTTACTGAGAAATTTACGACCCACAAAAATAAAGGTTTAACGACAGTTTCAGTAATAATTTTTATTAACAAGCCATAAAACATTTAATTTGGAACAGTAAATTACAATATGAAATTCAGCCGACGTTTTTTCTGCAAATAATTTCGATGAAGGTTTCTTCGTTAATGTTAAGGTTGTGATTGAGGGTCATTTGGGCAAGCTCATTCATTGTGGTGCGTAGCTAAGATTTGAGTCTGCGCATAGTTGAGAAGGAACTCTCGGATGTCGCGGAAGAAAGAGGCAACATGAGTTTTGTCATACATCGGCAAGGTGAACGCATCGGTCCAGAAACCAAGAAAGTGAAAGTCGTGGGTTCGATTCCTAAGGTCGGCAATTTGGGATCGAGCTCACATTTTAATAAAAATTGTTGTTCTCCGACTTAGGACTATGTGCAAAATTTCAGCTCGCTACAATATCAGAATGTTGGTGGAATTAACGATGACAAATTTTTCGATATATATATAAACGGAAGCAAGCTAATATAAGGAAGCTGCTTAGTAACTATTAGTTAGTAACTTAGTTAGTAACTATTTCCTACTTTTAAAAGCAGTAGTTATTAACTACTTCTTATCTACTGTTTAGTAGTTAACTACTTTTAACATTTACCAAAAAAACCTTTTAATATTTGCAATTAAAATCAAGTTAAATAAACCTGATTTTCTAGGTTTTTGGTTCATCTCTTTTATGTATGCCAACAATTTTTTTAATCAAATATTTTTTTGTTCATCATTCAAAAAAATTCAATATTTGAATTGAGGAATTATTGCGGTTGCTAGAAGATATTCTTCATTTTCCATTATAGGATCAAATCGTTTCTTTATACCGTGCGATAGTGCTTGTAAAAGAAGCTTGATGGTTTTATCTGAATATAGGGTGATATTTTCATGCCTATGATGGTTGGAATAATGTGACCAATGTATGACTTTTCAATGTAAAAGATATCCATTGCGGTAACTATTGGTTTTATAATCTGAATGAACGATTTCAAAAAGCAAACTCCATCTCTTTAAATACAACTTGCCTTAATTTCTTCTGACAATCACAAACCTTATTTAAACATATATTAACAACCCTTTCAACAGAATAGAATTCTGAGCACCACCGTGCAGTAACGGATCCAGGGTAGCCAGGGGGACCGGCCCCCTCAGAAGTTTAAAAAATTTAAACATTAATTTTTTTAATTAGTTTGCAATTTTATTCTGTTCGTCTGTATCCTGAGGCTTTATATTTACTAAATTCACCTCTCGACTATTAATAGTTCTGATAATTGGCAGATATTTAAGAATTTCGGGCCTTTATCAAACCAATTCAATACAAAATATAATTCGAATAATATCTCAAAAACATCTAAATTTTCACTGGCAAGTCCACCAAAAAAGTTAAAAATGACACTTTCCTTTTTCTAAATAAGTTTAGACGGCTCAAAAACAAGTTCTTAAAACAGTAATCATTTGTAATATGAATAAAAGCTGTAAGTTCAGGGACGTCAATTTGGAGGGAAAATTTATTGACATACACATTTCTCATTACTAGCACAACCATACCAACCGAAAACTGATTATTTATATCAATCCGTTTTTTGTGTACAGTCGCGTATGATGAATATCAGTCAGCATTTTGTGAATGGCAGTTCTAGCTGTGATCCTTGACTCGTAGTGGTTTATGGAGTTTTTTTTCTTTTCTTATCTCTAAAATAAATTCAACATTCATTTCAAATGCCTGTTATTTTCGCGAATAATATTCTGGATATTTTTATGTCTATAATTTTATCTGGCTCATTTGAAGTGTGCAGGGAATCTATGATTTGATTTCTTGAATTTTTGTTAGAATAGTCTACTTACGTTTGGAGTTTGTTAAGATTATATATGTTTCCTAATCTCTTTAATTCATTCTTGCAATGCTTGTTAGGCGCATGTATGTAATTAAACCTGTAAATCAGTTTTTTGTTTTGTTGACAAGTTCAGTATTTGAGTTGTCGAAGGAGCTACCAGGTTTAATTATAGGTCAACACTGTCAACACTAAGCTCATACAGTGCTAGTGATATAGCGGTATTATATTGTATTTGGACCTAATAGCATTTAGTTGGAGTTAAGTGTTTAATTGTCATGTGTAATCAAGCCAAGGAATTGTCTATTATAGTAACAGAATTTATGAGTTATATATTATAATTAGCGTGTGTAATCAAGCAAATGAATCGGCGACTATAGTAACTGAATTTATGAGAGTTTGTTACCTTTTTCTTACTTCCCTTCTTAGTCTCACTAGATCCACTTCCATATTCGTGAACTGCCTCCACGACATCAGCTGCTGTTTTGTGTGTCATTTTCATCTTTATCTTTGGTAGACGATCTAGAAAAAGAAAGAGAGTTTAATTTGTTATGAATTTCATCTTCAATTCCATTTTGTAATTTACAGTTTAAAATAAAATTCCTGATAAGTGACTACTGATTTGTATTTTAAAATTGATTATTACTCTGTCGTGACTTGTAAATGTTATTACATAATAAAAAAAAACAATAAAACTTAATTTTTTCACGCATTTCAAGAGCTTCTTTTATGATCAATCCTCCTAGGAAACCGATTTCGTTCCTGTTTAGATCTAGTTCCTGGAGACATTCACTGAATCCAATTAATCTATTTGAAATGACTCAGTTATTAGTTTTATGTTTTAACATTCTTTCAGTAAGATTTATTAATGTACAGTGAACAGTATACTATATTCATTGATATATAAAATGACAATATTATGTAGAGTTTATTGACTGGTTTGAGTTTTATTGGCGGTCTCTAACAATGTAATTTATATGTGCTATCTGTGTAATGAGTTTGGGTTGGTGGCTCTAACTTCCCTCTCTACCTTGAACTAAAATTTTGTTATTGTATAGCCATCTTAATAGCAACTCAAATAAACTTTTAAATAAAAAATTCTTGGACACATTCCTAAAGTTATATAGTTTACTTTTAAATCGAACATAGCTTTTTAAATTTTCCACAATGAGATAGAATAAAAAAGACTAAGAGGACAGCTTGTTTACTGAATTTCAACAGTTTATCAATTCGGTGCAAGAACAAGAAGTCTGAAAATGGGCATTTATTGCTAAGACGTATTTTTCCACACTACGCTAGAGTGGAACGTTTTTTTTCATAATAAGAAAATTCTTGATATAACTAATTAAAAATACGTTATGCTGGATTAGAATTTCAATAAACAAAATTTTGCCTGGCAAGTTTGTGAAGAAGTACGAAGAACAGGAAGTCAGGTGTTATTTTTCTGTCCTTTTTGTTATCATCAGCTGTAAAATCTTTCTTTTGAATGATTTCTGCGGCAGTTTCAAGTTCAGTTTCTGTTTCATTGTCTAAATCTGATTTCTCTGATTCTGTATTCATTGTACTTTCTTTATGGAACTTTAAACTGGACAGTTTCACTGAACCACGATCGGAAACGTCATTGAAACAGTTGTCAGAATAATCTGAACTTAATTCTTCCTAGATTTATTATCAAAATATTTTTTATTTCAATCAGAACATTTGCAAATAAATGGTGTACAACATAAGAAATTGTAAAAAAAAATAGCTGTTATGGTTGCAACAATTTTAAACTAACACTCTTTGTCAACCTGCTCATTACTGATTCAAAAATATCACTGGGCATGAGCCTAGAAACATTATTGTCAGACAGATGCAGGACTGACACCCACGGTCCAACAACTGGAAAAGGTAGTTGTTGTTGAGTAGAAGAGGATTCAGAAATGCTCTTTGACTTGCCTGCTTTAAATGTGATGCAATTAAAATATATGCTATTTAGAAGCAAGCATGATATGTTGGTTAAAGTATTATATGGTAAGCTTGTATAAGAATGGTATGTTGATGAAAATATACTATAGCAGGCTTGTGCAAATATGGTATATTGATAAAAAAAAATACAATTAGTAGGCTTGTGCAAGTGTTGTATAATATGTTGACGGTAATGGTAGGTATTCTAGGTTTATTGCTGTTAAACGAAATACTAAATACTGAAAAAAGTGACAAGTAGAGACACATCAGCAAACGCAAATTTTAAAATTCATCTGGCAAATAAGATTATATTTTATTAACATGTCAATGCAAAAAATTATATGAAAAAAATAACTTGTAGCTTTGGGTTTTTTGCATCCAGGTTTTGCCATATTTTTGGCATCTTCGGCTTCGTCATCCAGTTTTCCAATGATGCCATATTTTAATTTTCCTTCTGTTGAAATAACGAAAAAAATTTAAAAATGAAAAAATAATAAAACAAAACAAAATATTGAACCTATTTTTGCCATTTCATCGGCTTCTTGTTTTCTTAGTCTTTCTTCTTCTTCTAATTCTTTTTTTTTAATTTCAAAGTCAACTTGCTCAACACAGCTGTTTATTACTTCTATGACTCCAAAACTCATTAAGTTATTTCCATCTAGAAGCAATGTTCTGAAACAAATTTTTGAAATATTGATTGTATAAAAGCAGAACATAACATAACATAGTTTAAAGTCATTTAATATTGTGTGTCTGCTATTTTGATATCAGATGTATTTATCATAAGAATACTTTTGTTTTACGCTCTCATTGAAACTGTTCAATACAAAAAAACAAATTGTCAGTTTTCCACCTGACTGAAGTAGTAGCAAGTAACACACCAAGATAGCTGCCGGATTTCCACGACAATTCACAATAACACACACTCAGCGATTTGACACATCTTGTATTCTTCAAACCTTTTACCAATTCTTTGCATCCTTCATCTCCGAAACTAAAATAAATTACCAGTTGCAATTTTCATTACCTCAAATTGTTGAAATAAAATAGTATAATACTTGTTATAGTCTAGAATTAAACTGGACAAAGATGGGCAGTAGACAAGAGACCTTGAAAATATTAAATAAATAAAACTATTGCTTTTAATGTTTACGTTTTTCTAAGTTTTCAAATGTTCACAAACAAAAAAATGTCAATGATACTTTAATTTTTTACCGTTCATCAGTTTTACACTTATGAGATTCTGGTTACAATTATCTCATTATCTTGCCCACATCTCTGTACTGTGTTATATTTTACAAATAAAGAAGTTATAACAACTTAACGAGAAAACAATGGATTAGAAAAAAAACAGATAATCTGTTTTGGCCATGACACTTTTTGTGAAAAACAAGAAAAAAGTTTGCAAGACGATGGTGGCAGTGTCAGTGCTGGACCCCCCCTCCTTTTTCTTTTGTACCTAACATTTATTTTGTGTGCCGAGCCTCAAACGCTTACTGACAGGCAGGATAACGAGTTACTCTTATATACGGATGGGCTGGCGGTATATATCATTATCAGTAAAGCGTTTATCCGTAGACTTCAAGGTCGGTAGTTCGAATAGCGCCAGCATGACGATCAGTGCCCGTAGTGATGTGGGCAGGTGCATGACATAAAATGACAGCCTCTGGTTGAAATGGGCCCAGGTGTAATTGAAAACAGCCAATTCACTGTTTAAAAAGAAAAATAAAGATTTAAAAAAACTTCACTGACTTGGACAGATGACTGAGAAAAGAAACATCAACATTACAGTTAATTAATTCCAAATTTGTTATGCGAAATATACCAGCACTTAAAAGCAACGACTGACAATTTTAAATAAAAATATATTTTAGAATTTTTTTTATCTCTCCAGCTAAAGTTATAGGTTATAGCAATATCACACCAACGAAACGGCATCTTCTATGTCCATCGGGCACCTCCATACTTCTATGACACTAATATAAAGATATCTCTCTTGTCTTATGGCATCAAACAGTGGCGCCAGAGAAAACTTTGAGACGACTCGTGAATCGCAAAAGGTTTCATCAGTCATGTCGACATCGATCAGCTGTTCTGCCAAAATCTAAAATTCTCGTTTTAATAATAATTTTGGTTATGTAAGTAATTTTCATCAATATTATTCAACTAGGTTTTGGTCGGTGCAAGCGCTTGGGTTTTCATGTGGGTCGGGTTGGGTTGAGTTGAGAAAGTGGTGGATTGGATTGAGTGGCTAAAAATAAACCCATGTATACCTACCCGCGTGTCTACCTCTGTGAGGATGGTGTTGATTAAGTATTGTAGATACACGTGTCGATATGATGCCGATGATGCAAAAAAAGCGAAAAAAAACAAAATTGATATTTTCTATAAATTAGTAGCCAGTACATGAAGGCATGAATTGAATTAAAATTGACACTTTTAAGCAACTTAAATAACAAATTACAAATATTATAATTAAGTAAGTCACTGTCATTTTAGTTGTCAAAAACTTGCTGACCGCTTGTTTATTTATGTGTATAATTTATGCGTATGTGCGTGTGTGCGTGTGGACGGTGTGGATATAATGTCTTATGAATTTTGACGTTGAAAACCACGTGTGAGCGTGTGAATACAATGGCTTATGATGCCACTGGCGGATCTAGCCAACTTTCGAGGAAGGGGTCCAAGTTTGAGGCAAAATAAACAATGTTAGTACAGTTTTCAGAACCGTAAAGGCTCTATTTTTGAGAAGGTAGGGGTGTTATTTGGTGGGGCTGGGTCCCTTAAAAGATTTCTAAAAATATTTTTGGAAAAATATCTACGAAGTTTTTTTTAATCGGAAAAATACTTACAATTACTCTCTTTGGTCATCAGCTTTTTTGAGAAAAAAAGTGAATAATTTTTTAAAAATATTTTTGGAAAAGTATCTACGAATATCCTATTCACCCGCTCATCATTTTGAGAAGAAGGGTTTAGCATCAGGAGGATTCAATTTTGAATTATGTGGGTTTTAAAACAGTTTACCCCTACCTATGATTTTTCTGAAATGACTCTCCTGGGGAGGAGGTAAAAATCCATCATTCAAATCAAATTGTGAAAAAAAAAATCTTTGAACGCGAAGGGGTGAATAATGTTAATATCATCTGTAAATAGAAGAAAAAAACAAGCAAGAACAATGCGGCCATTATCGCTGTGCCCTTTGAGTGCAATAAGCTTCTTTTGTGACGTGAACACTAAACTTTTCAAGAGGATCCAGTGCACCATTCTTGCCAGTAAGGTCTGGGAAATTCGTTAGAGAACGGATTAGAAGTTTACCTATTCTTTGAGGGCATCGCTGGAACGAGCAACTTAATATGAACAAAGAAATTCCAGGGCTTCCCCACTTTATAATTCTCGGCTACGGCCCACCTCCAACTACTTCCTTGCTTAACATTATTTAGATACTTATCTTTTGGGACACGCCAGTTTATAGGAGACTTATTGGATATAGACGCCAGAGAAATGCATAATTATTTAGATTTTTAAAAATTTATTTACGCATGAAATTTTTTTAGAAATATTTCATTTTAAGAGTGTGTCCTGACTTGCTTTTTCATTGGTTTTTACCACGTTTTTCTTAACTTGCTTTTTTTAAACTAAAAACGTGAAGCGCTTTTTACTCAAACTATCTGCTAACTTTTAAGCAGAATAGAACCGTTTTTTTTTTAAAATATTTGTCCCGCCTTCTGATTTTTGATCAAAATGTCCTGCTTTTCCAAAATAGAAGATTTTACATAGAAATTTGATTCTGAAAATTAGGATTGTCCGCCTTTTCCTCCAAAACATCTAGTAAGTCTACATTTACTAATTGTTTTATGTGCTTTAACCTTTAGAAATTTCTTCTATAGTTTACAGTTTTAGCATTAATTTAGCATAACTGAAACTTCTCAAAAAATCACGATAAAATTTGATACCCCTCTTTAAAGATATTAGCCTACACTTTCATGTCTCGGTAGGGCGATATAAAATTTGATACCCCTCTTTAAAGATATTAGCCTACACTTTCATGTCTCGGTAGGGCGATATATACAAGATATGCGATTTGCTTTTTAAGTCTCCATTGGCTCTGGAATTTTTCCTGCTTCTCTTACTGGATCTACTTCTCTCACAGTTTTCCGTCGGGAACATCACATTTATTTATTTAATAAGTTCGTGTCCGAGCGCTATTGAACGATAGGAATTTAACCGATTGATTGATTGATTGATTGATTGATTGATTGATTGATTGATTGATTGATTGATTGATTGATTGATTGATTGATTGATTGATTGATTGATTGATTGATTGATTGATTGATTGATTGATTGATTGATTGATTGATTGATTGATTGATTGATTGATTGATTGATTGATTGATTGATTGATTGATTGATTGATTGATTGATTGATTGATTGATTGATTGATTGATTGATTGATTGATTGATTGATTGATTGATTGATTGATTGATTGATTGATTGATTGATTGATTGATTGATTGATTGATTGATTGATTGATTGATTGATTGATTGATTGATTGATTGATTGATTGATTGATTGATTGATTGATTGATTGATTGATTGATTGATTGATTGATTGATTGATTGATTGATTGATTGATTGATTGATTGATTGATTGATTGATTGATTGATTGATTGATTGATTGATTGATTGATTGATTGATTGATTGATTGATTGATTGATTGATTGATTGATTGATTGATTGATTGATTGATTGATTGATTGATTGATTGGCCAATCTCGTACATATCTCGTTCATATCTTGCATATCTCTCTCATACGAGATGAAACCGAGATCTGAAAATATAATATTAGCTGTAATTTTTGAGAAGAGAAATAACTTTTTGAAATTTGTAAAAGGCGCCCCACGATTTTAATTTTAAGAAATTATGGCTTGTTCGGAATGTCCACAATTAATGCATGCCTCTCATTTCTCATTAAGACATTTCTCACACAGACCAGAAAAAAAAAATTTCTTCTTTTTAGTTCACAAAAACGTGATATTTAAAAAAAAGATTTTTTTAAATGTTTTATCAATTTTTGAATTTGGATCCGACGAGGGGGGTGGGGCAAATAAGTCTATTAACACAATGTGAGGAAGGGCCATGGCCGGATTGGCCCCCTGGATCCGCTAGTGTATGATGCATTGGAATGGGCTTGGTAACGTTGACCTAGTTAATAATCCACGTGAGCGTTCTCTAGTTTCTGAATGATTGAGTCGGGAATATACTATATAAGTAATTTTATCCTATGAAATAGTATTTAAGGCTGCTTATGAGCTGGTTGCATGGCTATTTAATATTACTATCTCAGAATTTAGTACGGGGAGGACATGAAATGGACATTTATATATAAATCATCAAAATCAAAATAAGAAATTGCCGCTCTATTCTTTTTCTTTCCTTATCCAGGCTTGGTATAATTGGCTCGCTGCAAGGCGGAGTTTATTAAAATAATAAATGAAAACCTTCTGAGGAAAACTTCCTTCCTTGATGCATTGCTTCAAATAAAGTTTTATGGATGGCATCATAAATTGTCCAATGTGGTGACAGTTTTTTTCGTATTTTTTGTAAAGAATTTTAACAATATCTTTCGCCATCAAACTCGCACTAAATGATAACAAAATCAATTCGTTATATTCCTTCAGAAATCTCGTAGTAACTACTAGTCTGGTAGATTTAGCTTTCGGTTCGGAAATTTTAATAGACAATCCAAAAAGTATATTAAACTATAGTATTTGTTATAACTAAGAACTGGAAAGAGATACCAGACACAGATCGGTCCCTAAAAAAAGTTATTAGCAAAAGAAGTTGCTCAAAACTCGCGAACCACTAATCTCTACTACATGGTTATTCAAGTTGCTATGTCAACGGTGCCCAGCAACGCTTATTTGCTCTGTTTTGAGGTTAATGTTATGCTATTTGGTATACCTGTCAAAAAAATTTCTCGGTAACTCCAGACTCAATGAATAAGTGATGTGTATGAAATGTTGAGATGCATCATATTATGTTTGCGCTCACTACCACTTTATATAATTGTAACAATTCCATGGGTAGCAGTTTCAGTTCGTTAGTTTTCATGCAGGGACGTTAATTCGGGATTTTCCAGGGGGGGGGGAGCAAAATTTTCAAGCCATTATATGGCTTACTGACACATTACCCGGGGTTTTAAGTTTAGTTTCAATTTCTTTTTTGCCTATGAAACGTCAAATAAATAGCAGAATGTTTTTATAATTTTTCTAAATTTTCTCATGAATGAAGTTTACCTGCATGCATTTGAAATACCGCTAATCAAAGTGAATTTTTTTTTTCGCGATAGTGTCTCAACTGTTACCGGTCAAATATTCTGTTTTATACCTTGTGATATATTATGTTATTAACTTCAGTTTAAATCATTCAACGAAGCATAATTAATTTGTTTTCACCTATCATGAAAAAACAATTATATTTCACGCAATATTATTTTGTTTTTTGTTTGTCTCATCATTTCATATCTGTGCTACAGGTGCTGGTCCAACTTTCATTTTCTGGAAATTTTAGAAGATTTCAAACTTCACATTTAAGAAAATTTTTTTCATTTTTTTCATTCAGACTGCTTTGGCTAGAGTCCTTGACATTTGTTAGAAGGTTCTGTAATTTTAACTTTCTGTAATGAGTAATGCTGCAGACTGTTTTGGAAACATCACCTCGATAAGGACTTTGAATGCTTCTGAGACATTATTTTTGTCGCAAGTGGTTTTGAATGTTTTATTTTAAAATATTTGGTGCAGATGTTGGATTGAACTTTTTAAAAAGCTCTACTGATGTACACTTAGTCGCTCATTAAGTCTCAGAACTTTCATTTAACTGAATGTAAATATTTTCTTGTTATATTTCGTCTTTATTTGAAAAAAAAAACAGTACTAATGCGATTTGGACTCCTAAGTCAATATTTTGACCAATTCTGAAACAAATATAGGTTACTCGTTTGTAAAGATATTTGGCTCCTATCACTAACACCGACTTTTGCGATAACACCGACACTTTTTGAAATGTCGGTGTCAACGCCAACCAGTCGGTGACAACGCCAACTCGTTGCGGCTGATTGGTTATTAGCTTCTTTCTATTTGAACTGCAACTTGATATGACTCGAAGGTGTCTTGTTAGCAACAAAAATTCACCAACTTTTTGACCTATAGCTCTAAAACTTTCAGTAAAGCCTTATTCTGGATGACTATACATGAATTGAATGTTTCCGACATTAATTAGGCCTTAAATCAATTAAAATTATTTAAATCAAGTATAAGTAGTTTTCCTGCCATCTAGCGACTCTAAGAAAATCGTTTGACAACCGGCCACAAAGCTCTGGCGATCGTAGTTGTATATATTTATGTAGTTATTAAAGTTATAGACTTAACGAAGTTTTTTACGGTTCACTTGTTTATTATTATTACTAAAAAAGTCCTCATCACTTCACCAGCACGACTACCTTATGTATTCACGCTACCAGCGCAGCCAGCTAAGTCAATATTCATAAGCTCATAGTACACCGAGACCATGGACTTTTTAATACGCGTTGAGAACAATTTATAACAAAAAACACGTAGACAAATAAATTTAATTCCTTTGCCCTGTTGCAGCACAGGCTTCTTCGACTGGAATTGCCAACGCTTTTGTAAATAGAATATCAACAACTTCATAGAACGACTTGCGCTCTACTAGGTTGTTGAGGGCACTATGCCACGCCTCAATGTCGTTGTTGGTCATACTGTCTCTCTGGTAGACGCTCCATTCTGATATTTTGTATTTTGTTACAACAAACACAGATGCTTTTCATTTTTCGCTGCTAACAATCAACAACTCCGTCGAAAACTATCACAAATTAAATTACTACTAGATACAACTATCACCATTAGTCAACTTGCCTAGATAAAACATATAGATAATTAAGTAAAAATAATAATTTAAATATTTTTTAATATTTAAAAATAATAATAAAAATAAATTACTATTATTTTAGAAAATAAAAAACCTAATTACGGAAATTTTTTGTCATATTCTTTAATTAAACTTTTCTAACGTAAATAGATATTTTATGATACTTTGCTATTTCTATAATGTCAAATCTTTGACAAAATATAGTATGTTTAATGAGTTCTTATTTAAATAATCACTATCTAATGCAAGCGCCACCAAGCGACATTTTTACAGTCGCTTGAACGATTAAAAAGCACTTTTAAGTCATATCAGTTCGTAAGTTAATACAGAGACAGGACTCGAATAAACAACAACAGCGTAAACACCGACTCGGACGCGTTAACACCGACTCGGTTGCGTTAACACCGACTCGGTTGCGTTAACACCGACTCGGTTGCGTTAACACCGAATTTTTGGCGATGACACCGAAGTGTCGGTGTCATCGCAAAATTCGGTGTCACTGACTTTCCCCAAATCAAACAAGACAAATTACAACATAAATTCCAATAGATTTTGTAGTACCAAAATACTAGCTTTAAACATCTAGCTGCTGTTGCATGTTTTCTGGATCCAACTGCTGCAAATGTATAGACAATCCAAAAGAGTTACTAGAGGCAGCCAGATGATTTATACTTATACAGGTAAAACATGCTGATATTTAAAATAAAAGTTAATTTAAACTTATATTATTTCTTCAAGGGCAATAAGAATAAGAAAAAACTGATATTCCTTCCACTCCAGCTCTAAAAAGATTTAAACTTTTTCCTGCAGTCATTGATTCAACAAGCACGAACCAAACTTTTTCATCCCATCAATCAGAACTTTAGCATAATTTGATGGATTTCAAACAACAAGTCCACAACGAAGCTCTTACACATTGGAACAATCACCAGGCTACTTATGGGTTTCTCTCAGAATAGGTTTTTAACAGTTTGGTAGCACCAGCCCCACAGGCTTATGTGGAAAGGATATTTTTTTTTTGTGGGCAGCTCTGTCAGGCATTATCAAACAGATTTTAAAAATCACCCTATATATGAGAGGAAGCCGATGGCGAAGAACAAGAGATGTGAGAGAAGAAGGTAGGAGGTGCGAGAAAGTAAGCGCGCAGCCGAGTTGAAGGTAGATTAAAATAAATTTGGGTCTCTGATTATCTATTTATTGTCTAATTAATCTCTGCTGCTGTCTGGATTGTTGCGTTTTTTAAATGTTTAAATTGTATTGTTGATTGTTAGAAAATGGCGGTTATAGAGAAAGCCAAAGTGCTGTATTTAAAAAAAAAATTAATTTAACGTAATATCAACGTTACGTTATAAAAACATTACTGATGTTGTTTTTAATTCATCAGGTTTTTATGGGTCATCTATAAACTACGTACGCACCAAGTGGGAGGGGTGTTTCCCAAGCAAATGATTTGCGTAACGCGTGCGTATGGGAAGAGAGGGGGTATTCCAACAAATGCGTATGTACGCAAAAATTAAAATGATATATATCGTATATTAAAATACATAATTTCATATGTCTGGATGTATACTGTACGATTGATGCTAGTACGTTCGTTGCATTTAGAATATTTTAGATAATTTACAATTCGAAGTTGTTTGAAACATAAAAAAAGTTTGAAATGAAAATTATACTTTGCATATTCAAAAGTGTAAAAAACAAAAACAATGATTGCAATCAGATTTAAAATTAAGTTTTAAAAAACGAATTAAAAATTTTTTTATAAAATTATTAGAAAAAAATTACTTCTAGAATAGGATAGGCATCGCAAAATCGTACTTGTATTTGGGACCTCAGTACTCGTACTCGTACTCGAGACCTCAGTACTTGTACACGTACTCGATACCCTGGTACTAGTACTCGCCCCATAAGTACTCGCAACATCTCTGCTCTTCAGAGTCTTCAGGCGTGGACAATAGAAGTATGCGTGTGAGAGTTTGAGATATATATGCGACAGGACCATCTGGCATTTATGTTTTAAAACATCTGGTGTTTTATGAACAATTAAATTTTAAAAAATAGCATTTTTTTCAAACAATCTACTAAGTCAGCGGTTCTCAATCTTTTTAGTGCCGCGACCCCTTGAAAAAATTTGCCATGCTGTGGCGACCCCCAATAATAAAATATGTGGGTTGTTCATCTTTCACTCTGGTTTAGAGTCACTCTACTGCAGTGTTACAACAATTACTATTGCACTTAACTTAACAGTTATACTCCTACAATACATTTTAGTTTTTTAATAGATAATTTTGGTTTTAGAGTTTTAGCCTATTATTTTTAGGCATTCTCAATTACAAATTGTATATTATAAATTGTATATAATAAATATAATTTAGCATTTTATCAAGCAAATAAATTATTTTTTCCAACAATTTTTTTACAATTTAAAAGCTAATGAAATTGATAATTTTTTTATTTAAAAATTGAATGCTGCAGCTCCAAAACAGAATTACTAGATTGTCAGTGAGAAGCCTGAGCTTGCTTCATTCTTACCAGGTCAAAAATTCTGGAGGGTCTTTCAGGGGCGTCATTTGGGAGGCAGGAGGGCGATTGCACTCCCAAGGATTTTTGAAAGAGAAATTTTTAGGTATCAAGTAAATAAAGATGAAGTCTAAGACAATTTTTAGAAAATGTACCTTTGAATACCCCCGGTCTTCAGCTATTTTAGGAGGCAAGAGCTATTTTAGGAGGCAAGAGTCTAAAGAGCTCTAGAAAATTCTTGGAAAAGTACCTCCGACCACCCCCTACCCGGTCATCAGCTATTTTTAGAGACAGTTTTAGAAAATTTTTGCAGTCTGCACAACACAAATTAATTTCAGTATTTAGACTTAATAACTAGCTTGAAAAGCCTTTTTTCAAAAAGGTGTATTGTGGGAAAAAGAATAATCTATTGTACATGGTTATTTGAGCAACGCAGATAAGTTTCAAGTTTAAAAGCCTGTTTTAAAAAACTCAAATTTCATAGTCTTAGGCAACCCCTTTAAAATTGTAGGCGACCCCGTTGGGGTCGCGACCCACAGGTTGAGAACCGCTGAACTAAGTCATCATTTGGCACACAAGATCTGCAAAAGCAGAAGTTACCAAGTATCGGTAAATAAAATAGATATGTAGATTCTAAAGATAAAGATTCCGATGAGGTTATAGTGGTATTATAACGACGAATCGATTTCAAGACCACTACGATGCAGGTCCATATTCAGAGCCTCAATCGATTTATTTATCCCACATCGCGTAATTACCTTGAGCAAGGAGTTCACTCTGAATTCAGTCGATCTAAATGCTCAGGTCAACTCAGCCTTTCATCCTCCTGACTGAATTCAGAGTGAACTCCTTGCTCAAGGAAGTTACGCGATGTGGGATTTTGCTTACCTGGGACTTGAACCCATGACCCCAAGCTCAAAAGTCGAAGACTTTTACCGCTGTCGCATCGCGCATTCTGCATCGAGTGACAATTTTTAACAGTGTTAAGTGTTAAGTGTATAGCTAAATTTCAGCGAGTTCATTTTTGTAAATATTTTACGGAACTTTACGTTTTTGCGCGACTGTTTTGTCATTTGGGGGGAGGGGGAGAACCATCACCCTTCCTCTGATTTTTCATCATCGGAAGAAGATTTGCAAAGACATTTATTTCGTGATCATACGTTAACGTTGCTACTGCTGCGCTTGATCAATTACACTTATTCCAAGTTCACTTCAAAAAATTTAATTTAAAAAGATGCAAAAAGATTAAAAAACTTGAAAACAAAATTAAAAATAAATAAATAAAAAATTACGAAAAAAGCAAAAAGAAAAACAGGGAAAAACAAGAAAATTTTAGAAAAAAAAATATCCGAAGCTGTTACTTTCCATCATGTTGCCACGACAATCGTCGCCACCACGGTGGCCATCATCACCACTCATCTTTTCTCATTTTTCCAAATTACCTGGCACACCTATGTAGGAAAAATAAATCTACTGACTAAATGGTTTCTATTTGTTTTTTCAGTGTTTTTATCATTTGTGTACAAGACACAAGGGAGGTCATACGAACCGAAGGGCGCCCCTCAATCTACCCCAAAGTCCCCGAACCAAGTTTTCTTATACATTATAAAGTTTTTCTTCGAATAAAGCTGTTGAAGAAAAAAAAACTTAAATGATCAACTCTCATTTATATATATTTTTACTAGCGGCGTTACTCGACGTTGCCCGGGGTTCTTAGAGGTTTTTCTCTCTTTCGCTTCTTCTCTCCTTTACTTTTTTCTCTCCTCCCGCTCCCGCTTCCATCCCCGCTTGTCCTCACACTCCAGCTCAACTGTTCCTTCTCGCTTTCCCGCTTCCCTTCCATTTCCCGCTTGCTTTCCTGTTCCCGCGCCCACTCGCTCTCGTTTTCTTGCCCCCACTCATTCTTCCGTTTTCGCTCCCACTCCCACTCGCTCTCCCGTTCCCGCTCACTCTTAAGTTACAGCTCACTCTCCCGTTCCCGTTCGCTCTCCCGTTGCCGTTCGCTCTGACGTTCCTAATCGTTTTCCCAATCCTACTCGCTTTTCCGCTCTCGCTCGTTTTCCCGCTCCTTCTCCAGAGACGTAAATTCAGCATTTTCCAGGGGCAACATTTTCCCGCCATTATATAGCTTAATGACAGGGTTACCCGGTGTTGGCCGGGTTTTCTTTGCCTAGTTATTTCTCTTTTTTGCTAATGAAACGTCAAATAAATTACAGATTTTTTACAGTCATTTTTATACAGACTAGATAAAGCTAATTAATTTCAAGCCTTTGAGTTTATAGTGATGTTGATTTATTTGTGTATGCTTATGCTACCAACAACTAGCTATCACTGGCTACCAGAGTTAAAAAAAAAGAACACTATCCGCCGGATGTGATAACAAGTGCAGTCGCTGAAATACACAATTGCAGACGTAATTGCACACAGGCACGCGTACACAAAACTTGGTCACCAACTTCTCTCTCAATCTCACTCTCACTCTCTCTCTCTCTCTTCTTCTTTCTTTCTTTTTCGCGCGCGCTTTCTCTCTCTCTTTCTCTCTCTCTCTTTCTTTCTCTTTCACTTTCTCTCTGTCTTCTCTTTCAATCTCTCTCTCTCTCTCTCTCTCTCACACACACACACACACACACACACACACACACACACACACACACACACACACACACACACACACACACACACACAAACACACGGGTTTCTATATATAAACCGACCAACCCCGATTTAAAAGATGTATCAGTAGCATCCTCGCAGCCTTGGCGACTGGAAGCACGCGCGTCGGAAATTTACGTCCGAACAAGGATAGTTACTTACAGGATCGCCATCATTACCGAAGAACAATTTTATTACCGGAGAAGCGGTAACCACGACAACGACGTACCTACGAAGGACGCGATGGCGAGATGGGAGATGATGGCTGATGAAAGCTGCTGAAGCGTCCATGTAATGAGTGGGTGAGTATTTGATGTATTTGAATGAATGAAAATAGAAGTGAATGAATGATTAGAGTAAATGAGTAAAGTTGGATTGATAGATGATTGGGTAGGTGAATAAGTAAATGAATGAATTACTGCAATTAGTGTTTAAAGCTTAAACACACAAGTGGAATATATATTATTACTAGCGGGGTTGCTAGTTTAGTCGGTGGGTTTAGTAGAACGTACATAATAAAATGTGGAGGTTATTAGTGGTGAATGGAATGAAGTACAATGTGGAGGTTATTAGTAGTGGGTAGGTGAAATAAATGATGTGGAGGAATGAAATAATGTATTGGTGGGTGGATAAATAAAATAGTGGGAGAACAAATAAAGATAAAAAATAAATTTAAAAAAAAGCTTCTATTTGCCTCTTTTTCTGAGTCAACGAACTAAAATTTTGAATCTAAAACAACCGTTACGCTCAATCTTGTACATTGTTTATTTCTTTCATATGAAATCAAAATTCATAAATTTAACTCGATGTATGGATTAGTTGTGATCTAACCCTAACCCTAACGGACAACTTTGATTAATTTTAATTGATTTAAGGCATAATTCATGTCGGAAACATTAAATTCATGTATTGTCATCCAGAATAAAGCTTTCCTGAAAGTTTTAGAGCTCTTGGTGGTCTAAAAGTGGGTGAATTTTTGTTTCTAAGATTTGATCACCACAGACAAACAAACAAACAAACAAACAGACGGGTGAAGTTAAATAAAAACATTTAATGAAATAATGCATTGACGGGCAAATGAATGAAATAATGAATTAGTGGGCGGGTGAATAAAATAATGCGTTGGTGGGTAGTTGTATGAAATAATGAATTAGTGGGCGGGTGAATAAAATAATGCGTTGGTGGGTAGTTGTATGAAATAATGAATTAGTGGGCGGGTGAATAAAATAATGCGTTGGTGGGTAGTTGTATGAAATAATGCATTGGTGGGCGGATGAATGAAATAATGCATAAGTTGGTAAATGAATAAATTAATGAATTAGTTGGTAGATGAATGAAATAATATTTTGGTTGGTATATGAATAAATTAATAAATTAATGAATTAATGTAGATGAATGAAATAATGAATTAGTGAGATGTTTGAACGAGTTTATAATTAATATGCAAAAATAATGTGTGTTCGAGAAGGTGACTTAAGTCCAGAAAATGAACGTGATTGGATGAATAAGTAAAACATGAAATAATTGAACCATCGTGAAAATTGAACAATAAGTCCTGAAAAAGTATTTTTCAATTTAAATTTTATCTTATTAAAATTGTAATTTGTTTAATCATTTTTAGATTTTAATGATGATGCATGAGCTGCTGGTATCGTCAACGACATTGATGATGATGATAATGATGACGATGATAATAAATAATAATAATAATAATAATGTTGACGATGATGACGACGATGACAATGATAGTTGTCAGGCCCGCCATCAACGGAACGTCTGCGACTGTTGAGAAGTAGACACGACACGACTCGTTCAGACAGTACAAAATTGTATTAAATTGTAACTTTTATTAAGAGAACTATCAAGCAGAGTTTTCGGAGACGAAAGAAGGACAGAAACAATCGTTTCAGCCGTATATATATATATATATATATATATATATATATATATATATATATGTATATATATATATATATATATATATATATATATTCTTTTTTTTTTTTTTTTTTTTTTTTTTTTTTTTTTATATATATATATATGTATATATATATATATATATATATATATATATATATATATATATATATATATATATATATATATATATATATTTATATATATATAGCAAGGAAATGTCAAAAAGCCACATGACCAAGTGACTATTTAATAGTAAATCAAGGAATTTGAAACTGAAGAAAACGCAGTCAAAGCAATGCTGACGTCAGAAACGACGTTGTGATTTGAAAAAATAATTTTAATTGAGCTTGCTGATTGGTACCCGCCATAGGTGTACTTAAAATAAGTCACATTCTATCGAATAACTAATTAAATCCACGTCAGAATTAAATTCAAATTCTAACATGGATAATCATGTGACTTATCTTTATTTATTTTTATCTGTAACAGACGTCTGTCGATGATTGACACCAATGGATGTAGAGGGATCGTAGATGTTCCCTTCTGACGACGATTCTGATAACCATCTCGCAATCGTCTCTTTCACTTTGTAGACCAGAAACAAACTTGATGACCGATCCAAAGTTGCCCTAAAAAAAGAAAGTAAATCTAAAACTATCAAGAACTAGTTTTCAAACGACCAGCATAAAAATATACTAAAAGTTAACTGACACTTAGACCTTATTTTTATTTTCTTCTTTTTTCCAGTTTCACGTACGTCTTTCCATGCTTGAATGGGTTGGACGGTTTTTTCAAATTCGATGCCAGATCGGGGGACATCTTAAAACTAGCAAAAGCTACTGGGGCATCTATTCTTTCGTTATTTCATTGGAGCAGGCAGCAGAAGGACACAGCCAGTCTGTAATGTTGCCTGATATATTTTCTGATATTAAATCATCACTTCCTCCAGCTTCAATGGTCAACAGGTTGTCGTTAACACTTAGCTGTTGTGCTAAGTTTATTATTGCGTTTTCAACTTAAGTTATTTTACCAAATATGTTTCTTTTCTTTCATGCATCTATTGAAAGAAAGTTCATTTGTGTGCCGAAATGACAGCCATGAGAATAATATTTTTTAATGCAAAGTTCAGAGCTGCTTCAGCAATGACCAAAGTGTATTAGTTGTCCCGAAAAGTTTTTAAAAGAAGTTCCAATGGCTTTAGTGCCGTGCATATTTTTCTAAACTTTGTAAATCGTCTCTTTATAATAGAGATTCTATATCTATGCAGATTATTATTTTGTCAATGAGACTCTCAACACTAAATATTCGCCTAACTATGCAGCCAAGCAATTTGCTCTGGTTTTGACTCCAGGACAAAACACAGTTATTTTCCAACATCTACTCCAGCAATTTCTTAAAATTTTTTTTAAACTAGACTTTTAGAAAAGAGTTTCACAGCCCCTTGCTCGTTTTAGATGATAAAGTCAAAAAAACAATTTGTATTTATCAAATACATCAGATAAATTTAGAGTTTGATAGTCATCAATGTCATCATTGTCTTCGAAATAACAAATGTCATTGCTTGAATAATAATCTTCTAATTGTCGCAATAAAACTGACGTTTGCTTGTAATCCCTCGACCAATGTGATACAAATGAATCTCATAGTCAAGAAAACAGAAGCAAGTAAAGGAAAAAACGAGTTTTTTAACACATACTTTAATTTCAAATACACTCGATTTAGAAATACGAAAGATGTTCAAATTAATTTTTGTCATCCGATATAAAGCTATGCTGAGAGTTTCAGCTTCCTAGCTAGTCAAAAAGCTGGTTAAATTTCACTTGCAAGATTTGCGTACAGAGAAAGCCACACATACACACACACACACACGCGCGCGCGAGCGCACACACACATACATACACACACACACACACACACAAACAGAGATTGTAACCTAAATAAAAGTTTGTAAAAATAAAATGAAAGTCAATATCTCGTATATAACGGATTTATAATGAAAAAAATTAGGTTAAATTTGCATTACAAGTGGAATGAAAAAACGAGAAAATAAGAGGCAAACAAACAAAAAGATAAAAAAATCATCAACTTAGTTTATGTGAATATTAAATCATTGTCCATTAGAGGGAGGAGTGAAAAGTTGTAGTCAGTGATGCGCCAATAGATTGGCAACGACATCGAAAATGAAGAAAAATGGATGAAAACAAGGTTTATACGGAGGAGGGTGGCTCTAACTGGAGTTTTAAAAGAACTTGTAACCCAAAATAGAAAAAAAGACACCTACAACTTTCTAGTGGTTTTTAATTATTCCAGATTTTTGCGGGATCTTTTGTAATGTAAAAATCAAAGGTCAGTGAGTTTATACATCTACCCTCTCTGAAGAAAAACAGAAATGCTTAATGTGCTAAATAAAAGAAAAGAACAATTTCAACATGAAAACCTCTTAAAACCCCGGGCAACACCGGGCACCCCGCTAGTCTACTTATATAATTTCCCAACCTCACTCACTCGCTGGCTGGCTGGCTGGCTGGGTCTGGAACGCTGACTCGTGTTGTTTAGCAAATTACCCATCCTTATGCAATCATAAAACCAGACGTACAAACGCAACTGATATGGCGTCCCCTAACCACAGGCACCCGGGACGAATGCTCGTCCCTCGCCTTGCCACTGTGTCAACATAAGACACCTCATTTTTATCAGTTATTTCAAAGCTGAAAATGACTTTTTAGCTGCAGAATTAAGTAGTAGGATTGGGAGCGGGAGAGCGAGCGGGAACATAAGAGCAAATGAAAACGTGAGAGCAAGTGGGAACGGGACGAGAAAATGAGTGGGAGCGGGAAAGTGCAAGGCCGGGTAACCCCGCTAATAAAAAATAAATTTAAAGAGAGTTCAAGCAGCTCTACAACACTTTGGCTGACTGGCGTGGTGGAGGTCCAATTTCAATTTCAGTTAGCCATCACCTGTCCCTATAAGAATAACTTATTTAATAAAATATTTCTCAAGAGTCGGTATGAACAAGTCATTTAGAGATTTTAAAGCATTAGAAAAATAACTATGGAGATTTGAAAGCTATATAAGTTCATTTTAATTGATTGATTGACTCTTCTTCTTCAAGTTAAATTTTGGACTCAGTACATTTGTTAAGGTACATCATGTGTGTCGCAGACATGCCAGCGTTTCTTTTTCATTTCCAAAACGGAATGTTGACAACGAGAAAAATCAATCTTCATGGCTGTAAGCTACTGTAAGTAACATTTGTCAGTCGTGAATGCTCTTGCGTTGTTCTTTTATGGCTAAATTTGTTTGGCGTTTATGCATGGAAAGTAAAAAAATAAAAAAAAGCATTTAATCCTTTACTTCCCTTTTTCTTCTCGTTAGCTGGTTATAATTAGATTTCATTGATGAAGTCTAAGTCTATCTGAACAGATTTAAATCTTGAAATGTCTATTTCAAAGTCACCTGTTCGACAGACGTTCCAATCCATCGACACCTGCCAATGCGGAAGACGCCTTGGACATGGATGCTTATTTTATCCTGGCCCACGCAGGTATGAAAATAGAAAGAAGAACTCAATGATGGAAATCTTTTCAACGGATTTTTATTTTTTCATTCTTTTCCATGTTTTAAGCTTTATAGTTTTTTCAATGGTTTTTTTTAAATTTATCTCACTAATATTTAAATTTACATTTAAAAGATGAAATAAATAGAAACAAGTTATTATATACGTTTCGTTACAAACTTGGGTGATTTTTACTCCGGCTGTAGTCATGATTGTGATGATTCGCTTGCATGATGATGATGATGATGATGATGATGATGATGATGATGATGATGATGATGATGATGATGATGATGATGATGATGGTGATGGTGACGGTGACGGTGACGGTGACGGTGACGGTTACGGTGACGGTGACGATGACGATGACGACGGCGACGGCGGCGACGACGACGACGACGACGACGATGACGATGACGATGATGATGATGATGATGACGGTGATGATGATGATTATGTTTACAATGCTCCAGCTCAAGCGAGTACTCCGAGCAATGAAGAATGTCTATGTACGATGCAACTTTAAGAAACGAGACCTCAACACCGGCAACGATTTCAGATAAAGTTTCTGCAACATCATCGGACACGAAATCAACAACGATCTCGTTTTCTGCAACTTCCAAATCAGGTTCTGCAACACAGTTTACGACATCAACATTATTGCCACAAGAACTGACAACATCTATCTCGGCACCAAACTTCACACCAGCTGACACGATTTCCACAACAGCACCCCCAACTAATATCAACTTAGATTCGGTTCATGGCTCTAAATTCGTTTGCCACGCAAAAGAATTTTCAACGAAAACAACTTGTTGCGCAACAAAAACGTGTTTAATAACAAGTCGTTCATTTGATTCTTTGCCGGTCGTTCCGCAGAAACCTCAATTGAAACTCGTTTCGACTAAAAGCGATTCGAGAACCAGAACGGAAACTTCTTACAAATTTTTCCCAACAACTCAAATCCACAACAACGAATCTTTCCAACCGTCTCGTGCCGACTTGGACGAAAGTACAGATAAAATATCACCGCTTCTAGGCGACGTACAGACGGAGAACGATAATACGGAAACGACGACTTTAACCACTCCGACATTTTGCTTTGAAAAAGAAAAGACAAAAGAAAGCAAAGACAACGAATCTCTTTCATCAACGGACATGCCCGTCAGCTATTGTTTCGTCAGACCAGCCGGAAGTCACGTGAGCGTTCGAGACTCTCGTCGGTCGAACAGACTCTCGTCAGCTGTTCTCTCGACATCTTCGAGTCTTTCCAGCGCCGAAGAGTCTCTGGTTGCCATCCTCGACCCGCTGCGCGGCAGATGCGGTCGCAGCGGAGAAGATTTGCTGCTGCGACGGCGGATCGAGATCGGCAGCGGAAATAAACGGATCGAACGCGCCGTGAGGATATCGTTCTTTGTCACTCTCGTCAGTCTCATGGCTGGAACTATCGTCACCATCTTCGGTTTCGTCCGCATGGACGGGTGGTCGGAAGACAGACAACTGACGCTACAAATACTCGGACCGACGTGTTTAGTATCAACGCTAGTCGTCTGGACGGTCGGCGGCCTATTCTGGTATTTGTGGCGCAGTGAGTGGCGTAGGGAAAAGCAAGCCATGGAGTTGAAGACGAGGGTTCAACTACACGCCATTGCAATGGATTTGTTAAAAAGGTCTTCGGGGTCGAACCTCGAATCACCGATTTCAAGCATTGTAGGTTCAAATCTTCTCCTTCACTCGTCAGGAGTGGACAGGCGCTTGAGAAGAAAGCTGATAGCAAAGCTGAAACAGCAGGAAGCATTAGAACTTAGGTGAGCAAAAACGTTTCATATAAATTATTGCTTCTTTTCATTTTTATTTGCTTCTGACAAGCTTGATTATAATTTAATGAGCAAAATTAAAAAAAAAATCTCAAAATAGCAAAGCTCTTTTCTTAGATTTTCCCATGAACTGACACTGAATGTTTAATGTTCCAACATTTAAGAAACTATTTTAAAACGCTTTTCATTACTTGAATTTATCAAAAATTATACACTTTTTATAACTATCATCATCAGCATCAGCATGACCATCGTCATCATGATATTATTATGATTCTCTTAAAGAATTAAATAAATTTGCAGTACAAGATGATTGAACGTAGCCATGGCAGTGTGATTGACAGATTAATTTATCAATCGGATTCTGGAAAATGGGGTCATTTGTCAATCAGAGACGACCCCCAAAAACACTCAATCGTCTCTGAATCAGGACTCGCCAGTTCCGTTTTATTTATCGCTGCCTGCTTAAAAGCCGGAAGCAACCGCTGCCGTGGCAACGCATGCAAATGTAGTCGCAGGAGGGAAAGAGCAGGAGGGAAAGAGCAGGAAGGAGAGAACGAGAGGGAGAGACCTAGAAGGGGAGACCAGAAGGGAGAGAAAGAGGGAAAGAGCGGGGGGAGCTGCGAGGAAGTGGGGAACTAGCGATCTTGTTGAATTGAGTGTAGGAAAAAAGTATCACTTTCATTTTAAACGACATATTCTTTTCGGAATCCGTTATTTTATTCAAATTGAATTATATTTGTTTATATAAATTCAATCAATTTTCTTCTTTTCCTCGCATAAAAATAGGGTATTAAGTACTATTAAGTAAAAGTTTGAAGATGTTAGCTTGGCTCATGGCTGGATGGCTGAGTTAGAATTTCTTTCGGATTAAAGTTATGACCTATTAAATGAAAAGTTGAATGAAAGTTGTGATTCTCTCACCATTCAACGGTTTTCTGCGGTCTCTTTGAAGAAGAGGAAAGTCAAAGGCTGAAGGTCAAAGGCTGAAGGTTATGATATTTCAGCAAAATAAGTATTTTTGGGTCGACAATTTCTTCCGTCTGAAGAAAACGTAGAAAGAGCAGAATGGCGTGGTTTCCGTATCACGTGTTTGCCACTGTTTGTTCTGTGCTGCATAGATTGTTGGCGATAAAATTAAATAGGCGAGCAGTTGAACGCCCCCACACTGGATTATATTGAGTGGAATTTCTTTTGTAAACAAAATGAACATCTTCTTCTTGTTGACATGTCCAACATCTTAGAATGGAGTGGGTGTGGTAGTATGGGGAGGGGACAATAAAAATATGAACAACTAATTATTAGTTTATGCAAATCTACAAAAATGATGCGTTTTTGTCAAGAATCAATCATTAACTTATGCAGATATAAATATCATCTTGTTATGACGACTTTCAAAAGTTTGCAAGAAAAACAAATGCTGTTTCACTTGTCAATATTATTCTCTCGCTTAATTATTTATTCATTCATTCATTCATGTCCACGAAACCCCAAGATCATCAACGAGGTTGCAGATGAAATAGAACTATGGGTGCTGAACAGAAATTGCCGCCGCAGACTAATTCCACAATGTTCTTCAACCATCTTCTATACTGAGCTGCTTTCTTGCTGGCGTGTTCGGGGGAAATGCCATATGCAGCAAGTCCAGTCTAGATTTGTTTCATCCATGTCTATTTAGATGCATTTCTTGTGACCCTCCAGCTATCTGGTCCAGTTTTCCACAACGTCCTGTGTGGGAGTCGATATCTCTCCATCCTGCAGACATGGCCAAACCATCGTAGACGAGCACGTTGGATTAGGACTTTAATCTCCGGTTGATGAAAGCAGAGGCATTGAATTTCTTCATTTAAGATCCTGTCTAATAAAGTGACTCCTAGAATCCTTCGGAGGCATTGTATTTGAAAGACATCCAGTCGTCTCACGTCTGACTCTAAAAGCACCCATGTTTCCGCTCCATATTGGAAAATAGGGGTTTTCAGGATGTGAAAGAGGCGAATCTCGGCTGCTGTTGTCAGAGCTTTTTTCCAGATACACCAGTCAGTCGACCCAAACGCCGAGGCTGCTAGTTCAATTCTATGGAAACGTTACTTGATGCCGCAATCTTAGTTCCTTGGATGACTGATCCCAAATACTTGAGTTTCTCGACACATGTTGTAAAAAAATCTCATTCAAGCAAACCACTGCCGGGAAATTATCCGAGGTCATGAAAAAGGTTTTGGCAACATTGATACGAAGCCCAAATTTAGCTGCTTCATCCGTGATATCTTGGTTGCTTCGGCATCCTCTTCAATGAAAAAAGCTATTGTCAGCGTACATGAGGTCAGTAATGTGCTCAGTAATCCGTATACCAAAGCTACCCCACGTTTCCCGAAAAAAAATTTGTCTCATGATGGAATCTATGACGATGCTGAACAAACTTGGAAAACGAATACACCCCTGTCTCATTCCTGTGTCCACATTGAAGTCGCTTGTAGTTTCTCCTTGGATTCGTACATGATTTGTCGATTCCGCATAAGTGTTTTCCAAGATATTTGGGACGAGGCCTTCCGCTCCATAAAGCTGGGGGCGATGCACGTCATCAAAAGCAGCTGAAAAATCAATGAAGACAATCACTGTCCTCCTGCAACACCGAATCCTCTCCTCCAAGACCTGTCGGAGAAAAAACAAATGGTCACAGCAACTGCGACCAGACCGAAACTCAGCCTGTTCTTCCTTAGCCACTTCTTCTCGGCGTTTCAGCATTCGGTGATGGATAATCTTCATAAACACTTTACCAATCATTGACAGGAAACTGATGCCACGGTAATTTTTGCAACCGGTTTTGTCGTCTTTCTTGAAGATTGGGATAATAGTCGCTTGCTTCCAGACTGTGGGAATGATCTCCGTTTTCTAAATAAGTCCCAACAGCACGTGTAAATTATTTTCCAGAACCTCCCCTCCATGCTTCAGGGTTTCCTCTATTACGCAATCTACTCCAGGTGCTTTGTTGTACTTTAGCGGCTTAATGGCAGCGCGTTGCTCTATTAGGAAGGGTTTCGAGTCGTCCACGGTTGTCTCCAGCTCCACAATTGGATTTGGATCGACCGTTGGCCCCATAGAGGCCGGATGATTCAAAAGGCCTCAGAAGTACTTTCTCCACTGACTCAGGCAATCCTCATTTGAGCGCAAAAACGTCCCTGTCGAGTCTTTGATGTTATTGGTCATTGGCTGGTTTCTTTCCGGTAAGCGACGAAAAGTGGAGTATATGGTATGGAATTCATTTCTATTGACTGCAATCTCAATTTCCTCTGTGAGTTTCTCTCAGTAGGAAGCACCACGATCTTCTTTCAGCTTCTTTCGTACCATCTTAAGCAGGCGGCGGTATTCTTCAAATTGTTCAATAAGGTCCATCGCGTCCCTGGTAATTCAGGACTCGGAACGACGCTATGATGGCGGGCGCACAGCAGTCGGAGATCACTCTTGTAAGCTCACTCATCGTCCCCATCCACAACACCAGAAAGGTCCAAAGCCTCTCGTTTTTTCATAATGGAGAGCACGTAGAAACGATTTCGGAGTTCAATTCGAAACGCTTCGTGAACCCTTGGGTCACCTAAAAGGGCAACGTTTGGTTTCTTCACATATTTTGACAATTTTGGACTTTTAGTCTTAAGCGGACCTTGGCCTGTACTCGATGATGTTCTGACTCACGATTTGCACCACGCATCATTCGGACATCTTGCAAAGAGGAACGAAAGCGTCGAGAAATTGCAATGAAATCGATACAAGCTCTGTTTTTCCCATTGGCTGATCTTCATGTCAATTGGCGACGAAGTGGGTGACGGAAGAGGGTATTCTAAATCGACAGGTCATTCAGTGCGGTAAACAAAATGAATCGATACAACCCACACCAAATGACACCAATACCCCCGGCCATGCATGGTCGTCCCATCCAGTGTGAGTGTTTAAGTCTCCCATAAGAATGTTAACGTAAAACCGAGGGAGTGTGTTCCAAGTGTCCTGAAGTTGACTATAGAAACTGTTTTTGGCCATATCCGGACTGACTTCCTTCTGCGCTTAGATAACGACCAGGTTTGAGTTGATGACACCACTGAGTGAAAGCACTGCGATTTGACTAGAAATGGGCTGAAAGCAGGCGACAAATCGGTTAAAGTTGTTGTCCACGAAGAAACCAACACCCTCTGCGTGCTCATTTAATGAGCTGTGACAGCCATGTTATATTACCTGAGTCTGTTAAACTCAGTTTGGCATTGCCACGAAAGCGATGTTATATTAGGTCAATTCTTGTGCCACCTGTCCTCACTGTCCAACTGCATATCCCGTTTTGATGTACCAGGTGGCAATCAGGATGGGACGTTTAGCAGAAAACGGCGATTTCGGTGGCTTCTGTTGTCCCCTTCCAGTAGTCAACTTTAGTCGACGTCCTGGGATGGAGGGGGGGGGGGGGGGTAACCAACATTGACTCATCGGTTGCCCCCGATGCGGTAGATTTATGCGATATTCGAAATTGAGCTTTTTTCATACCGATTCAAGTCTAGGTTTTATGACCAGTTGGAAGCTGATCAATCCTCCTCCTCTTTAATTATTAATTATCAGTTTAACCAATTGTTGAACAAAAAACTGGAACAAACTTATTCAACCCACAAGTAATAAAACTTCTCTCTACTAATAATTCATGGACGCCTTCATATTAATATGCATATTAATATGCATATTATTAATATGCAGGCGTCCGTGTAACAATATATATGAGATGCCCATTCGCTTCTTTTAGTAACATATTTTTAACATTTTAGTCTCATTTCTGTCAGTGTGCATCACTTAAGCTTATTTAATATTTAAAGTACAAATATGTTTAAATATCAATCGCAGTAATTATTTATTTAAACTAGCTGCAATATTTTATGTTTTAAGTCATTACCTCGTAGAGTTACAAACGGATATCAAATAAAATTTTTGATTCAGAAAAATTCATTTAGGTTGTTTTGTATTATCCTGGAATGTTAAATCATCCATACAGACGTTTTCTAATCCATCTATTCGTTTGAATATCCATTCGACCATCTGTGAACCCATCAACCAGCTGAATTCTCTACTGGCCTGACCAACCGCCCATCTATCCACTTACTCAAAAGCTGACTTCGTATCTGGACTCTAGAATTTAACGACTTTTTTATGAAGTAAGCGGGATGTCACCAACTAGCATTTTATAGCCACACCGGTAACGAAACACAAAGCAAATGGCTGCGTTTAAATTTTCTGCTGACATCCGGGCGGGCCAAAAATAGCTAAGATAAAAAAACACCCAAAGATAATAAAAACAGAGTCAAACATTAAAAAATTAAAAAAAAAGATGGAATGAATAAAGGGGAACAATAAAACGAGAAGAGGAAAATGAACGTGAACGAAAAACATGCTAAATCGAAAGTTAAAACGAAAGACAACAAACGAAAATGGAAAAATGGCGGGTTGAGAAGGGGAGAAGAAGAAATGGCTTCTCAGGAAATTGCATTAGGATTGAAGTATTTGTTGGTGGACCCGTCCACTACTTTTTTTCGCTCACCGGTTCACTCGCTCGCACTCACGATTAGTAATCCATTGTTATACCTACCCACACAAATACACAACCACCCATTTTGTCACCCACCCACCCACCCAACCATGCAGATACCCACCCCTTCAATCATCTACAGTTCCACCCGCTCGCAAGCAATGAAAATGAACGGATCAATATCAGACGAGGAGCGAATCCACACACACTCATTAAGAGAAACGTCTTTCCACGGAAACTCCTGTTAACGTTGCTTCTGGTCATTTGAAAGATTTTATTTTTTTATAAAATCTAAAATTAAATTCATTAAAATAATAACAAAATAATAAAGTTGTTTTTTAAATTTTCTTCCACAAACTGATAAAAACAAATCGTATAACTTTTCATTTCGCATTTTCTATCTTGTCGATGTGTCAAACATTTTATTAACTTCAGCCACAGAAAATGCAGACGTCAAAAGTGAGATTGCTGACCACTGTTGATGTTGTTGTTAAATGCACTGGGGTTATAGGTCAGTGTGCTGATAATGGCCGTGACATTTCCCCTCAACGTTGTGCCGGTGGGGTAATGACAAGAGTGCTAATGGTGTATGTAATGAGAGTTGTAGTGTGGCGATGTTGGTGGTCTGTGATCGTCGTTGTTTCAGTAGCTGAGGGCGTTGTGGTAGTTCTACTACTTGTGGTAATGGTTTTTAGTTGTTGCGAAAAATTTAGAAGTGGTACAGTACCACTAGTGTCACTAGTATAGTAGTGCTGATGATGACTGAAGTATTGGTACTTGTAGTTGTGGTAATTATGGTAGTAGTAGTGGTGGCGATGGCAGTATTGGTACTGGTAGCTGCAGTAGTTTTGGTAATAGTATTGATTTTAGTAGTGGTTGTTGTAGAGTCGATAAAAAGGATGGTTTCACAAAACAAAGAGTTCCGTAAATAGCGATGGTGGCTGGACAAACATTCGCATCAAACATTCGCTTGCATGATAATGATGATGATGATGATGATGATGATGATGACAATGACGATGACGATGACGATGACGATGACGATGACGATGACGATGACGATGACGATGACGATGACGATGACGACGATGACGACGATGACGATGATGACGATAACGACGATAACGACGATAACGACGATGACGATGACGATGACGATGACGATGACGATGACGATGATGATGATGATGATGACTGTGTGCTTCTGGATGGTCTGTGTGAAGGAAGTTGAGTGATCGTATTAATAGTGCTATTTTTGATTATTGTTGTTGTTGTTGTTGTTGTTGTTGTTGTTGTTGTTGTTGTTGTTGTTGTTGTTGTTGTTGTTGTTGTTGTTGTTGTTGTTGTTGTTATTGTTGTTGTTGTTGTTGTTGACGACGATGAAGACGACGATGATGACGATGATGACAATGATGACGATGTTGACAATGATGATGACGATGATGACAATGATAATAACGATGATGACAATGATGATGACGATGAAGACGACGATGATGACGATGATGACAATGATGATGATTATGTCCATGATGGTGACGATGACGACGGCGACAATGATAATGCAACGGCCATAAGAAGCGAACGAAGATTGAGATGTTAATAATGATGATATGATCATAGCGATGGCCTTCATGGTGACGAGGAGATGAAGGAAGAAGAAAAGGATGGCTATAAAACCATCACCATCATATTATGATGACGATGAGACCGGGTATAATTTTGATGGGATTGCAATTAGAGTAGTCCGGGCGTTTAGCGGAGAGGTATTTTGTTGATGTATCACTTCTTTGACGGGTCGTTTTTCTTTCTTTTTTTATTCTAAACATTCTATGCAACAGCCATTTGTTGTCAATTTTTTGCTGTGCACTGCCGTTTGGCGAGTTTGCAACCAGCTGTCATGTAGCATCTCAAGCTATTATTTCCATATAATATTTCAATTCGTGTGCTTTTCATATAATTCATTTAGTTTAAATCGATTTCTAGTTTTAGCTTATTTCAATATCTCTTTTTCTCTACTAAAATTGGTGAATAAAGCTAGCATTGTTTGTGCAATTTCAAAGAGGGACTTGAACACCCCTGTCTGCTGTGAAAAATAAGCGTAGTCCCAGACATGGGAAGTAAGGAGCAAAGGAAATAGCAACTTTCTTCTCATAACGCCCATAAAATCTCGCGACTAATTTTAGCTCCAATGATACGTCGAGGCGATCATCGCGTGCCATGAGCATCGACTCCAGACTGCAGCGCAGCACAAACAACGCCTCGGCAGCCAGCGACAGTCGTCGTCGATCGCCAAACGCCAGTGCCGCCGGCAGCGGTCCGTCAGGAAGATCGAAACGTAGGATCATCATTCCGACTGGATTCGACGTTCCAGGTTGTGATTAGAATTTTATCATTATAGAATAAACTGTTAATTTTTTCAGCTAAAAAATGATGAAATCATAATCTATGTGCGATCGACCGGATGATTTTCAGGCATAAAAATAAGCCACTTCGAAGCCATAGATGTCGACGACAATGAAAAGAACAAAGCCCTTGAGCTGCTAATTGAGAGTTCAAAGAAGAAGAAGAAAGACTCAACCGTTTCAACCGGCTCGGCTAACTCGGCGACCAACTCGAAGAAGAGCCACTCTCATCACCACTATTACGGATCATCGTCGTCGTTTTCTCGTCGCTACATCGTCGTTAGAAGTAGCGACGCGTCTAGCGACTATTCAAGGTTGAGCGAATACTCGCTAACCGGCAGTCGAAACGGAAGCCACAGCCGTAGCAGTCGGAGCAGTCGAGATTCCAGCGTTCTTAGCGGCTCGCAGCGACTTTACTGCGATTTTTCGTCTCCTTACGAATCTCGATGGGACGTTGAAGATGACGAGGCCGATGATGATGTCGTCGTTGCAAGTTATGACGCTCTGGCAAAAAGTTAGTTTGCTGTCCTGGTCTTTGTACATATTTTAGTTTTTCGAATGCATTAATTTCCAGATTATCAAACCAATTTTTGCAACCCAATTTTAGCTTCACATGTGCAAATAAATTTTCTAAAATAAAAATAAAATTATCCCAATTTTACTCTCAATTGGTTCAACCGCGTGGCCCTCGTTGAAAAATTGTCTACCCATTTTTCGGCACAAAATTATTTTTAAGTAATAATTTGTAACAGATCAAAAGACTGTCCCAAGTACACGAAGGATCGGATCAGTACACACGAGAGGGGAACCAGTAGGAAGAAACTATACCCTCCTAACTCCAAACATTCCTAGAAAAAATTCAGTCGTGACCTTTGACATTTCGGAGCCGACAGTCAGACGTCATTCCAGTCCTGCGCCGTCCCTCAAGCGGAAAGACAGTAATGTTGCCACTACGACCAAAGCTAAACCTTCGGCAGAGGATGAAAAGTCACGAGAAAGGTGAGTTTCATTGAAACTACTTAGCCTTGTCTGGCTGAAACCCGGAAAAAGGCTTGTCGGGTGGGATGATTCAGTAAAGGATTGCTATGTAAGAATGCAAGGTTGAAGCTATCATTCAGAGAAAATAGTTGGAGAGATGACTTGATGGGAGGATGAATGGATGGCTGAATAGGTGGGTTGATGGATAAATTGGGGATGAATATATGACTGAATGGGTGGATGGATGGATGAATTGGGGATGAATATATGAATGAATGGGTGGATGGATGTATAAATTGGAGATAAATATAGGACTGATTGGGTGGATGGATGAATAAGTGAATAAGTTGGAATAGATGGACGAGTGTGTGAGTGGAGAGAAGGTGATTGAATGTGAGTAGACATTATTTGGGGGCTGTTAATTAAGAAGAATTTTCTTTTATAGCCTGCGAATGTGTGGGAAATGACTGAAATGAGGGGGATAGTGAAAGGTTGAGTGGGCTAATCAGGGTTTTATGCGATTCAATCGATTGCAGCCATGCTGGTTTGAATCCGCTTATAAAAAAAAAACTGAGTGTATGTTTAAGGAATATTTTCCAAGAAACATTTAATTTTAAATAAGTTCTACTGATTCAAATTTGAAATCGTCCATTTCTATTTTAAGCACCGGGCGCCACCCCCCGCCCTATCATCATCATCATCATCACCATCATCACCAGCAACCGACGTCGACTTCTGGTTTTTCAAAGAGCCATCTCCTTCCGGTCGCTTCCGACGGAAAACCGAGCAGACGACGCAGCTGCGACAAATCGCTACCAATAATCTCGATAACGAGAGATTCAGCCAACTCGGCTGGTAATTCAGCTAACTCGGCTACTGTTTCAAGCGATTCCATCAATGACTACATCGGCTCATCTAGAATTTCTACTGAGAATCGACTAGTTGATGAAACTTCTGATGAGTAGCTTGAAAATAACAACGTTTTCAGGTTGTTGCTTCAAAATTGAATTTGTGCTCATAATCCAAGTTGTATCTTTTTCTAATGAGATCCGGATTTAGATTGAAATACATGTTTAATAAAAAATAAATATGAAAACTGACTTTTTCACTACGAAATTTATTGAAGCGGAAGCTAATGAGAATACATTTTTCTAATGTTTTATTAAAGTCTGAAAATTTCACCACCGTCGTCGTCGTCGTCGTCGTCGTACGGCACTGCTGCCGACGTTCCCCACTACCATTACCACACCACCACAACCACCACCAAATTCTTTCACCCAGAGCAAAAAAAAACAGAAACCGAAGCAACAAAATTCCCCAGTGAGTTTTTTTGTTACTCTCTCGTGAGAAATTCTCTTCCGGTGATCGACATCGAATGGTCACGTGATAGTTTGCATGACTCAACCCCCCCCCCTCACATGTTGGAAAACCCCATGTTTTGTTATTATCGTTGTGACCTTTCGGGGGGGGGGGTTATGTAGATCTCTATTATTAAAATGTCACGACTGAAAATTTTGTTTTACTGATTAATAAAGTGTTCGCCATTTTGTCGCTCGCTGGTTCATCTTGTTTGTTCAATTGTTTGTAAGTTCATTCGTTCAATTCACTTATTGCCTCAACATTTTCGTTTGTTGTCGGTTGCGCGGGAGTTCATCGTCTTCAAAGTATCAACAATAAATGTGATTAAAAACACGTCTTTTCAACTTTTTCTAAATAAGCCATCCGAATTTGATGAATTTCAGTATTTTTTTTAAACTTTTTTCATTCTATCATTTCCACACAGAGCACACCGTGTTACTTCAACTGATAAAAAAAATTATATAGTTACGAAACTGCGACGTCTCATGTTTTAAAATGCCGGAACGAGTCTCTCTTTCTTTTCTTTCTTTCTCTCTTTGTCTTCTCTCTCTTTTTCTTTCTTTCTCTCCTGCCTCTTGAAACAACAAACGCATTGCAACCCATACGACTATTCCTCTCTACGAGCATCCATCAAATTTAGCAGAGTAAGACAGCATAATTCCACCATCCTTGGATTAGCTTTCCGCCCTCGTGTCTTTTTAAGACTTTCTTCTTTTTCTTTTCTTCCTTCTCTTCTGTTCCTCTTTTCCTTCGACATTTATTATTCTTTTCCTCATTTTTCCTTTCACAATTCAGCAAAATGCGATATTTTTGCCGAAGATAAAGAAAGAAGTGACATCAAGAGTTGCGCTTTAGGAGCGACCTGTGCTTGACGTCAATATTTATCTTATCTTTTTCTTTGCCATCCCTGAAGTTTTTAGCCTCAGTCTTTCTTTTAACACGTTTATATAAAATGATAATTGAATATTAAATAAATATATAACTTTTACATATGACGCTTTAAAAACTAACAAATTGAATAAATCTTTCAGCTTTCATGGAATTTAAATTTCTTTCTAACGTCTATTTCATTTCATTTCATCAGAGAAATACTTCTCCTAACACCACAAACTCGGCTGTCACAACTCTGAAATCTGAAATCACTTTTAAGCTAAAATGAAACCGCGCGCATTCGATTTCAGAAATATCGCCGTCGGCAATCTCAATCTGCTGGTTGAAATCGAACGTGTCTCTTTCCGCTATTTTGTTCTCCTTTCTTTCTCTCCGGCAGCCAATTCAGCAAAACTTCGTTATATTTTGTTAGAAGAGTGTTTTTTTGTGAATTTCAAAACAAAATGTTTTGCAAAATGAACGCTTGATAGGATTCCTTTCACTTGAAGATGACACACTGGCCTGTATAATAATACTGGGGACTCTCTCTCTCTCTCTCTCTCTCTCTCTCTCTCTCTCTCTCTATATATATATATATATATATATATATATATATATATATATATTACATAAAGCGAGGCGTGTTTTCATGTGTGCCCGTTATGTGACTATTTGAAGACCACGCTTGAAAGAAAATATAATTTTATGTGAAATGTTTTTGTGTATTTTTTCTTTAAGTTTTTTTCCACAGAAGAAAATTAATTTTTCTTCCCGTGGAATCGCATTTGAATGACAACGACGTCGCAATTTTCAATTATAAACGATTATAGTTATTTAAATAGACCAAAAGGATATTTCTCACAATGACTTTAATTTAAAAGAAAAAAACGGTTTAGTGCGTAAGTTTTCCTTCCAGCTACTTACTTACTACTCAACGCTGCGGGAATAATTAATTTCCGGGAGAAAATGACGCTGCTTTATCGTTCATGCTAATGAGCAAGGAAGAAAAAAAGCTTGGTGCATTGTACAAAATATAATTGAGAAAAATAGAGAGAGAAGGAAATGTATAGACTCCATACATTTCCTTCCATACTATGGAGAGATATGGCAAAATGAAGTAGACAGAAAAAAATATTGGAATCATCAATGGAATCGGTTTGTATGAAAAAATTATGCTGGCGCCAGCTCATGTGACCACGGAGCAGCAGCTCTGTTTGTAATTAAAATGCAGTATTTGCAATTTGTCCTTTTGTAGCCCCAAACAACCAACCGTCTCCAACAATTATGAAGAACAGCAAATTATTTTAGCTGGTATTATTCAGGTCATCCACCTTCACCTTCTTTAATTTCACCACTTCTATTATTATTATTGTAGTTATCATTATTACAATTACTTCTTTCTATCACCTCGCTCGTTGATTTGTGGTAAACTAAAATAGATTCATGGCAGCCGACCGACTGGCAAAACAAAAGAGTCATTAACTTAATGAATCTGCAAGAAACGTGGACGAAACTTAGCCTCCCTACCCAGCCCAGCTGCGCCCATCGAGATTACAAGCGATTGGTCACCCAAGTAAGCGTGTTGGAAAAAAAACAAGGAAAATGGAGGACAGAAATATTTCGAATTGTACAGAAATCCAATTTCAAATCCACAATAAAACAAGGAAAAGAAACAACTACAAAAAGGACACAAACAAACGGATCACCTACTTCCCACTTCCACAAAAACACCTGGCCCGATGACGATAGACTCATCAAACTCCGTTTATCTTTCAAGTTGAAGATTTAACCAACACAAACCTTACAACATTACATCGTAATTAAGTAATTATAACAACCATTCTTACAACTTGTGCAAGAACATTTTATAAACGTTTAAAACAATTCCTCTGTAAAGATTACACAAGAGTCTCCAGAGTAGAACAAATCACTACACCGCACACCAACAGTCACACGCTGCCATGACAACCAGCTCACAACCCATCAACAACAACACCAGCCTTAAATGAGCTAACGGCGAGAAACATAAAACTCGAGAATTTCAAGAAAATTAAAAGAAAAAAAAACTTATTTTAACAAATCGATAAAAGTATAAATTGTTTTCAACGCTAATTGATGTTATTTATAAACGAACTCCCACAGGAAGAAAAAAGAGCGATAAACAAGAAGAAAAACACTGAACGCTTCCGGCATATGACAAGTGCGTTTAGCGGGGAAAAGACCGTAAATATTTTTTGTGTAGGAGTTCCCATGCGAGTGGGCATGCTTGATGATGATGATGCTTGAACGCATCCATGATGATGATGACGATGCAGGGAAACGACGACGACGATTATAAAGATGATGGGTCTAAATATAGACGGGAAAAAAATTGAACGGTATAAGCCAATACCAGTCTTCATGAGAAGGTGGGTGGAAAGAGGGAGGGAGAAACAAGGAGGGAGAGATGGAGAGAAAGAATTCAAAGAAAAAAATGACAAAACACATAAGCTGGAAGAAAAACAAGCCTCCATCTCTTACACTCCATCTCTTACACTTTGCCAGTAAGTCTTCAAATTCTTCTGCAACGGGAACATACTTAACAAGTTGTTAACTTTAGAAACAGCAGGACATATAATATAATATAGGAAGGATTTTTTAATAATCATAATATACAGGACATATAATATAATATAGGAAGGATTTTTTTTAATAATCATAAAAAATGCATCTTAATAAGGAGAAAGTATGAATAAATATAAAAAAAGAAAGATTGAATACATTAAATATATGATATGTTCTCAAATGAAGGCAATTTTAAGTTTTATTCTAATGAAGATGTCTCTGTATGTGTATGTTTTTCTCTGTGTGCATGTATGTGTATGTTTTTCTCTGTGTGCATGTTTGTGTATGTTTTTCTCTGTGTGCATGTTTGTGTATGTTTTTTGGAAGCAAAACTCTTAGGAAATATATTTCACAAAATACATATAAACAGTCCAGAAAAATATAAATAAAAAATTCACAAAAATACATTCCAGTGGAAGAGTGTCATAAATTCAAGTAAATTACAGATATGTTTCAGAGATGATGTCGTGGGGTGGTGGTGATGATGATGATGACGAGAATTGTGAAGATGATAGTGATAATGAAGGTGAAGATGATAGTGATAATGAGGTTAAAGTCTATGATAGTGATAATGAGGTTAATGATTATGAAAGTGATAAGATTAATTATGTGTGATAATGATAATGAAGATTAGGATGATACTGATAATGAAGGTGAGGATGATAGTGATAATGAGGTTAATGATTGTGATAGTGATAATGAGGTTAATTATTATGATAGTGATAATGAGGTTGATGATTATGATAGTGATATAGATGGTTAATTATTATGATAGTGATAATGATGAGGTTAATGATTATGATAGTGATAATGAGGTTAATGATGATAGCAATAATGAGGTTAATGATAATGATGATAGTGATAATGAGGTTAATGATGGTGATAGCGATAATGAGGTTAATGATAATGATGATAGTGATAATGAGGTTGATGATAATGATGATAGTGGACATGGCAGCAATGGTCAACAAAAACAACTGACACTGAAAATGTTAATCGCTAAAAATATGAAAAGTGCTACAGGTTTCTTTTTTAAATAATCTCACTGAGTTTAAAGAAAAAGAAAAAATTGGGATGAACGCGAGGAGTTGGAAAACGAATGGAAGGATTGCAAGCGTGAAAGAATGCAAGTTTCATTTCAAAATAACAAATCTATTTTTAGCCCAGGTTTTTTAAATTAATTTGAAATTTGACCAAAAATGCTTTAAAACAATCAAACATTTTTTTTAACTCAATTCAAAAAACTTTTCCTCAGATAAAAAAAAAACTGTAAAAAAATAATTGAAAAAATTGGAGTTAAATGAAAGCGACTTTAAATGACAAATAAAATTAATTATTATGAAAATAAAACTTTTAAAATAGGAAGCTTTTTGACAGGAATTCATTATATGTGACAGCTTCAGAAGAAGATAGAAAAAAAACTGATTTGACAACGAGAAACAAGGAAGAATTATTTTAATTCATTTCACAAACTTTCGTTTAAACGTTTGGAATGGCTTCTCTACATTGCAAAGCACTCTCGCGTGGAATGTTGGAAGACGGCGACAGAAAAACAAATTTGGGTCTTGAAAGCGATGATAATGATGTTGCTCCTTTGCAGGCGTAGTCATCTATAAGGATAAAATAACAAAACATCAATATTTCTAGAACTAATAATTTCCTTTTATTAAATGTACGTTATGAAATCTGAATCCAGAAATAGTTGGTGAGATTATATCTCTAGACTAGCAGGATTGATCTTCATTATCTCAAAAACAAGTTTTTTATTACTTCACTTACTACAAATAAACTATAAACACTAAGCATCTGCGCCCCGTAATCGTTATCTCGATATCAATCGAGATTTCAAAACGATACAGAAAATCCCGTATCGCTATTAAAACGATACAGCCTGCGGGGAAGTCTCGTATCGAAATAAAATAGCGAGACTTAAATTTTGTTCTTGTATAAAGTCTCGAAACAAATTCTGAGATTTAAAAAATTTATTTTTCATTAAATAACAAAAGTCGTACATATTTAATTAACGATTGTCACAACTGTGAATATTTGCAATTGATTCATCAACATTGATTAATTAATCTACCTATTGACAGAAGTTTATAACTATTTAACTATTATTATCCCCACTTTAAATTCGGTTTTCCGAACAGCCTGTAGCCCCATCATTTACTATTTTTAGTCTGGGAACCAGCAGAATATTTCATATATAAAACCAGCTTGTCTCTGTTCTATAGCTTTTTTTAGTACCACATTGAGAATAGTAATCAAAGATATCTAAAGCAGAGCCTTAAGCAATGCCTCTCTTAGGCTGCTAGTCGACTTTTGCTGCATACTACTGATACTACCATTTAGAAATATGCGAACCGGCATCAACGACTAGCAAGGCAATCGTACTCGCTGACATCGATGACTATTATTATTAATGAGAATAATAAGTAATGACTAGTAATGTAATGAGTAATGTTTGAGTGCTTATGCTTGCCCTTATCATTCTATGTTTATGTTTTAGTTTAGTCTGTTTGATAAATTTATTTTGTCAAATTTGTTACATAGAATTGGAATGATTATTTTAGTGTTTCGGTATCCGTAATTGACCATAATAGTAGCTCATCTAAGATATATCTTTATAATCTCGATTATATTCTTGGTTGTATGTGAGTATGTGTGTGCCACCTGTAGTGTGCACGTCGTCTGCAGCTGGAATTCGGAACTTTCTCAGCTTCTTTCTTGCCAACCAGATTCGCCATCGCCTATAAATAAACCCGCTGGGTTTTCTTCACTTTCTTAATTCTTGCATACAGGTACTTTCTCGTGTTTGTCATCATTTAAAGTCTAAATTTAGACAAATAGATGTACCGAAACTATTATTATTATTATTATTATTATAAACCAGGCACGGGCAAGCCCCTCGCCGAACAATATAAACACAAACTGAACGCGCAAACAAATACAACAAAAAATAACGAAAAATAAACAGAGCAAAATAAAAATCCTAAGCAAAATCAAATTGCATATCACCAAAAAAATCATCCAAAAGTGATTTGAACAAAGACAACGATTCAGCAGACACCACCGGCCTAGGGAGCCGATTCCAGTCGTCCACCACTCTGTTACTGAAGTAATACTTCCTGCAATCTTTATGAGCCAACCTAGTAGCCAACTTGAACTCATGTCCCCTAGTTCTTTCGTCAGGGCAAAAGGTCAACACCGGACAGTGGCAATCCATCAACTGACCAGACTTCATTTTATACAGAAGAATTAGGTCTGCTCGCTTTCTTCTATATGTCAGGGAAGGCAATCTGAGTTTCTTCAACCTCTCCGTATAAATGAGACCTTTGCATGACCTGACCATTCTGGTAAACCTTCGCTGAACCCTTTCGAGTTCTTCAATCAGACCACGCCCGTGAGGACTCCAAATCTGAACTCCGTACTCCAATTGAGATCTAATCAGAGATTTGTACAATGTTACAAAAGCATCATCAGGCAGATATTTTAAAGTTCTTCCAACTATACCCAACAAGGAATTGGCCTTTTTGATTCTAGAGAACACATGGTCTCTGAATTTCAATTTTGAATCCAGTATGATTCCTAGATCAGTAACCGAGCTAACTTCAGGAACCACAACAGACAAACCTGATGTATCTTGCATATAGTAATCCGCTGCAAAACGATTACCTCCAACCTTTAAAACACAACATTTAGATGGATTCACTGTCATTTGCCATCTTGTGAACCACTGCTGCAATTTATAAATGTCGGACTGCAGTTCCCGAGTGTCTTTGAAGTCCGCGATCGGTCTAAACAACTTGGCGTCGTCCGCGAAAAGGTAGATGTTTTTGCTAACACCACAAATGTCATTGATATAGATCACAAATAACAATGGACCTAACACGCTTCCCTGAGGAACACCACTCAACACGGGAAAGGAATCAGAGAGTCCGCCCCTCAACTGAACTCTGAATGATCTCTCCGTCAAGTAACTTCTGATCCATTCTATCAATATTGGATGAACTCCATACTCTTTCATCTTAAACAAGAGTCTCTTGTGTGGAATTCTGTCAAAAGCTTTTTCTAAGTCGGTGTAGATTGTATGCACCTCCAACCCAGAGTCAACCGAGAGAGTAACTTCGTCCAGGAACTTCAGCAACTGCAGGACCGTAGAGCGTGAAGGAAGAAATCCAAACTGTCTATGAGTGAAGATATCATATTGCAAAAAGTAGCTCATAATGTGGTCTTTAATTATTGACTCGAGAATTTTGCAACATACTGATGTCAAAGCTATTGGCCTGTAGTTTTCGACCTTAGCTTTGCTACCTTTTTTATACAACGGAACCACAACACTTGACTTCCAATCACATGGAACCACCCCCGAAGCCAATGATGTTCTGAAAATCCTCAACAAATGTTCATTTAAAACCAGTCAAGAGATTGTCTTGTTTCGCTCAAGATTCTTGAATGTATGCCATCCGGCCCCGCAGACTTTCCCCTGTTCAAGGCCATCAATTTTTTCTCAACAATGCCACTATCAATTTTCAATTCTGTCATTCCACAAGCCGGCACAATTGGGTGAAATGTATCATCGCCTTCAAAGAGATCTTCCCGTACATAAACCGACGAGAAGAATTTAGCGAGTGCTTCTGCTTTATCTCTGTCACACATTAAGTCAGTACCATCAACATTTAGAACACCAATACTCTCTTTAACTTTGGTAATTTTTTTAACACGCCTCCAAAACAACTTCGGACAGGTTCTATACTCTGAGGCAATACGGCTCTGACTCTCGATGTTGAGCTGTTTTGACAATCTCTTGACTTTATCTCTGGTTATTCGGAACTCAGTCATTATGTCATCTCCATATTTGTAAATCCTTCTCCAAAGCTGATGTTTTAATTCAATGAGACATTTCAGCTCAGGTGTCATCCGAAAGGTAAACTTCTTGTAAATCTGCTTTTTAGGCACAAATCGACTTGTGAGTTCATTTAGAGTATTGCGAAAAAACCTCCATTCGGAATCCACAGAGGACTCCAGAGGTCTGTCAGTGTTAGACAAACACTCATCCAGAGCCATGCTAAGACCACCATAATCACCCAGTTCATAACAAAACCTCTTTTCGTCCGGCCTCAAATTCTTTGTGAAACCAACCAATTTAAACCCCAAGATTGAATGATCACCATTCCCCAGCGGAGAGTAATATTGAATGTCAGTGATGTTGTCGCCAGACGTAATCACCAGATCCAGGACGCTTGAAGTTTGATTGGCAGCCCTCCTAGTAGGCTCATCAACATGTTGAAGCAAAAAAACTGTCATTTAAGAAATTAAGAAATTTATTTTCAATCTTCTCAGCTGAACCGTTGCAACTAAAGGTATTCCAGTTAATGTCCGGGAAGTTGAAATCACCAATAATAACATGTTCACCTCTCAATAAAATGAACTCCTCAAGTAACTGGATGAGAAGGTCATTATTCGCACCACTGGAATTGGGACTTCTGTATACTGACAATAAATTCATCGTCTTGTTGGTTAGGGCCAGCTTTATGCACAAAGCCTCCTTAAATGGTGTACACAATGTCACTTCTGAGATATGGAGTTCTTCCTTGAAATATGCCACAATACCTCTATATGCCACTAAACAAATGAAACTTATTTCAAGTTTTAAAAAAAATAAAATTTTGTAAATTTTGAAAATTTTTAATATTTAAATATTTTTTTTCAATTAATTCCTTTAATGTAGTTATTAATATTGTCTGTCACGTATAGTTCATCATTCTATGTTATCTCGTTTTATTCGAGACAAAATTTCCACAGTTGACATTTCAGTCGAAATCCCGATATCGTATCGTATTTGTCTCGTTATTGGGTGAGGCGTCTCTTATCGTATCGTTTTATTCGAGACAAATTTCATATCGTATCGTTTCAAAAAAAATAACGAGACGCAGAATCGTAATAAACACCTTCAGAACCACTGGCTAAAAAAACTATCTCACCTGCATTATCGAACCAGCATGGTGGAAGAGTCCAGATATTCGGTGTCTGGCAGGTGAAAGAAATCTTCCAACTCCCATTGGAGGGTGCTGAAGGTAGGCCGTTCCATCTCGTCAGCAGACCAGCACCTGGTTGATGTCATTACAGTTTTTAGAAAGTTATGTTTTTCTCATCGTCGATCACTACTTTATTAATTAATTTATAGTTAGCATTCTAAGTTTCATCTTTAGTTTCAGTTCACTTAGTTTTTAGTCAGTAATTGTCTTAGACTACCACGAAAAATGCATCACCAGACCTGAGCATGATTTGGTAAAGAGCACTAGGACATCCAGATGGGCAAGGCATTCTGTAACCGTTCTGTACCTGCTGTAACACTTCTGTGTTGGTCATACCTAGAAATGAAAAAAGTTAACAATTGAATGTGCATGGTCATGAAAGTGATGGTGAAACTAACAACAATGAATAGGGAAAAGGGTGACAGAGAGATAAGCATATCAAAGTTTTTATCAGCTACATTCACTTGACACTTTCACCATAGACGACATGACATCGTTCTCAAAGGTAGCATTTCTTAAAATAGTAGTAGTAGTAGTAGTAGTAGTAGTAGTAGTAGTAGTAGTAGTAGTAATAGTAGTAGTAGTAGAGCATCCTTCTGATGACTCACCTGGATAAGGCACCCTTCCATAAGTGACAATCTCTGTGAGGAGGATGCCGAAAGACCACACGTCCGATTTGACGCTGAACCTGTAAAGGTTGGCAGCTTCTGGGGCAGTCCACTTTATGGGAATGCGCGAACCGGCTCTTGCTTCGTACTCGTTTTGCTGTAAGATAAATTAAAGGTTAGTGACAATTCAGGAAACTAGTAGATACTCTCTGTTTAATTGTCTAACAAAAATTGAGCAAACATAATAAGAGTTAAAACAATGGTGTTGATTATGATGTAAAAAAATGATAGCTTTGATCAAATGATTAAAAAAAATGATAGCTTTGATCAAATAATTAAAGAAATGATAGCTTTGATCAAATGATTAAAAAATGATAGCTTTGATCAAATGATTAAAAAAAATGATAGCTTTGATCAAATGTTTAAAAAATGATAGCTTTGATCAAATGATTAAAAAATGATAGCTTTGATAGTGATAAAAACCTGAGTGAGCCTGGCAAGTCCAAAGTCAGCAATTTTGACGATATTGTTTTCACCGACGAGGATGTTTCTGGCAGCAAGATCCCTGTGAATGTAGTTCTGCAACTCTAAGTAGGCCATGCCACATGCTATCTGAGAAGCTATCTCTATCAGCTGTGGTAGCACCAGAGAACATTTCTTGGCTTGATGTGGAAAGAAAGATGAATGTGAGAAAAACAGCTATTAATGCGTTGAATGGGTAAAAGAGAAATGGATGGGTCAGCAACTGGATGAATGAACCAGAAGAAGAGTGATTGAATTGGTGAAATAGAAACTGAGTGAAAGAACGAGTGTTTAAATCAGTAAAAGTATAAGTAAGCATGTAAATGTGCAAATATTTGATGAGGGAGTGATTGGTTGAGTAGAGACCTGAACGGGGACAGAATTGTCTTACCATCACCGTTCGTCTCCGTTAAATAACTTCCATCCCCATACTATTTACTTCCATCCCCGTTCTATTCACTTGCATCTCCATTCCATCCCCATTCTATCCACTTGCATCTCTATTCCATCCCCATTCTATCCACTTGCATCTCCATTCCATCCCCGTTCTATTCACTTGCATCTCCATTCCACCCCCGTTCTATTAATTTCCATCTTCGTCCAGTCTCCCCTTTGGATTACTTCTATCCTTGTTCCAAATTTGTAAACTTCTCAAACAAAAGTAGTTAATAGATTACCCTAAATGCTCACATTGATTTATTAAAACAGGCAAATTATTAACTGTTTGGAATTAATGTTAACTAAGAATAAAATAATTCAACAGAAACCAAATTTAGTAATCTAAGTAAACAAAGTAACTGACTGATTGATACTATCTCGACAGAGTTGATATTTTCTGTTATGAATTGTTAAACCAATAACATACTGGAAGCTAGGATGCACAACAAAAATTTAACAATATGATTCATATTTTGCCATGTGATTCACCTTCGTGGAAAAAATTCAGAAATTTCTATGTCATCATGATACAACACATACTTTTCTAGCTGAGAATAAAATTTAATTAACATCATTAAAATTACCCTATTCTTAAAAACATCTGATTTTGTGGCAATAAATTCCTTCTCATAAACAGATTTTTCAAGTTTCAAATTTATAGTGTTTTTATATAATTTAGCATTGGAAATTAGACCATTAGTACTATCTTTTGCCTTCCTTTGCATTTTACAATTTTAAACCTTTAATGTTGATTGCATCCAAACGCACTATTCGTTTTTTAGTGAACGTCAATCTTGCGATGTTTTGGCGATCATCTACTGACCTCAGATTTTGTCATAAAAATAAATAAATAAAATGATTTACAATTCAGCACAAATAATAGAATTCAGCCATTAACAGGATAAATTATAATTCGATTTCTTCCAAATAAAATAAACACCGTAGCCAGATGAAATTAGGATCGTAAACAAAACAAAGAGATACTACTAGAAAAATGTATCGGATTAAGTTTCAATCGTAAGCATAATTTGATAAAAATAACTTTTAAAAAAATTAGTTTAAAATATAAACCCATCACCACGGTAATACCGCAAATTTTTAATCCCATCACCGCAGTACTGCCGCAAGACTGTTTCCATTACCATGGTACCACCTCAGGATTAACTGCCATTACAGCAGATTTACCACGGATTCTGCCGTTTTTTCGCTCTCCCCATTACCGTGCAGGTCTCCAGTGAAGAGGTAAATGATTGAATGAGAGAAGTGCGTGTGGATAAATGAGTGAAAAAGTGAGTGGGTAATGCAACAACCATTGATTGAATGGGTAAATTGTGAGTGAGAAGGCGGGTGAACCGGTGAAGTTGGGTGATTTACAGGGTGGGTGAAGAAGCAAGTGATATAAGAGGCAAAAAACTATTAACTCAGAATATTAGAAAATGAATAAAAATACGAAAAAGGCACCTTGTAGATACTCGAGCAGGCTTCCATTTCTCATGAGCTCGGTGACTATATATATGGGCCCGTCCCTTGTACACACGGCATACAATTGTATCAACATCGGATGTCTCAATCTCTTCATGACCTGCGCCTCGGCCAGGAAGTCGTCTGCATTCATTGTTCCTGGTTTGCAGAGCAATGAGGTTATGATATAAGAAATAAATGAGTATGATGATAATTGATAATAAAATGATGATGGTGTTAAAATAATGATGATAATGATGGTGATAAAATAATGATGATAATGATGGTGATGGTGATGAACTAATAAAATACAAATAATTGTGACTGTCAAACAACATTTCTATAAAACAAGAAATGCACAAAAGAAAAATTTTGTGTAACAGTAGAAATAATTATAAACAACAATAATGACAACACGAGCAATAATAACAGTGAATTAAAAACATATGAAACATATTATTTAAGTTTCTGTGAAAAACAAATTAATACTGAAAATAATTAGGAAAAACAGATCTAAAAAATATTACTATAAATGTTTTTCAATAACATAAGAATGAAGTACAAATTAAATCAATTATATTTATAACCAGCAACAACAAAGTACAAAAACTTGCATATACAAATGACAAAACAGTTTTTTTACATAAATCCCGCTCATTTAATGGCAGTGATTTTATGCACATTTTTGGATACTTATTTCTAAAAAGTGAGCTTAATAATAAACTTTGGCTGGCTGGCTGGTGAGGAAAATAAGCTCAAAAACTAGACACCATAGAGAGTTTGGATTTTTAGCATTAGATTTGTACCAAAGTTATTCCGAAGGTGATTAGTTTAATTGCTCTCAGATGTGATTATTTGTTCGTAGGTGAAAATTTTCTGATTGAAATCAGTGTTGGAAGAAACTTCCACCTACGAAAAAATAATCACTTCTCAGCTATTTTTGAATGCAAATAAGAGTGAATTTAAATTTTCAATATGTAATATTTTAACAAAAATTTACAGTTTATTTTAATTGTAAAATGTAATGAACCAAACAATTTGATAATATTCAACCAAACGAAAAAGCGTATGCTAAAAGCTCAACAATTCCCAAACAAAAATAGAAAACCAACTAAAAGGGAATGAGAGTCTTATTGGAATAAAAAATTTGTTTTGCTTCAACAGTCAATTTGAAAACAGAACAACGCATTGTCATTTAAATATGCCTGCATTTAAAAAATCAACTTTAGTCAGACAATGCGTACTTATATCAACTTTGCAAGTCGATATAAGTGAGCATTGTAGAAAAATACTACTGATTATGAGAGAGCAAAATTGATTTAATGATTAAAAATAATATTTTTCCCACCTGGTCTGAGTGTCTTGATGGCAACAGGTGTCGTCCTGTTCCAAAGGCCTTCATACACCTCTCCAAACTGACCCTGACCTATTTTCCTGGTCAGCTGAAGTGAACTCTTTGGAATTTCCCACTGATCTCTGTACGAAAGACCCCTGGTCTCGGGTTTACCCATCTGATCAAAACAAATCACAATTGAGCACATTTGCATTTTCAAAGACTTAATTGCTATAATTATTTTGATTTAAAAAAAGCAAATCCATTAAAAAAAAATAAAATTATAAAAGTAAATTTAATTCACCATTGCTAATCTGGGAACATAAATTACAAGATTTTAATTTTTAAACAAAAAATATGAACCTGAACACACGGTTTCATGAGGTTAACACAGAGACCGTCACTCATCATCGAGTAGTGAGCAACAAGGTCAATCAGGGTAGAAAAGATGGACCTGCGGGCTATGAAGAAGCCCCCTTCGTCCAACTGTCGGATGCGGTAGTGTTTGATGGTGTCACTGTCACGAACTGAGTGGGATAAAAAAAAAGAAATATGTGATGGAAATGAATTTATTGAGTCTGTTTGAAGAAATTTTGACTACTAAAATGATTCAGTGGCAGCATTCCAAATTCTACAAAACAATTTTTAAAGAATCATATATTTGTTTGATAGAGAAATTTATTTTAATAAATAAGACATTTATCAGTGTCTTATTTGTGAATAAATAAATTAATAAATTAATACTCTGAAGTTTCCATTAATTAAAGTTAAATATAAAAACATAAAAATAAATAAAGCTAACTGGACAGTGAGAAGTCATTCTTTCTTGTCTCGCTATCTCGAATAAGAAATGACCCGTGTTCGTTAACCTCCATCATCAGTAACCTTTCAGCATCAAGTCTTTTGATCATGCCAAAATACCACCTGCAAAACGATGACAACTGTTCCTAGAGTCAACAAAATATTATATAAAAACCTCTGTTGCCTTAAAATGAATTTATTACTTGATCAAAGCTGATTTGACATTTTTAAAATGCTCTAATTAATTAACTAAATTTAATATGCTATAATAGAAAAACTAACTAGTGTTTTAAAACCAAACACACCATCCTAGACTATGTACTTATTGAGTCAACTCAAATACCAAGCAAGACTCACTTTGAATCAAAGTTCAAGAAAAATGAACTGCGTGAACTTGTTTGAATAAACTTCTTGGCTCAGAAAAACAACTTACAAATTTTTTTTATGTTATCAGTTTTATTGTGACTTAAGTATTTCGCCACCAATATACTTTTTGTAACACCAATGCCCATCCAAAACGCGCAGGCGATGTTTTGAACCTTAATGTTCAAGCCTAACCATATATAGACGCGTTTCATTTATGCGACTGCCTATTAATGAAATACAAAGTTAAAGTATGTAAAACGGTTGTCAATTTTTAAATAAAAACAAATTTATATTTAATCTATAAAAACAATAATTGTAAAAATATTTAGAGTGAATTATTATTTGTTAAAATCAATAAGCAAAAAATTTGTTAATATAAAAAAACAGAAACTTTTTCATAAGTTTTAAAAAGCAAAAAACTGAGAAATTTTAATAAATATCAACATGTGAATCGTAATAAACTTTGTTTTTTAAAAATCCTTTATAACTTTGTAATTCAGCGACTAAAAATTTTAGCAAAATATTTTTCTATGATATTAAGTCTATAAGATATGAAAACATTGACCACAGTTTTCTAAATACTTAATATGTGAAGTATGTGAGGATTGAAAATATAAGAAACTTTCGAATCACTAAAAAATAAAACAATTTTTTTATTATAAATTTTTAAATTGAAAAATTAAATGTCCCTTTCTTTAAATAAACTAAAAACTGATAGTTCGTTTCTCTACATAAAAATTTCTAATTCTTTAAAAAAAATTTAAAGTTTTAATTGATTTTATTCTATAATTCACTCAAATTTTGTCAAATCGATCTGAAAATTTAACAAAATGTAAAGTTCGCAGCCAAAAATTAACCCACGAAATTTCAACTCGATTGGATAACTGGAAGTTGGTTTTTGGATCCCAAGATTGACAAGCAAGCAAGCAAAGTTAATGAAAAGTTAATATAAAAGATTTAAAAATTTGCAAATAACAAAACAACTTCTTACGGTTCTGACTCCAAGCTTTTGTAGGCTGCCACATAATTGGACGGAATATAACCCTCACACTTTCTGTTTGGCACAGGAATCTGAAGCCTGGCTAACCACCAGTCTCCAACAGTGTCATTTATCACTTCAAGAACTTCCCCTCTTTTGAAACTCAAATCTTCATCAGTACGGGCATCATAACTGTAAAGGGCTATGAAGGTCTTACACTGGATTGGTAGCAGTGGGTGCTGGTAAGGCTGGATTCGTTGTTTTGGGAGTAATTGTTGCTGTTGTAATAGTCTTTGTTGTTGTAACAGATGTTGTTGTTGCATAGCAAACGATGAAGAACTGTGGTCAAGGTAAGCTTCAGAAGGCAGAGCATTGTTACTGTCAGATGAATGAATGTATCTAGCTTGAGGATTTATAACACCAAGTGGTTTCGCATTTGTGTTGTTTGAAATAATGTATGAATTTTTTTGAAGTAGTAACGATTCATCAATCGGAGCAGTAAACAGGTTGTTTGAATGATCATAGCTGTTGGCATTGTTGATATTATTAGCGAATTTATTTGTATCTGTATTGGCTCCCAACAACACGTCGTTTTTACGGCTTCTACGACCGGCGCAATTGCCCATTTGCGATAATTATTATTCAACTCAATCATAAAATAACTCTAAATACCCGTCAGCAAATGTAAAAAAGTCTTAACCAATATAATAAACTCGCCCACTCCGCCTATTATTTTAATGTTTACTAAAGTTTACTTACATTACATTCTCAGAAAACTCAGCAAAAGGTATTTTATAGCAATTCTGTTGAATTAAAATAAAAATATATTCTATTATTTTTTTATGAAGTTACATTTTATTATTATTATTATTATTATTAAATTAGCAAAAATTGATTAAAAATTTAAATATTATTAAATAAATTATAATAAATTAAAAATTAAGTTAATAATTATTCTATTTTTTTTAAATAAATTTAATAAAAAATTAGACCAAAGCCATGATCATAGCATTTATCGGCAACATGGTGACTGGCTAAAACTTCTGAAATCGTTCCGAAAAATTCAGCTTTGCAATGGAAGACGGTGATTTGCGGGCAATTAGAGAAAAAAGGATGGCTGAGATTCAGGTTTGCATTTTATGTTGTTGAGAAAAGTTTGTTGAATGGCAAGATTTCTTCAATTAAATTTGATCAATTGATGGCTTATAAATTTATAATATAACATAAGTTTAAACTTAATTATCACCATCTCAGGGCCAGTCTGGGCCCAGCAAAGAACAACAGGAGGAAGCCTTAAGAAGGCAAGAGGAGATGAAGAATAACATCCTTGTACAAATCTTAGATCAAGAAGCCCGTGCCAGATGTAAGGTGTGCTTTTCAAGAGAAAAGATATAGATATGATTAATACAGAGTTTCTAAAACTAAACATTGGGTCTTTATGGTAGATTATTAGATGGATGGTCATTTATTGCCATTGCATTTACTTTTAAATGTTTTTGGAGTGTGGTTGCTTAGCAGTAACATGCTTGACTTTCACACCATTAGGTCGGATTCAATTCCTGTGGCGACAAAATCTTACATTGCTTAGCTCCCTTCAGCAAATGTTTTCTCACATTGCTTGGTTGCTTAGGTTGAGTGTTTTGTGAAAGTAACTCCTTTCACCAACCTTAAGAATAAATATTACAATCTTATGTTGTCGTATCAGTCCCAAGTTGTCCGATAATTATATGCTAATTTAGTGTCTTTTGTACTTAATTGAAAGTTTAAGACAGCATAAAGGTTATAACTATTTCTGTGTTATGACTAAGTCATTCAGTGAAACATTTTTAAATCGTTTATATCGCTCAAGACCTTGCAGTCTCTTAAATTTTCAGATCGATTGGACAACATTTAAGTGAATTATAGAAAGAAATTAATTAAAAAAATTTTAACAATTTCAAATTTTATGCTTACTATCATCAAAAAATATTTTGCAAAACATTTTTAGTCTCTAAATTAGAGATTTTTTGAAAAACGAAGGTTTTCTTGTTTAGGATATAAAATTATTAAACTTTCTTTATCAGTGAATACTGTCGCACTCACAAAACCTGACAAAGCGAAGATGGTGGAATCCATGTTGATACAAATGGCTCAAAGAGGACAGATTCCAAACAAGGTTGGTTGGGTCTAATCTACCAAGCCCTTTTTTGTCTTTTAAATGAAATGAAAATTTGACAATATTTAACAAGGTCGTTAATCAATAGTTAGACTTCTAAGATGTTTATACTCTTTTTTTTTTAATTTTAACATATTGGTTTTTATTACTTTAAAGTTGAAGCTGCTTAAATAAATATATTTTAATTTATCAGATGAGTGGAGACCAGCTAAAACAGCTTCTTGAGCAGGTTTCAGAGCAGACAAAAAAGACAACAACAGTTAAAGTAAGAATACAACAGACTTTTTAATGCAGACTATTAAACTATTGAAATTGTATGTTTTCACAGATGAAGTAAATTATAACCCATGATAAGATTTGACACCAATATGAAATATTACTTAACTCGAACAGATAAAAATCATCTATTTTAATGCTGTCGGTAGCATGTTCTGAGAAGCCATATTTGCTTTTAAATTTAGAAACCAACAAGTTTTTCAATCCCATTTATTGATCTAGCTGCTTGTAGACAAATCTTGTAAGTGAGAATTTACACCCATCTAATTAAGTTGAAACTTAAAATATAAACTTGTTCCTCATAACAATGCATTCTATTGAATATTGAAAATTTTGTTAACAAAAGTTACTTGATCAATGTTCTAAAACTAATAAATTCAAAAACCCTGTTTTCTTTGTTCTGTAATTTTAATATTAATTTTTTTACAGTTTGACAGAAGAAGAGCTGCCCTGGACTCAGATGACGAGTTCTGATACCAAATGACCTCGATTTCATAACTTATTTACAGATTTGTATTTTAATGTTTTGCTTTCTGCTTACCAACCCCTGCACCTCGAGTGCCTGTGTTTCTCAAGTTTTACCTTTTAAGCCCAGTTTTTGAATAAATGACTAAAAAATGCAGCAGAAATTTTTGTGAACCCAAAAATAGTGTAAATTTAAAAAAAAAAAGAAAGAAACGCACATACAGGTATATGGGTGGATGTAATACGATGAAAAAGGAAATTTCGTGGGCATCTTAAAAAGTGAAAAATCTGAACTTAATTAGCTTGGTGAGAGTGAAGTGCATTTATTATTGTCTTCAAACAAAAATAAATTAATGACTACAAGAGTTTTCTGGATAAAAATGTCAGGGTCGGGCGTACCCGCAAACCCTTAGCAACACTTCCTGTGATGACTACTTAGAATATTTACAAAAATATACAGGAACGTAAAAGCAAGGTACTCGCTTAGAGAGTTGAGATAAGTAGTTGGAAGATAAACTCGATCAGGTGAGAAATTGAATGTAATGGAAAGGGAAAACACAAATATAAGTCTTAATTTGCAACTGCATTGGAATATTGCATTTGACAACATAAGTATCATCACTATCACTATGATAATTCATTATCACCAAACATTGTTATATCAAATGATTCCTGATGGAGATGATAGAGAACAACGCCAGCGATAGGACGCAATGGTGGTGACGACAACAAAGAAAACAACATCTATAATAATTCATAACATCCAGCCAATGTACACCCACAATTAGCAGGACCAATTTTTATCAAGAAAACAAGCAAATATGCAAAAGGTTCCTTTCATCCCAATTTCTTAGAGAGCAAGAACAAAACAAAAAAGCTTGATGATCTCACTTGGTAATTTAAGTGTAAAAAAAAAAGTTCAACTGTATGTAGAAAATATAATTAATTAAACAATGAGAACAGTTTAAAAAAGTGCATACAAACAGTTCTAGCATGATCGAATGATAATACTTGTTGACAGAAGCCTCATAGCTTCCTAGCAAAAAAAAGATGACCAAGTCCTAGAAAATTGTATGCCGACGATTGCTGCGGCTGGACACGAAGACGCATAAACACGAGATACAACAAACATTTGCATACAGACACAAAAATGTGCGTGCCTCCGTTGGAAACACCAAAAAAGCCATTATTAACTATCTCTTACACAGAAATCGATGATACGTTTCATAGCTAGAAATTAATAACACCGCCGAGCTTCGTGCTTTGTCACAAGTCTTGCACGGCATAACAAAAAAACAATTCGATATTTATTCATTTTTCGGTAGCATCATCATTTTCAACTGCATCATCTGCTTTTCTTGTGTCAATTTGGGGGTCTTTGACACTTGTAGTCTTGTCATCGTCGTCATCACATGTTTTTTCAGTAGCACTCGTAGGGTGTCGACTGATCAGAGAAGAGGCATCAAAGCGAGATTTAGGTGGGGCATCAAAAATTGGAGGATAATCGAAGAGCTTTGATTGGCTAGAATGTGACTCTGACTCTTCCTCCTTTTCTTCAGAAGCTCCAACCAACTGCTTACGAGCCAGCAATTTGTTGCTTATGGAGTCAATAAGACCCAATTTTGATCGTGACTTGGGAGTGAGAGTTTTGTTCGAACCTCCGCTGGAACCACCGCTGCTTTTCTCTTCGACTGGGATGGATCTCTCTGATGGAGTGTGGAATTCTCTTTCTGGCTTTTCCCTGGAATCTGATGATAGAGTGAAAGAAAATGGTGCAGGGGGAGGAAAGAAGAGAGAGTTGTCTGGAGGTGCTGAGGGAATTGACAGCTGATCAATGTTGAACCCAGATGATGATGATTTCCCTCCACTGCTGTTCCCGCCTATGTCGGGAGACTTGAACAATCTCCGGCTCACTCCCGCAGAGTCATAGTCTGGATGGCTTTTTCTGCTAAGATCGTGGCTACCGTGACTCTCTGACATCTTTTTGCTACTCGATTTTTCTTTTCGGTCTTCTTTCTGATTTGCAGAAGAACCACTTTCATGAGATTTCTTGGATTTTTCTTTTCCTTCACCACTGGATTTCTTGCCTCCAAAAACTCCACCAAGGTCCGGGTAGAGACCAGACATTCCAGCGATTGATGGCATGTAGAAAGGTGGCATATCCATTGGTGTCATCATTCGCAGCTGCTCATCTAGAAAGTTGTATCGTGAAAACTCACCGGCCATAAACTGAGACATCAGCATCTGAGGATCAGGATCAAGAAGTGATGAAGACATCAACAGATCTTTCTTTTTTGATGACTTTCCAGATGTCACCCCACTGGCAGATGATGATGATGACTCTTTTTTATTTGACTTGGATTCGTCTCTCTTGGATGACGAAGAACCCATACCGGGTAATTCAAAAGGAGACTTCATAGAAGCAAGATTCAAATCTGGGAACCCCATTCCTGCTCCAAGGAAAGGCATACCAGATGAAGGACCAAGAGGATCCATGAAGAATGGCATAGAGCTTGCCAATGATGACTTTTCATCTTGGTACCTTGAAGTAGAAAGCATTGGTGGTTTAAAGCCAAGTGAAAAAGGATCCTTGTCGACAAGAAGAGAATTTGAAGATGATTGGTCTACATTTTTGCTATTACTGCTGTTAGATTTCTTTTTTGAAGAAATGCTCAAGTCTTCAGGTTCATCTTCTATTTGAGCTTGAGAGAAGGGCGAAGGAATGAGTGGATGACCTGTCCCGAAAAAGTCCAGCATGGGAGGAGGTAGCATTGATGCTGCAAACAGATCTTCCCTGGCACTACTGCCAGAATGTTTCTTACTGTCACTGTGAGAAGATACAGCTGGAGAATGCTTGTTGCCACTCGAATGAGTCTTAGATTTGTCCGACTCCGGATAAAACTTTGGTGTCTTTGAGGCAGCATCGTCTGTATGCTTTTTCGACGACGACGAACGACCAGTCATCGCTGCAGAGCTGCTACTTCCATCTCGGTTATTTTTGCTGCTCGACCTGTGAGCACTTTCAGGTCTTTTTTTGTCATCAGCGTGATGCTGTTGCTTCGATGAATGTCTTCCAGAACTTGTAGACGGTGATGGAAGAGCGGCATCAAACGGAAGAGAAGGAGGCATGAAGGATGACAAGAAAGACGTAGGAGATTGGAATCCGGGCGTTCCGGGCATCTGATTAAAGACGGCAAGACTCTGAGCATATAGCTGGTTGAAAAGAAGAGGGTTGTACATGAATGGAGAGAATGAAGAAGGACCAAACAAGCTGCTCATGTCGAGGTCCGATGAAGCTTGAGGAGCTGCAGATGACATGGAAGATTTTGATGATTTCTTCTTCTGAGATTCTTCTGATTTAGACTTACTGCTACTGCCATGTCCAGCATTACCGCTCTCTTCTTTCTCAATGCTTGACTTCTTCTTCGATGACTGATCTTTCTTTTCTTCTTTTCTCTCATTACCACCACCACCACCACCACTACTGCCAACTCCACTCAGGTCTTCCAGACCAAAAGCTCCTCCAGGAATAGGGGGTAGAAGGCCCATACTTGCAAGACTGGCAGCATATATTGGATTAGACATGGCAAAAGCACCAAAAGAGGGTGAAAATGGATTTGGCATACCTAAAAATCCCCCAGAAGACCCAGTGGCAGCAGCCATCAGATTAGCCATAGAATTGTAGAAATCTGACTGAGATGAAGTGGGAAGAGATGAAACAGCTGACGTAGTGACACTACTACTGGTCGTTGCTGATGTTGACAATAAACCGAGCCCTGCAAATGGCGACGATGAATATCCAGTCTGAGCAGACGATGAGGAAGAGTATGAAGATGGAATGAGCTGAGATGAAGACTGAGGCAGAGTGGTCTTCCTGCCCCTACTACTCGGTGTCAAAACTCTTGACTGAAGTTCTGCTGGAAGTTTCACCTGCAATGGAAAATTTAAACCTTTTAATAACATAATTGATCTTTGATTGGTTGGTTGTTATTAATCATAATGTATGGGAATAACTGAAACAAAAATAAGTTTGTTATTTATAAAAGTACTTGTCAGACTGATAAATTGCAATTACCAACAATCATATTCTATATACAGCATAATCTCGCTATAATGTACCCTAGATATAATGTACAACTGGATATAACATACTGAAACTTTTGTACAGTGCATTTGCCCAGTCTCTCCTATGTTATTTTACCCTGGCTATAACGTATTCGGATATGACGTACATTTGGCTATAACTTACTAAAATTTGGGTCCCAATTACAATGTATATAACGGATTATTTAACTAATTTACAAAGCATGGTTGGCATAATAAAAGTTTATTTAGATCATGATAAAAAACACAGTGACACTCAAGTTAGTGATCGTCTGGTGTCCTAATTCCTAGACTCGGTGTATTAGCAAGCATAGAGTTGTCGGCTGTCGGCACCTGTTTTAAACAGTGGAATGCGCGAGCTCGTATTTCATTTCATTCTGAGAGTTTTTTAAACATGTCTAGGAAACGTAAAGCAATCACGCTGGGAACAAAAAAATATATGTGAGCAGTTCCAAAATAAAACATGTTCACAAGTTGAAATTTCTCGGCAATATGGTCTCAGTAAATCTAGAGATAATACAATATGAGCTCAAAGAGAAAAGTGGAATTATAAAATTACTGAAGGTGCTAAGAAAATCAGTCAATCAAGTTATCAACATCTTGAAAATACTTTATATAAATGGTTTGTTCAAGCTAGATCACAAAGCATCTTAGCCAGTGGACCACTACTCAAAGAAAAACAGATGGACTTGGCTCAGAAACTTGATCACTCTGAGTTCAAGTGTAGCGACGGCTGGCTCGATCGGTTCAAGAAACGACATGTAATTGCTTTCCGCACTGTAAGTGGGGAAAGAAATGTTGCTCCAATTCAGGCCATTGGAAAATACAGAAAATATTTGATAGATTGAAACAGCTTGAGTATCTACCACAAGAACAGTCTCACGAAGACTACCTAGATGCCGATACACAGGTTGTCACCTCAGCATTTCTAACTGTCACAGAGATTATCTCAGAAGTTCAAGGTAGTGCTGCAGCAACCATAGCGGGCTCTGCTGATGATGCTGACGATGATGCCAACATGGATACCTCTGAGCCTGATATCCCACCTCCGCCAATGAACAGAGATGCAATGCAAGCACTGCAGACTGTTCAACGACTCTTGCAGTCATCCGAAGTGCCTAAAAGTGAACGGTTATTCACACTGCCGAATAAGCTGGATGCCGACATAGGACAAGTTGCACCTTATCCTGGACAACAGAAAAAAGTGAAAAACTATTTTAGACGATAATAAAGCACTATTTACTGCTTCCCTGACGTTTCGTGTGCAATAAATAAACTTTTTTCATAGTAACTTGATTTTTTCATACCCTGGATATAACAGACTTCGAATATAACGTTCCCATTTCATTGGTTCCCTTGAAGTACGTTATAGCAGGATTATACTGTATATAAAAATGACTGTTTGTTTGTCTTTTATGCAAACCCAAACTGCTGGACCAACTTTAACTAAATTTGGCATATAGGTACAGCTCAGGGAGTAGAAGGTCATAGGGCATTTCTTTTTAAATTTTTTAGCAAGTCTATTTTACGTTTTATGGGCTAAAAGAAGTTAGGAGAGAGTGGAAGAAAGAAAATGAACCCAAGCGGGAACGGGAGAGAAATCGGGAACAGAAAAGGGAATGGGAAAGAAAGTGAGCGGAAAAGGGAGAGCAAGCGGTAGAGCAAGAAGGCAAGCGGGGAAGGAAACGGGAGCACGAGAAAAACGATAAAAAACCTCTAAAAACCATGGGCAACTCCATACATAAAAATAAGTGATAACCTAATATCAAACAAATAAACACGCACCCTAGCTCTGACTACATGTGACCACTTAGGATCAACATCATAGGTTGGATTCCTGACAAGCCATTCTTGCAAGTGCTTGATGGGAGGAGCTTTAGCACCAGTTATTTTTTTTCCAGTCGTTCTGTCTATCACTGAAACGTTTTCCGATCCATCCATCATATCGACGTCAATTTTAGATGGATCGAGTCTTGAACGACGTTTCTGTCTTTGGCTGACCACCATCTCCAACTTGATGAAATAAATATTATGTTTTAAATAAATATATAATATCTAGCAACGATCAAAACTTCTAAACAAATAAATAAATTGACAAAATTTCTAAAAAAATAACTAAATAATAATTATCAATCAAACAAAATAATAACAAATGATTCATCTAACAATAATTATTGAATTCAGATATAAAATCAGGTCCCAACATCAATTCCCTACCTCTGACTGTATTCTTTCCTCCATTGCCTGATCATCTGGCACCTTCGCATCGGACTTGCCTGACGCTTGTTGCTGCTGTTTCAACGAGTGAGCATATGACATGGATGAAGAACCGGACCCCGACGGAAGCAGCTGTTGACCAAAGAGCAACCTAGCCGCTGCTGCCGCTGCACCATCGCCATCGTCGTCCGAGGACTGAGAGGGTGGTTTCAGTAGATTAGCTGACATCGACATGAGTGGATTGAGAGATGACGACGTTAAGGAGATGGGAGCATCTTTGGAGAACGTTGAAGAAGAAGAGGAAGCCATGGCAGATGAAGTCAAAGCAAGAGGCATGCTAGAATGGAAAAAAAAAAGATTTGAGCAATCTATTATTACAATAATATAGCATGCTAAGGATTAGTTTACCAGTCAGCTGAAAGACTTTCTGAATAGAATTTTGAATGGTCTTTGTCTTCAGCTTTGTCCAGCTGAGACAGTTCGGAGCCCTGCTTGCTAGAGCTATGTCCTTCTTTTAATGATGTCATAGGCTGGGGTGTTGACGAGGGTGATTGGCTGAGCATTTTACTCCACTCTGCAAAAAGATATTGGAATTCTTTTAAACTTTCCATCAAATGATTCTTGACAGCAAAATCTTATAAAAAATCAAAAAGAACAATTAAAACCATTAAAAGGGTCAAATGAAAAATATCAAACCAGCATATAGACCAGAGGTGCCTGGAGATCCCCCCATGGACACATTGCCAAACAGTGCATCAGCATGACATGAGCTGCCTCGTACCATAGCTTCAATAGCAGCAGCCTCCAGCATCTTGTCAATTTTTGATTTTCTACCACGCCTTCTCTTGAATACTTTCATCATGTCAACATCCTGATCAAACGAATGAACCTGAATTATATTATTGCTCATAGACAGGAGAGAAATAACAAAGATTTAAAATTACTTAAACCAGTAAACAATCTCTATTGCAAGAAACCTTCGGATTGATTAATCTCCTAATATATAAACACTACCCCATCTATCTACCTCTTGCCAAACGCCATGAGAACAGTACTACAAACTTTTATTATTTCAGTACTACTGGTACCAGAATCTTCATCTGCTCCCTTTCCACTTCCAGTTCCAAGAAGTCTCCTTGACATAAGCACATCAGAGAGACTCAGTCTAGTGGAAGCAGGATCGACAGGTGTGCCCGATCGGCTGGCTGCCAGGTACGTTCGGAGTCGAGAGACTGAACCAATGAAATGGGAGTATAAATATTTATTGTAAATGTTATATATGCAAAAATGTTATCATTCATAATTGTTATCTATTTTGAAAATGTTCTAAAGCCAGAACTTATGTTTCCTTTATACTGAGCTCCAAGGTTCACATAAAGTTTCACTTGGATGCATTTTGTCTGAACTTCCATTTAGTGACTTTTTATGGTGCAGTTATAATCCCACAAGCATCAACAGCACCCAAGAGGGTGTGGAGAGGCTCCTTATAGGGCTACTTACCTATTTATTGCATAAGTCCACAAGTGAAAGAATATTAACTAAATATTATTAAGTGGTGTAGAAGTCATTAGAAAGATATGATGACAGTTTGATCAAAGTATACAGTGACACTATGATCAAAGTATACATTGACACTATGATCAAAGTATACAGTGACACTATGATCAAAGTATACAGTGACACTATGATCAAAGTATACAGTGACACTATGATCAAAGTATACAGTGACACTATGATCAAAGTATACAGTGACACTATTTTGGAAGAATATAGTAACACTTTGATCAAAGTATACAGTGACACTGTTTGAAGAATACAGTGACATTGTTTGAAGAATACAGTGACATTATGAACCTATGTATGTAAAGAAAGAAACCAGCATCTTTATCAATCTTTTCGAATACTTACTTCGATCAGCTTCCATCTCTGCTTTGGTCCTTCTGTGTCTTCTCTTTGGAAGTGAACCATCGAGAGCTTCTGACTGTTATAAATGATTAATATAACATATTAATATAACTGCACTTAATACCCACTGTATCAAATATTCAACAAGTTAAATGTTCATTCAATAACAACTTAACAAGTAACAATACTGTGACTAAAATATCTTAAAATATGAAAGAAAAAACAATTTCTTTATAATTATCTTGTATTAAAACTTGATTGTCATTACAACTTTTACATCAATTGTCACTCACTGATGTAGCTAATTACAAGAAAACCGTAATAAACTTAGTTTTTTTTTTAAATCCTTTATAATTTTGTAATTCGGCAACTAAAAATGTTTTGCAAAATACTTTTACTGTTACAGTAGGTCTATAAAATATGAAAAAATTGACCACAGTCTTCTAAATACTTAATTAATATGTGTAGTTAAGTGGAAATTGAAAATTTTAGAAACCTTCGAATCAATATGGAATAAACAAAATTTAAAAAAAATTTTAAATTTGAAAATTAAATGTTGCTTCTTTAAATAAACTAAAAATTCAAAATTTGTTTCTCTATTTAAAATTTATAGTTTTTTAAAATTTGCTAAAATTTTAATTGATTATATTAATTAATTCACTCAAATGCAAAGTATGCAGCAACAGATAAATCCACCAAATTAAATATTGCTTTCTTTAAATAAACTAAAAATTGATGGTTCGTTTCTCTTCATAAAAATTTAAATTTTTTGAAAATTTTTAAAGGTTTAATTGATTGTATTTTATTATAATTAACACAAAGTTTGTCCAATCAATCTGAGAATTTAATAGAATGTAAAGTCCGCAGCAACAAATAAACACACCAAATTTCAACTTGATTGGATAACAGGAAGTTGGTTTTTTTAAGTGATAAAGGGCCCCAAGCAACCAAGCAAACAAACACAGTAAAGTTAATATAAAGGAATTAAAAAATTACTATAGCATCATATAATGGCTATGACCAACAAACAAGGACTTATCAATTACTCATACAGCTAAAGTCCAAATGGATGAGAACAAAAATCACAATGCTGTACTTGTTATTCTGTACCTAAATTTGGCTAATAATTTTTCCATATTCCGCACAGCCACAAACCATAATGTTTAACAACAGATACACTAACAATTCTCTCAGGATTAGGCAGATTTGAAAATGAAAGATCCAATCCAAGAATGGGGGTAGCACAACCACCAGTGGTGGGAGTATCAGGAATAGTAGGGGTACTACAGTGGGAGTCACGCCCACCTCCGCCGGGTGCCTGAACTGCTGCACTCGTCGAAGAGGCGACGCTACTTGAAGCCAGCATCATGTTGACCGTAGAACCTATGGAGGCTAAAAACTTCTGGACAGATGGCCACTCCCCCTTTTCGACGCAGTTACATAGATTCTCGAGTCGATGGATGAGAATGCGATCCTGAAGAATTTTTATGGATGTTATTAAGAAATAATTATTAAAGTGGTAGACATAAACACAAATAAACAGGAATGAAAACTGATTAATTTAGTGAAAATCACTCACCTTTGGCCAATGTGGTAAATATATCTCGGGGAATTTTGAAGGACCTTCTGGAGGAGTTTCACCAGCAATGTTCTGAAATTCAATAATATTTAAAGAAAATATATGAAATTATAAAAAACCACCCATAAAAAAATGAATAGTCTACAATCAATCTGAATAGCTCACCTCTGCAGGTTCTGCCTTCAGCTCAGAGATCTTCCTACCAGTAGGTCTCTTCTTTTCGAGACCAGGACCAGTCTTGACAGGAACAGCTGCTGAAGAGACAATTTCTTCTTTTTTAGTCGCAACGATAAGATCAAGTGCAAAATCATCTTTCATTGTCACGACATTATCGACATCATCATCATCACCACAAGGCTTCTCGACAACTTTTTTATCTTCAGATTCGTCCGTCTTGTCGTCGTCATCGTCGTCATTTCCATCTCGAGGAATAGATGCCGTTCCTTCCGATGAATCCCCATTTTTATCTCTGTCCCCGTCATCAGTTATAAACAGCTTAGCTTCAGCAGATTCTTCCCCCATCGCAACATCTTTACTTTCATCATCGGCTTTAATAACCTTTTCGGGAGATTCCACTATATCAGGGGAAAACTCATTTTCTTTGAAACACAAACTTTTGCCCTTTTGAACATCAGATTTATCTTTCTTTTTCAGAATATTGCCACAATCATACTTGTCGTCATCGTTTATTTCTAAGGCAGTTGCAACACTATCTTCCCCGTCACGATTACCATCATCCGACAATCTGGCATCGGAAGCTTCCAAGGAAGCACTACGTCCCGACATAATTTTCGATTCAGCCGTATCGTTATCGCAGGCCATATTTTCCTTGTCAAATTCATCTTCATCTGGACAGGTGTCTTTGTCGTCAACAGTGTCATCATCGTCATCGTCTTTTAACTTATCGAGATCACTGGTCACACTTCCAGTTCCTTCCTGAGATTTCAATTTATCCGGATCGTTGGTTACAGACGTGTCGATATCGTCACGACAACGATCCTTTGTGGTCGTGGCAACCTCAAATCTGCTTTCATTGTAATTTAATTCGTTGCTCAGAACTTCTTGTTTCACAAGATTATCTCCTTCTGTTTCAGACTTGGTGGAAATTTTTGTGTAATTTTCAACTGAAATATACCAATGATCATTGCTTATATTTATTTCACAATAAATGATCATTAGCAAACTAAATAAATTAATAAAGACAAATTATAAATACCCGAGTTCTTGATGTTTGTCTTGAGAACTTCTTTTTCAACTTTGCAGAAGGAAAGTTCAGGATCACACAAAATGGTTGCTTCCATGTGAGTCAAACCATGCCTGAATAAATTATATTATATACATGAACTCATGAACATACACATGAACATACACATGACATACACATAAACTCATTAAAATATACATAACTTTTCAAATAATGTTATTAGATAAATTTTTAATTAATTCAAAATTAACATTGATTTTAATATTTTTTTTGGATTTCGCTTATCAAATGAACGTATAATACAGCTTGCACATACAAGTACATTATCCACTGGCACAGTGAAAGTCGTAAGAAACCAGCATTAAAGGCTCACGTGTGCCAAGATATCATTGGCATGCATGTGAATGTTTACAAACAAATATTCATTTTTCTCAACTAATGCATGTTCGTTTCCGGTCGATTTCAGAAAGATTGATATAAAATTATCTTTATTAATTAGCCATTTTATATGTTCTAGCACATTACTAATAAAAATTATTCTGAATCAAATTTGATTAAAATGTATAAAAAAAAATTTTTTTAATGGGGTTTAAGAAGTATAAAATAATTAAAGCTGAAAACAATTTCCATACCTTCCAAACCATCTCAAAATTTTTTTTACAACCCCCACCCCAAAAAAATCCTGGGTGTGCCATTAACTGAGTATCAATCATGAAGCACTGGAGAAAACTAATGGAATTACATCTCCCAAAATAATTTAATAATGACAATATTTACGAAATTCTTAACTACATAATAACCGCTACTTACTTAGCTGCACCAATCAAAAGATCTTTGTCATGCTTTCCAGGTATCCACCACTCGGGCAGGTCTGACGAGGTCTGACAGAGAGCAAGTCGTCCATCCAGATCGGGGTGAGTGAGGATGCGCTCTCTTATTCGTCCGAGGAGTTCAATTCGAGCCAGACATCTCGAAGCTCTTTCTTCTGTTATTTGCTCTACTACGAGGTCACTCGAGAAGTTGGCTGGAAGAAATAAAAAAATAGATATATGAAGAGATTAAATATTTTTATAAGGAAATAAATAAACAGAAGAATCTTTGAATTATTATAATTAAACTTATTATGAACATGGAAAACCATTACAAAAAAAGAAGGCACAAGCAAGCAATAGAATGAGAGAATACTTTACAGCAAAAAAAACAATTAAATTAATAAAAGAAAAACTAACGATCATCTTGAGTGACTGCAGTTGGCTGCGAAAGATTATTGTTATTATTATTATTATTGGTGTTGTTGTTATTGTTGTTGTTACTGTTGTTCTTCTTGCAAACTCGATTGCACATGGCAATGAATGCTTTGAAGTATTCGGAAAGAGTTTCATCAAATTTTTTATCCAGATGTCCGAGGCTTCTGAAGCGATTCCACTTGTACTCTTGCGTGGTCGAGTCACGCTCAACCCCAAACGACGACACCAACCTGTAGAACTCCGCCTCTTCGCGCCTCGACCAGCGGCTGATTGGTTCAAATGAAACACAAATTAGAAAAAAATTTATCAAAACGTCTTACTTATGCACGAAGCAAGGCCGTGTTAAACGGTCCAAACGCATCAATACTGGCTTGACTATATATTTTAGCTAATGTATAAAACCTACAATTTAACTACTGTATTTTATTTATGCTTACACATACAAAAACATTTAAATAAACACACTGATTTTCATGGTTCTTTGTAAACACCTAAATTATATTTAAAGCTGATTGTAAAAATTAAAATCTCTAAGTTACAACGAAATCAGTATGTTAAAGCTGACATTAATTATATCATGCAAACGAAATTAAATGTAAGCCAGCCATTGTAACATCAGCCAGGTACCACTGAACAAATGGACCAGGTATCCAGATTATTTAGTTAGTTAGTTAACATAAGCTTTTATAATTTATTGAATCCTATGAAACTCAAAACAAAACAAATCTAAATTAAAATAAATGATGATGTCAAGGTTGATGTAAACCAAGACAATAATGATGATTATAATGATGTAAACATGGATAGTGATGATTATGTTGATGATAATGGTGGAAACAAGGTCAGTGATAATAATGATGATAATGATGTAAACAAGGATAGTGATGATGATGATGATGTAAACAAGGATAGTGATGATGATGATGTAAATAAAGGATAGTGATGATGATGTAAATAAGGATAGTGATGATGATGATGATAAAGAAGGGGGACAGATCATGCAAAGAAGCATCTTTCCGATTGAACTAACAGTTGTAGCTTTGGTAGTTGTAGTAGTAGTAGTAGTCGCGGATTTGACAGTGCACGCACATACACATAATAATAAACACCAATCAGGTCATGCTCATGCCAAACTTGCTACCAGGACTGACAAAAATGATAACCAATGATAATTCATGCCAAACATAAAATAAAACACAACTGACAAACAACAAAACGGAAAACATGCACCACATCATCCGAGTAGACATCCACCACGAGGCAACAAAGATAAATCAAAACAAGAACACAGGGCTACAACAACAATTCAACAGCTACAACAACAACAACATTCAACAGCTCCTCAACAAAATCTTACGATGATGTCCAGTGGGGCACGAGGCCTCCCCCGGGAGCGCTCAGGCCGGTCAAAGAAGAAGAGGAGGTCGCAACAGGGGAGGATTGGTGATGAGAGAGAGAAGATATGGAAGATGATGGTGATGGTGAAAGTTGGTGAGGATGATGGTGGTGCAGATGGTGGTGATGGTGATCGAGAGTAGTAACATACTTCTGTAGTGCAGCTTTGCGAGCGATCTCGCGTTCCTTCAGCATCTGGTCAAACTGCTCCCTTTTTTGCATCCTCTGTTACATGAATCAATGTATAATATACATATATTGGTTCCACGTGGATGAATTAAATAAATTTGTTTTATTGTAATCTCTTTATAAGTGTGATAACACACCTACAAAATCGAGTTCATCACAGAACATAAAAACAGCTGTATATTCACAGGATATTTAAATCACTTATCGATTTTGTCACACAGAAGTTAGAAGATACATAACGTCACATCAAATATTATCAAATTGCAACAGCCCCCTTCTACTATAAAAATCACTCATCGATAGAGAGCTTTTCTACCTACAGGTTTATATAATCATAATCATGCATCACTCAATTAAGTACATCAACTTTAATATCTACTTGCTTAACTTTTCAGCCACAAATGAAACTCAAACCGATAAATAAAACAAACTTTTTCTCTCTGTTCCTGTCTGATTAACTCCTTTTTGTAAAGTTTCTGGAAAGTGGTGATGATCCTTCTCAGTCGATGGTTGAGATCAGACACCGAGGGGAACGGAAGCTGCCCCATCGTGCCTGGTTCTTTAAAATGGAGTAAAAAACACTCATTATAAAATTTCATTATTTTTAAATCCCCTATAATGCAAACAACACCAGATTAGAAAACACTTGTTATAGGAGCAATAATCTCACAAATCCAACAAAACGAACCTGTATTATTTTCAAATCTTGTTTGTTCTTTCTTCGCAGGCTGATTCCTATTTCTTTTCTTCGGCTTCTGCAAGGAATCCTGCTCCTCATCATCATCATCATCTCTGCTTGAACACACAAAAAAACACATCAAATTATCCATAAACTCACACGTAACATCTTCAATACTGATTATAAAACTCGACATTTTCTACATTATCAATCACACCAATCACCAACTCAGAATTTTCTAAATTATCAATCACCAACTCAGCATTCTTCTTCACCACTTCACCTACCCTTCATCATACCTCATTTCTTCATCATCATCATGCTCATCGATGTCAACAACACTCGTATTTGTTCCGTCATTTGGTGGAGGGCCGGAGCGACTGAGAAAGCAAAGCGAAGGGTCGAGACGCATCTGATTATATCGCTCGTATCCTTTAAAGAAAGTTCATCTCAACTTTTAAAATTAATTAAATACAAAACAAAAATTACGAAAAAACATATACAATTCAATACAAACAACATATACAATTCAATACAAAAAATATACAATTCAATCAGGGGCGTAGCTAGGGGGGGCAAGCTGCCCCGGGCGCCATCTTGGGGGGCGCCGAAGAAGAAGATACAGTATATTCATGCTAGACTAACTCTCTCTCAAAGTTTGCGTAAGATGCAAGAAAAACATCCTTGCATCAGGATGTCGTCCACAGTCTAGTTGTATATCTGCTGCTTCAGTCCATTTAGTTGTTCTGCAGCATCAAACTTGTTAGGTTCTTAGGAAGGGAGAGAGCCATGTCACTCATGTGTTTCATTTCAAACCCACCAGCCACAATCTAGGCACAGATCTCCGGCTCAGGAAAGGTGGAACTTGGTGACCCCTTCATGCTCCAGCCACCAGCCACCAGTCATTTCACATCGTTGACGTAGAGCCAATGTTTTGAAAGCTGCTCTTGCTATCTAGAACGTCTGTGCCCTGTGCAGCACACCTCCTTTATGACATCAAGTTTATGACACACAGCCTAAGGACCATATTTAATTTCATCAGAGTGTGCATTCATTGACATTTATTTATTACATTTATTCTCACTGAGTTTTGTGGATTTTTAAAAAAATTATTTCTGTTCTTTACGGTATTTTAAATAAAATTTTTGCTTGCCGCATTTTTTTTCAAATACTGATCGCGAAAAGATGGCGCCAAAACGCACGCATATAAACCTACACTTTTAGTTCTTAAGAGAACGGCAAAAGTATGAACGAAGTAAACATCGAATCTTTTTCTCAACAAAAGTCAAATGATAAGAACAATAGGACACGTAACGTTTAACTTTAAACTTCTTCATTGCAACGGGGGGAGGCCCGGGAACGCCGGGGGGGGGCGCAAAATTTATAGTTTCGCCCCGGGCGCCAAAAACCCTCGCTACGCCTCTGAATTCAATACAAACAACATATACAATTCAATACAAACAACATATACAATCAAATACAAAAGCATATACAACTCAATACAAAACAACTACAATTCAATGCACGAAGCAACAAAAAAGTAATAAAAAGTAGTTTTAAATTCCTGATGGAACAGGAATAAAAACAACAAAAATATTATTAAACAGCTTATCTCACCATGTTTGAATACACCAATGAGCATGCACTTGTCACATTCAACATCCCACCAATAGCACGGAAGGTCTGATTCAATACGCGGCACAACGATGTCAATGTCACTGTAGTCGAATGAAAAATAAGGAATATCTTTTATGAAGAAATATATACTTCCAACAAGTAGCATTCTGCTTTGTTACATATAAGTTGAGAACAAATCATAATAAATATTCATACAATACAAACAAATAGGTCAAATAAATTATGCAAATATTTGTAGAGTAAACAACCTGCTGTGGGATCCACTCAAAATCTTTTCAGCTTGATTTCCTATAATTGTGTGCTTCAGATAGAACAAAAGTCTGACTCTGAGAAGAACCCTATGAAATAATTAGAACCCTATGAATTAATTAGAACCCTATGAATTAATTAGAACCCTATGAATTAATTAGAACCCTATGAATTAATTAACGAAAAATTTAAAATATAATAAAGAACTCGCACATTAAAAATGCACCTCACAACATAACCAATCAGATCGACTCTTTAAACAGAGAGCAGATAGATAGCCATGCGTGCGTGCACAAACCTGTTGGCGTGTCTTTTCAGGTGTTTTTTGTAGCTAGGATCGGAGATGAACCTGTCTAGGTCGAGGTCGATCTTCTTAAGGTCACCATCGAATTTCTTGACAGGAGACTCAACCACTTTTTTATTTGAACCTCTGCGACCTTTGCGACCTCTCGGAACAGGAGCAGAAAGACCTAGATTTTAACAGACTTGGTTGAATGTTTACAAATAAACACTAATTCTAATCAATTTTTTTAAATATATTTCTATTACAAGCTAAATTATGGTGGCATTAATAATAATTAATGTAAATATGTATACAGTATAATCTCGCTATAACGTACTTCAAGGGACCCAAGAAATGGTTATGTTATATCCAAACTATGTTATTTATATCTCGGTTATGAAAAAAATCAAGAAGTTACAATGAAAAAACAAATTGCATTTATTGCACATGTAACATCAACATGGCAGTAAAAAGTGCAGTATTATGGTCGAAAATATATGTCCCTTTTTTTACTAATGGTCAACTGACTGGGATGCTTTGTGATCTAACTTTTGATCTAACATTTATCTATATAGAGTGTCTTCATGATGTTGATAACTTGATGGTCAGATCTTCTTAGTGCTTTCAGTGGTTTTCTGGTTGAGTTTTTCTGTTTGTGTTCAGATTGTACTGAGACTATATGGCCCAGAAATTCAAACATGTGATTATGTTTCATTTTCTAACTGAGTGTCTTCATTTTTTTTTTAAGCGTGATTGCTTTACTTTTCTAAGACATGTTTAACAGGTGAAAGTTAATTTAAAAAATTAAGAACATGTTTGAAAGACAGTTAATAAATTTCACAGTGACATCGTACTATAAGAATATTACCCCAGTGAATAGTAAACAAAATATTTTTATAGTTGCTATAAAGATGAAAGATTTTGTCGTCATTGTCAAGATGCTTCTTAAATTTATTTTTTAATAATTTTTACTTTTTAAATTTTATTTTTGTTTAATTAAAAAACTATAGATTTGTTCGAAGTGAAATAAATTTATAGCGATTGACCGTAATTTAAAACGCCCACGGACCTCCTGACAAGCGAAAGTTAATAAAAGAATGTAAGAAACACAAAAGTCCTATTGTTCCTCTTAGCGCATTTTTGGCAAGGCAGATCAGTATTTTTGGCAACATCATAGATTTAAGTTTAATATTAGCGATAAAATTAATTTGTAAATTATTATTCAAGTTAATAATTTTTTATTAATTTTTCATTATTTTAAAGCAATTAAGCTGATTGCTTCCAGAGTTATTCTTTGTCACAATCTTATAATGCAAAAAACAAAAAACATAAGCTTTCCAAGGTGACCAGTTTTCGAGTTTATTCTCCCATATGAAAAACGTTTCCAAAAATCCACCATTAACTCACGAGCTCTAACTTTTTCTGGTTTAAACACGTACTGACAGCCATCAACGCTAAGCTAATAGATGCAAGAAAGCGTCGATAACCCATTCTCGGAATTGAAAGACCAGATGATCGATGACTTGAGCATCACTTTTTTATTCCTACTGTTACGATAAACATTTATTATGTCAGCCATGTCTTGTAAATGAGTTGAATAATCTGTTATATACATGGAAAATATTGGAATTTGGACCAATATTTTAGTACATTATAGCCAAATGCACATTATATCTAGGGTAATTTAACTCGGGAGAGACGGAGAGGGTGTTATAGCGAGATTATACCGTATATATAATTTTCATCAATTAACTAATAAAAATAAATAAAACAGAAAACTAATAATAATGCTGTAAAGATTAAAAAAAGAATTAATTAAAGTAATTTATCAAATCAAGGTTGAAACATTAATCAAACATGAGCATAATAAAAAAACCTGAATGATTGTGGCAGTTGATCTCCATGCCATCCTCTGATGGAGATATGAGGTCATAAATGAACATTTTTATCTTATCGTCACCATCGTAATGCTTCAAACTGTACAGCAGCTGTGGTACAACAACGTGTCATTTAAATGTACAAGTACAAAAAAATGAATTATCTCATTATAAGCTTTCATGTAAGAAAAAGATTATTTCTTATACGAGTAGTAACAAAATTGCCAAACACACATAAAACCAGTTTCTTTACCAAATTACTAAAAATCTCTTCAAGATATGAATATAATAAATAATAGCCACGATGTACAAATTCTTTAACCGATGAGAAAAGTGGAGAATAATATTATTTTTTTTATTAATTCATGAAAAAGGATTGAAATAAAAGCTTACAATGGCTCTGGTGATGTTTCTGACATCATCTTCATTGAACTTCCTCTTAAATCTACCATGTTCCAACACGGTACTCCATCTTCCCCATCTTAATTATTATTAATTCAAATAAATATAATATTATAAAGCAAAATTAAAAAATTAAATACAAAATAAAAAAATATTAAATAATCCAAATATTAAATAAATAAATAAACTCTCAACAAAGAGCATAACAAGTAAATAAACAAACGAGTTTTTTAACACAAACTTTGATTTCAAATACACTCGATGTGTGTATGTGTGTATGTATACGAAAGATGTTCTAATTACGTTGTTTTTTTTCAATTGAATCATATATTGTCATCCAATATAAAGATGTGCTGAAAGTTTCAGTTTCCTAGCTAGTAAAAAAGCTGGTTAAATTTTACTTGCAAGATTTGTGTATAGAAAAAGCCACATATTAAATGATTAAGCCTTAAACTTAAAGTCATTCTGCATACGATAATCATTTACTTTCATTTATTGGTTCATTTCATTAAAAATGTGTACAACAATTTATTTAGCTACATGTACTGAATGAATGCATTGTCTCTGTATTTTGCAAAAATAGAAATAGCACTATTCGGCCAATAATCGGCTGGTACTGATTATCAACCGATATGACCGATTCCGATTATTGGCAAAAGTTCCAATAATCGGCCGATGCCAATAACAAGGTGATAATCAGTGAACCTCTACTTATTACTAGTTAGTTTAATGTGAACTAGTAATAATATTCTTTACTTAATAACTGAAAATGAAAAATTATGCAAGAATATAGATTTTTACAAACTTTTATTTAGGTTACAATCTCTGTGTGTAAATGATGATGTGCTTTTATGTGTATTTCAATAAGTTTAATTTAATTGCAGTTTTAACTGGTAAGTGACAGGAAGTGCAAACTATAACTGAACCGACATGATAATATTGTGTGGTAAACATACTAATGAATAAACAAGCTTTAAAAGTCAATAGTAGGCCAATTATCTACTATTGGCAATCGGCCAATATTTTGCGACCATTTATCGGCAATCAGCCAAAGCATTATCGGTGCACCTCTAGTAATAAGCTATGGTAATAATATAATAAATAATACTAATAGTTAACATAGTAATAATAGTAAATAAAAATTCAGAATAATAATTGGTTACATTAAGCTACTTATTAAATAAATTCAGCAACAAACCCAAAAACAAGGATGCACTTTTCCACATTGTAGCACTCATTCCTTGTATACCTCAATTTCGTCTGTCCTTCCACGCCTTCTTCCTCCCCGTTCTCATCAGTACCCTCCTCACCCCCTCCCTCTCCTTTTCTACCCTTACGATTTGAACCCTTGCCCGAGCCACGGTTGTCATCCTCGTCTGAACCGCTGGACTCCAGATCGGACATGTGAACGGGCTCGTCTTGCTTGCCGTAGCGAGACACCTGACGTCTCTGACGAGGCATCTCTATGATCAGGGCATTCTGAATAAACGATCAGTCAGTTAAGTAATCAATTATATCATCCATATTATCAGTATTTTTTTAATACAACATATTCTTCTTGCATAATAACAGCTAGAAGAAACCAATTAATCTGTCGAAAACGTACAGATGATCTTAAACATTGGTTTCATTTAAATTCATTTAATTCAGAAATTTCTAGCACTACCATTGTTACAAACCACATGGAATACCACCTTATCTTTGCTGTCGGCAGCAGATAGCAGCTGATCAACATCAAGATCTGCTTTCTTGGCCCACTTCTGCCAGAACTGAGGATCGTCAACGTCGATGTCCAACCTGTTCGTGGACAGTGAGAAACTCGCTTTGGCAAAAGTTGAACCTTTTACTCCAGCTTGCACCTAGAATTTGAAATTTAATACAAAAGAATTTGAAAATTAATACAAACAAATTTGAAATGATGTCTTTGGTTGTTGATACAATCTGGAGACTACTTACTGAACACTGCCTTCCATTGAACTAACTTCAAATCATATAATCACCCATCATTTACTTAATCAACCAGGACCAAATATTTCCAATCCATATTTAAATCTGTTTCTTAATTATCAATGTCATGAAACCAACTAAACCATCACCTGTACAACTTGTGTTCTTCTTTGTAGAATGTGGTCAATATCTTCTTCACAGAAATCATTACCTGTTTGGTTGTCATCATCCATTATAGCTCCATAGGCTCCTTTCTTGAGTAAGTCTTCTATTTCTTTTTTCGACAGCTGGTTCTAAGTAACGCATACAGATTTTATGTTTATTTTTGTGCAATATTCAACAAGGATTAACAAAATTGATTCATTATTAAATAAATAACTTTATTAATTATGATAATATAATCAGAGTTTTAAGGAAATCTAATTTATTATCAGTTGATTTCAAATCACTTTAAATTTCCAACAAATCAACATCAATTTCGAGACATCTACCCCCAATTCCTATATAGATTTTAGAACAAAGCTTCACTCCAATAACATTTTCACATTTCTCTCTAAAGTCACCTTTTGCAACATGACAGAAGCTGCACGATGGCAGTAAACAACGAGATTTTGTTACGAATCATAGTTAAATAAATAATTACAAAGTTGATAAATTGATTGCATATAAAAAACTGACCGATCCATTATAATCTTTTGTTCCCATCGATTGGAGAACTGCCTTATCGAGACCTAATTTGAGGGAAGCCCGATCGAACATTTCCCTCTCGTATGTATTACGAGTTATCAGTCTGTACACCTTCACGGATTTCTGCTGACCAATCCTGTGACATCTGGCTTGAGCCTTTTTATTTGTGGAAACAAAAAAGAAATGTGAATAAAAACCAATCAGAAATGTTTGAAAACTGCTTAATCTGACTATGAAGAGTAATCAATCTTTTGAATAGCCTTTATGTTTCATTTTATAATCTACTAACAAAGTTACCTGGCATTGCTTTGGTTTTTTTTTATGGTTTTTATAGTTCTTATGTTACAAAATAAATAATGAATTAATTTCTATTTTTAATGGACCAATTTGAACAAAAGAAGATAGATTTCAAAGAGGAAAAAATATAGGGAAGGTTTTAAAAAAATATGCTCATTATTTGACTTTTTATGGCCAGAAAACTTATTCCAGGCCAACAGTACCTACATATGTAAAAGTGTGAAGGGCTATTGCGTAACAGAATTCAAACTTAATTAACGTAACAAAGCTTAAAGGTTTCAAGCAATTTTTAACAAATATGCTGATTATTTTACATTTTAAGGGCAAAAAACTAAGTGGCGTAGTGTTAGAAGGGACAGGCCAAATGAGACTCCCTCCACCAAAAAAATTGACAGGTTGAAGTCAAAAGATCAATTGGAAGATTTTTACTACACATACAAACATCAGGTGAAGCCAATAAAAGCACAATAAAAATAGATAGAGAAGGAAAGAGGGAGAGGGAAAGAGAGAGAGGAATAAAAACGAGAGAAAACCCTCTAAAAACCCCAGGCAACAGCGGGTAACCCTGTAAGTTATTATATTAAAACGAATTATAAACCTGTAAGTCATTCTGTGGATTCCAGTCAGAGTCGTAAATGATGACCGTATCGGCAGCTGTCAGGTTGATGCCCAGTCCACCTGCCCTCGTACACAGCAAGAATATGAACCTATCAGAATCCGGTTTGCAAAACCTGTCGATGGATTCCTGTCTGAGACTGCCTCGGATTCGTCCATCAATTCTCTCGTAAAGGTATCTTGAAACAAGACAATCCAAAACATTACCAAAACTCCCACAGTTACAATAGTCATACTCTCAAAGTCAATATATTTTCATATAAATAAAGAAAACTGATTAACAGACGCAAGAGTTACGATGCACAACTATTTAAACTGTCGTTAGCATTCGTGAAAGCTTTATTACTTTGCAACCATGATTCAAAAACAACATGCCACATGTACTATTCAAGCAACAAAGAAACATGTGAGTTAAATAAATTGATAATAACCATAACAATGTTGTTAATTTTACATTTATTTTCGAACCGACTTACTTTTTATGAATCAGATAATCTTCCAGCACATCAAGGACTCTGATCATCTGAGAAAATATCAACACTTTGTGACCGTCGGCTTTTAACTTTGGCAGCAGCTTGTCTGTCAGGACAAGCTTGCCAGATGCTTGAACCATCGTCTGGAATAGTTTCTCTCCATCGTACATACCGTGGGACACGTTGAATTCTTCCAAGATGGCGTCTTCGGCACCGTTGATGAGGAACGGGTGATTGCAGCACTTACGAAGTTCCATCATTGTGTTCATGAGAGTCGGAACGCTGGCGTAATTGCCTCCTCTTGCAAGGAATGCGAAATTCCTTTCCAAAATGGCCCTGTAATATTTCTTTTGAACGTTGGTCAGTTCAACTTCAATGATTGTTTCTTCTTTCGGAGCGAGGCTCTTCTCAACATCTTCTTTCAATCTTCTCAACATGACTGGCTTCAAGAGCTGAATGATATCAGAAAGTAAATAGTTAGTAACTTAGATGTAGCCAGCAAACTAGTAACATACAAATGCGATCTTTGAAATCACTAACTTCAATAACCTGACCAACACATCACAAATAACCTGACCAACACAGCACAAATAAACTGACCACCACATCACAAATATCCTGACCACTACATCACATATAACCTGATCATCACATCACAAATAGCCTGACCAACACATCACAAATAACCTGACCACCACATCACAAATAACCTGACCATCACATCACAACTAACCTGACCATCACATCACAAATAACCTGACCACCACATCTTCTCTCTCTACCATCAATCACATATTTACTAATATCAACTTTAATTAAAACATGATGGAAAATTCTTTCCAGCATCCACTTCTTTTCAAATCTCACCCACAATAACAAACAAGCAATTCCTCACCGATTTCAACTTTTCCACCTGAGTGTCCGTCTCAAGTTTTCCAAACTCCATCATGAACGCTTCGGACGAAACAAACTGCTTCGGTTCGAGGAAACTCAAAAGACTGAACAGTTCTTCGACGTTGTTTTGCAACGGAGTGCCCGTCAGTAGTAGTCGATGCTCCTGGATGGTTTCAAATCATGTAACTCTTATTAGTAGCTGTGATTTTACAAAAACATACTTGGAGCATTTGAAATGACTTAATGACTAGCTAATTAATTGAGCATTTCTTCGTAAGAACGACTTTAATTAAAAAAGTTGATCGTCTTGTTTCTTTTATCGACATAAAAATGGAGACAAAAATTTGCCATATCGACAGTAACTGTTCTTAATAACCAAACCAAACCAATCCGATCATCCTCTTCCAATCAATCTATGCTTACAATGTCAATACTGTTGAGTCCTTGAAGTAATTTGCAGTTCCGATTTTTAAGTCTGTGAGCTTCATCGATGACAGCGATTCTCCACTCGACTTGCTTGAGTACATCAAGGTCGGTAATGATGACCTCAAAAGTTGTTATGAGGGCGTGGAACTTGAAAACATTGCTCAGTTTCTTGCCCTGAAAACAAAAGCCACACTGATCTTACAAGAAATCCAAAAACGTTTTGAATCAGTTACCATCGGGTAAAATAGAACATGGAACTATTAAACAAAATCATCATAGCGTTTCTGTAATAAAATTCTTGATTCAAATTTAATGATTTATTCATCCTTCCTTTCCACTCCACCACCGACACCTACCTTGGCATCCCTATAGTACATTTCATACTGTTGAAGCATACTCCTGCTCTGGTTTGAACCGTGGTAGACGACTACGTTCAAGTCCGTCCACGCCTCGAATTCTCTCTGCCAGTTTGCGATGGTGGAAAGCGGGACGATGATGAGAAACGGGCCCCGTATGCCGTGCCTCGTGGCCTCCTCAATGAAGGTGATGCTTTGAATTGTTTTCCCCAGACCCATCTCATCTGCCAGGATACAACTCTGCCTGTGGGTCAACAAATGCATATGGTCACAATATTGATTTTGATGGTCACAATATTGATTATGAGAGTCACAATATTGATAATGATGGTCACAATATTGATTATGATGGTCACAATATTGATTATGAGGGTCATGATAATGGTTATGATCATTATAATGTTTATGGTCATAATGGTTTTGATAATGATGACAAACTGGGTAAGCAGAGAAAATGATGCTATTGGCTGGTACTCTAATGATAAAAAACGACAGCATACTTATTGAAGTAGCTGAATGTCAACCAATTAAGTCCCTCGAGCTGATACTCTCTAAGAGTATTTCCATTCTTGTAGTGCGGACACTCCTCGTGGGATATCCACTCGTGTGGTGATGGACGCGCCTGGTACTGATAAAGTACATGTATCATTGGTTTTAGCTTACAAATGATAAAAAAAATATAACAATCAGCAGAAATTAAACAAATTATATAAAAACACTTCTTACTTGTCTTTCATGTTCTGGAGGCGGTTCTTTGAACCTCAGAAAATTATCAACCTGAAATAAAATTCCATAATAATAATCAATTATATAATCTGTAATCTCTAACTACTTGACATTGTAACAACAATAATAGCTTCGACAGCTATCACCACAACGTCTTTGTGTTACTAAATCGACAACGACAAAAGTTACATATAACAAAGGTCACTGTTCAAAACCATCGTAATCATAATAACCTTTTGTTGGTCAACATCCTGGGCAAGCTCCCAAGTACTCTCTTCATAGGAAAGGCCTCTCCATTTGACCAAGTAATGAGTTGTCTCCTCTTTTGTGACAGGATCAGATGCCACAGAGATATCGATTACCCTGTCAACCTCAACATAGTCAGGATTGAAGTAATCATCTTCTTCCAGCTGTCAAGTCAAGGTTCATAGTTATACAAAATCATGTCAAAGTTCATAGTTATACAAAATCAGGTCAACGCTTATAGTTATATAAAATCAGGTCAATGCTTATAGTTAAATAAAATCTGTACACCATTTGGATATAAAGACCGGTAGCTATAAATGTTGATTTTATTGTACTTGTTACTATGACTCTGCCTCGCTTTTGTGAGCCAGTCTCATGCCTGGGTATAGGAGGAGGAAACAGTTAAAAAGTTCAAATTATGATACAAAACAGGATATATTTAGGTGCTTCCTACATACAGCAAATCAGTCTTAAAACACCTGGTGTTCAGGATTACAAACTATTACAAAAATTTTTAAAAATACTTGTTGCAAATATCGAAACATATAAATTCCTAATCATAAAACACCGCCATAAGATCAAAAGCGTATTAATCTCACTGAGTTTTTATCAACCTTACCACGGAGAGTATCGCTATTAAATTTGAGAATTTTTCTTTCCACCATACTTATTCACTAACCTGATCAAAGAAGCTGTTGTGTTGTTTGATTTTGAATCTTTTGATTTTTTGTAAAATCCTTCGGTCACCTTGTTCCAATTCTTCCGTTGTCTTCCATTCGCAATGAAGGTAGGAGCTGGATGAGGCAAATATTTTATCTATCAATCTCAAGTTACTTATATTTCATTAATAATTTTAATGTACATTTCAACAAACGAAAGCTAACTTAAGAAATTAAAAACATGCTTTTAAGATAGCCGAAAAATTTCATAGCGACATCGTATCGTAAAAATATTACCCAGGTGAAAAGTAAACAAAAGATGGTTGTAGTTACTGTGACAATGAAAATTTTTGTCATCATTATCATATGCTTCTTTAATTTATTTTTAAATAATTTTTTTTCCTTAAATTTTTTCATTTTATAATGATCTCCCGAGCTTCTAAACGTCCGAGGACATCCCATGGAAATCCGGACAAGGGAAAGTTAATAAAACATATAAAAACCAAAATGACTAAGAAAGACGTTTAAAGTTTTTAAAGCTAATATCCAACTTACAAGTTTTTATATTTAACATAGAACTCTTCAACATCAATTTCTTCCTCCTCCTTTTCCTTAGCTTCTACTTTCTCGTTAGCGGCAGTGCTTTCTTCGACAGCCACAACATTATCATCGGGTGTGCCATCATCTGTTTTAGCGGCATCAGTCTCAATCTTTGTCTCATCGTTGTCTTCAGATTTGGTGTTCACCTTTAAATAAAAAGCCAGAAAAAGTAGACTCATTACAAATTCCATCATCATCTACACCACAAATTCCACCATCATCTACACCACAAATTCCACCATTATCTACACCACAAATTTCAGCATCATCTTCACTAGGGGTCTCCAATGTTTTCAAGTGGGGGCCACATTGCTGACTTCTCGGGCCAAAAATACAAAAATTAAATTTATGAATAACTGTAAAAATGCTATTTATTGTTGCAGTCTGATGCAATGCAAGATTTCAATAAAAGTTAATTGGTTGTTTGTTAGTCCTGTTTAGTGTTAGAAACTTGAAATTGACTCATTTCTGACATAATTAATATCCAACTGCAGTTCAAAGTGTGTGACTTCGAACATGAACAAGTCATTCAAATCTTCATCAGACAATTGTGATCTGTAGCAGGATTTTGTGTATTTCATCTTTGAAAATGTCTTTTCACACAAATACGTAGTGACAAAAGCTGAAATTAATTCACAAGCAAATTTTCTTAAGTGAACTTATTGGTGAGCTCCGCGATCAAAGACCTTAGCTGGCCTGATTCGGTCCACGGGCCATACTTTGGAGACCCCTGATCTACCACAAATTTCACCCTCATATACACTAGAAATTCTACCTTCATCTACACCACAAATTCCACCATCATCTACACCACAAATTTCACCATCATGTACACTACAAACTCTACCTTCATCTACACCACAAATTCCACCATCATCTACACCACAAATTTCATCATCATGTACACTACAAACTCTACCATCATCTACACCAGTGCTACTCAAAGTGGGGTCCACGGACCGGTGCCAGTCCACGGGTCATTAGCCGTCGGTCCTCAGAAGTTATCAAGAAAGTAAAGAAAAATCAATTTGCAACCAATAATAATAACATGTCAAATTTTCTGCAATAAGCACATGAAATAAAACAGCTAAATTACAATGAAATAAATTAGATTAATTGTAATAATTATTAATTAATGTTTTTTTTTGTTAATTTGAAATGAGTCACATCACTGATCGATAACCAAACAGACTCGACCATTAAAAATAGAACTTTAAGATTTCTTATATCTGTTTCGGGAAACCTGCCGTCTGCCAGTGATTAGAATTTACATTAAGAAAAATTAAGTTAAATTTAGTTATTATTAGTAAATATTTAGTTAGTGTGTTTGCTAAATACGTCAGTACAGGGGAAATGGTTCACCGGTCCCTGGTGCAATGAAAATATTCCTGGTGGTCCGCCATACTAAAACGTTTGAGAAGCACTGATCTACACCACAAATTCCACCATCATCTTCACCACAAATTCAACCATCATCTACACCACAAATTCCACCATCATCTACACCACAAATTCCACCATCATCTACACCACAAATTCTACCATCATCCATACCACAAATTCCACCATCATCTACACCACAAATTCTACCATCATCCACACCACAAATTCCACCACCATCTACACCACAGACCAGAGTGAATGAATAAATCACCTGAACAACTTTCCTTTTCCCCATTCTCGATCCAAGAATCTTCTCGACAACCTGGCTATCCTCGATTGCTTTTGATTCCTGGTCAAATAATTTATGTTTATTTAACTGAGCTGTCCCTACAAAACATCAAGCAATCCAAAAAGTGAAACCTCAAAAACTATGGCTGCATTGGCATCTACCGCGTCCTCTTCTGAAAGACTAAGGTCCTGATCGCACATGTACTTAAGTCTCTTTGTGTTACGACCGCTGCGTCTTTTCTGAAGACATATATTATTATTATTATTATTATTATTATTATTATTATAATTATTATTATTTATTACTTGAATAAAATTTCAATTTTAAAGAAAATAATAATGCTAGACTAATTGCAATTTTGAAAAAAATCTGAAAAGCCCATAAATTTTTGACAAATAATTTGCTGCTTTAAGCACATTAATCAAACAGTTAATAACATCTTCTTTAATGCGACAAAGTTTTTATAGCAATTACGAATAATTAATTTGCTTTAAAATTAATTATAAATTATATTATTTGCAAACATCCAATTTAGAATTACGAATAACTAATTTGCTTTAAAATTAATTATAAATTATATTATTTGCAAACATCCAATTTAGAATTACGAATAATTAATTTGCTTTAAAATTAATTATAAATTATATTATTTGCAAACATCCAATTTAGAAGAGGCAGTAATAATTGATCTAAGAACAATAAAATCGACCAACGTTGCTATCGTCTTTGTCATCATCCGAGAAATCTTTCGTCGAGTTCTTCTCCACATCTGAACCTGACATTGAAGCCTTCTTCCTCTTTTTACTTTTCAATAACGTCGGCAAAGGTCTGGAATTAAAAATAACAGGCCAATAACAATATGGTGAATAAATGTACAAGTTAAATTTAATAGAAACATAGCTATCTATAAAAAAAAATAATTTTTTAGGCATTTTGAGATGATTAATACCCAAACAGCTAAATGATATAAAACAGCAATCACACAAGCTTCTAACACATACAATTCTTTTATGCGACATTAAAACACAAAAACGTTTACGAAACAAAACTACTTTTTCTTTTTCGACTTGGCCTTGACGACTATCCTAGGTTTTCCTTCTTTCAGAGCAGGAGTGCCCATGACAGATGGAAAGTTCTCAGCGGGCAGGTCACCGTAAGAGGTCGATTCGTCAGCCCCAGGAACTGCTACTCCTGAAAACGTGTCCGAACCACCTGGAGTGTAACTGACGATCGGATCAGAAGTCTCAACCGTTGAGCTGACTTCATTCACTCCTTCCATCATTTTTGACTTTTTGTAACTTTTCCTTTTCCCCTTTTTCTCTCCGTGAAGATATTGTTTCAGTTTGGCCGCCTCCAGTTCCTCTGGAGTTTTGCTCTTTTTTGGTGTTTTCGGATGTTTCCCTGTCTCACCTGCCACCCTTCCTTCTTTAGAATTTTTCCCTTTCTTAGGCTTGACAACCCCTGCATCTGAGCTCATGGCATCAGCTGCTTCAATCCCTGGGACATATCCAGCAGCATCCGGCTCAAAAGATGATGTTGGAATGTTCTCAATACTCTCCTCAGAATCTTTCTTTTTCTTGGATTTCCGAGGCCTTTTCGGTTTCGACTCCCCCTCCGCATCAGCTGTCTGCTTTCGTTTCTTCTTGTTCGAAACTCCTGCCCCCTGTTCTACTGGCGGCTGAGTCAACGGTTGTTGCTGGAGTTGCGGTGCAGATGGGTGAATACTGGGAGTCATTCTCTCTAATACTGACGGCTGGTAAGAGTCGTCTGTCGAAGGATACTGCATCTGCGGGTGAAGCTGAGGTTGAACTTGTGAGGCAGGTGGATAAGGGAGAGATTGACCAGGCATGTAGAGATCGGCATCGAAGTCAACATAGCTGCTCAAAATGGGAGGGGGCGGCGTGGATAGGGTCGCCTCATCGTCTTCCATGCTGCCCAGTTGTGTGAGATTGCCTGTATTGAGAGCAGAAGAAGAGTTCGCAGACACTTTTCCCTCCACGGGCGGAGTAATGAGATCACTGCTAGCAGAAACAATACTGGGTACTCCTTGCGCAGTACACATGCCAAACGATGGCTGCATAGCATCAACATTAACATCCATGTGCTGAAGTTGCGGATATTGTTGTTGCGGCTGCTGCTGAGATTGTAGCGGTTGCGGTTGTTGGACTTGTTGCGAGTGTGGTCTGTACGAAAATGGAGAAAGTTGAGGAGCCTGAAGCATTTGACTGGTTGAAGATCTTGATGAACTGTCAGGCGTCAGCTTTTGCATATCCATCTGAAAACGGTTGTAATACGAAATAAATCACATTAGAAATTGTTAACCTAACAAAATAATCAAATATGCAAAAAAAATGAGTATCTAACACCAATGAATCAATAATTAAAAATACTCAACAGCTAGATCAATCACAGAGAAAACTACCATGCAGCTAGCTAGCTAACCATTGACTGTGGTGATGATATTTTGACTTGGAGCATCTGTTGATTAGAATAATGAGATGAGTTCATGGAAGGACTTAGTTGCTTTGTTTGTGGCTGTTGCAAATATCTCAGTCTCTGTTGCTGTTGAGATGTTGTAGCATTCTGAACGGCACTTCCCGGAGCCTGAGTGCCATCCGCGGACGACTGCTGGTCTTCCGTATCCAGCTGTGGAAATTTTTGCTGCAAGTGCTGCTGAGACTCGTTAACCATTCCTAATTGTGGTGTTGCAGTAGGAATAGCTGCATGCTGGTGCGTCTGCGACGGTACTTGAGCACCCATTGACGGAGTGGGCGAGCGAAGTTTGGCTTGATCCGGAACGAACTGCTGAGCCATTTGTTGCTGCTGTTGTTGCAGTTGTGGTTTTTGCTGTTGGAGGTAATGTTGTGAAATTTGCTGCTGCTGCTGTTGCTGATGGTGAGGAACCATCGGTTGGTGTTGATAATGCGACTGTTGAGGGTACTGTTGGTGATGAATCGTCGACTGGCCTCCCGGCAACTGGGGAGAAAGCATTTCCCCAGAATGCTGAAGAGTGTGTTGCGAGAATTGAGGATGTTGAGAAAATTGTTGCGACTGTCCTAGCTGCTGCTGAGATGATTGCTGAAGCTGCTGAGATGGTTGCTGTAGTTGTTGAGAAGGTTGCTGTAGCTGCTGAGCAGGCTGTTGCAGCTGTGCAGGCTGTTGCAGCTGAGTAGGCTGTTGCAGCTGTTGCGGTGATTGTTGCGACTGTTGAGATGCCTGAGTCGGTTGCAGCTGTTGCGATGGTGGTTGATGTTGCTGAGGTGTTGGTTGTTGGATCTGCTGAGAAGGTTGATGCATTTGTTGATTTTGAGGGTGCGAGAGCTGCAACTGTTGCGGCGGGAAATGTTTTTGTTGCTGCGGAGTCTGCAGATACTGTTGTGGGTGGGGCATCATGTTATAGGATGAAGGTGTAGAACCTTGATTGGGACCAGATTGATGGTAGGCCATGTCAACCTGATAGTGAGAATTCATCTGACGAGACTGCCAGTAACCTTGATTGTGTCCGTAAGGGACCTGTCCGGGATATCCTTTCATACCCTGTTGAGCTCCACCGGGCGACATCATGAGCGATTGCTGATTAGCCGATTGGTAGCCCTGCATGCGATACATTCCCCCCGCATACTGACCAGGCATCATCCCACTAGGAATCTGGTATTGACCAGGCACATTCATGCCCATCTGGTGATGTCCGCCAGGCTGCTGCTGTTGTGGCTGCTGCATTGATGCTGCTTCTCCTAGCTGTTGAGTGTGACCGGGACCCCCAGAGCTTTGAGAGTGAAACTGTCCTGCTGCAGGACCTGGAGGCTGCTGACCTTGCAGGTTTTCATTCCTAGACGGAGGCTCACTTCCCGGGTGTTGCTGATACATGTATTGACCTGAAGAGCCTTGAACCCTGCCGCCAGATATCATCTGGGGTGGAATACCCCTTGGAGACATCATTCCATGTTGTGGCATGCCAGCTTGCATCTGAGAATAATTGTGCATACGCTGCTGCGGTGTCACCATGCCAGATGTTTCCCCATACGCCATTCCACCTTGAGGGTACATGCCACTTCCCATTCTGATTGGTTGTTGCGGACTGGCAAGATTAGAATGACCAGGGTAAGATTTATCAGATGCTCCGGGGCTCTGGTGCGACCACATGTTTATTTGCGGTCCATTTCCCATTCGAGGAGGAGTGATATTAGAAGGAGTTTGCTGCTGACTGCCGTATCCATATAACTGGTTGGGATTCATTATCTGACCCCCTTGTGTATACCCACTATATCCTCCATGTACTTGGCTTGGTCTCGGAGACATCACATCACCCCCCACTGGCTTATTCATGTTGTTGTATTGGCCATACTGGGGCTGTCTCACATTTAATCCTTGAGGAATTCCGGGACCCATCTGCCAATACTGCTGTTGTTGCTGCATGTCAACTGGGACAGGTGGGTAACCACCTCCACCCCTGATGTCTGCAATGTCATCTGTTTTAGCCAACTCTTCCAGAAAGCTAGTGGTACTTGATCCATCCATTTTCTATGTGCTTCTCTATCAACTGTATTCATCAGATTATTTCACACCATACTTCAAGAAGTTGAAACTGCAATGACATAGTTCAAATTAAAAATTAATTCTATTTGAATAAATAGCATTTAATAGGCTACTAGCGATACTAGAAATATTGATTTGTTTCTCTCAAACTCTAAAAATCCTAACGCAACGCTCCGTGTCGAGAACGGAAAAAGCCAATTATCATAGCGAGCATGTTGGTCTACTAAATAGCAATCAAGACTCCAAATAAAATCCCAAAAAAGCAGAGCTTCACAGACTACTTATATCCTTTCATCCACGCAAAATCAGACGAACTGGAAAAACATTTTTTAGAACATCCATTTTTGATAATTCGATATACACTTTATTTAGTATTCAGTGCATTATAAATGTTACGCTCACAGCGATTGGTCAGGACGGAATTGGCATCCGCCAAAGTGTATCGGTAAGAATATCCACAGAGACAAGATTCGATCGAAAAAATAAATTATATTTTACACAGTAATAATGTTATTATTATCGACAACAACGAATTAATTATAATAATGAATATTACTCATCCGACCGGCAATCAAGAAACATTATAACTAGGTTCGTGCACCAAACATCATGGTCGCGAGTCTTTCAACCAATGGGATGACTTGTTACAAGTGTTACATGACCCACTTTTTGTGTGACCAATGGTTATTGGTTAATAGAATACTAGAGATAACATGGCGGCCTGAGCTGCTTTGATCTTTCTTAGTACATAAACAAATTGTATGTGTATAATGGAGAATACGGTTTAATGAAAATTGTATATCTATGGAGGTCAAAATTGCATATTTGAATAAAGAAACTCGCTTTAGTAGTGATAATGATATCGATAATCAATTTTTCGCTCGTGTAACGATTTCCTGCCACAATATTTTCATTATTCAACAAGACATTTGTTGCTAATCGACAATCGTATCTGAAAGCGGTTTTCGGAGTCTCTGTATGTTGAAGGAAAATATACACAGATGGAGAAAAAATATATACTTACATATGGAGAAAGTTTTTCATAATTTCTTCAAATTTTTTGGCCTCGCTTATTCAACACAGTCATATGAAATGCCGCTTGTTTTGTTTAACAAAAGGCAAATCAGTTCAATTGTCTTACTCGTTATTTATTTGAATAAGACTCTTTCTTATAGTTAAGTGGCTGTGTCGTGCAATACAACAAACCTTTGGCTTTGGTGTGAAACTTCTTTAGTTTTAAAGATGAGATATTGGCGCCATATAGAGCGAAACATACCAGCAGTGCCAGGAACAACACGTTCATATAGTCACAGTAGCTACGAATTCTATCGATACAAAATCTCGTGTGTCCAAGATGGAATATGACACCACCAATCCGATGTGGCCCGAGCTCGAAACCGCGACTGGGTGACCGTGAATCGGCCGTGCTGTGCTAATCACTTTCACCGGCGGATTTAGATGCCCTCTTTAAAACACATAGAAATATAGAAAAATTGTACTGCAATTTTACTAATTTAATGGCAAAAGTCGCCTTTTTGATCTGACATGCAAGTAATAAATGTACGCCACGCGACTGATAACGGCCACTAACTAACTCAAATTGTAATTAAAGTTGCAGTGGAGTTGAACAGCAATAAGCAGGAAGGGCTGTTAACTGAGTATCGTCAATGTATATATACCTAGATGAATCTGAACATCGTGCGAAGAAGCAATATATAAGTGACATGTGTTGTGTAAAGAATGAAGAGAAGTGGACCAAGATCGAACCCTGCGGCACGACAGCTTACGGTCGACCGACCCAGCCGAACAAGATGGCTTGATAGGAAGGACCCAATCCACTCAAGCGCGGTCGATGCCATGCCAAAGCAAGTGCGAAGGGCATCAACAAGAAGAACATGATCGACACAGTAGAAAGCCGCACTGAAGTCGAGGAGCAGAAGCGCGGTCGGGGAGCTCCTGTCAAGCGAAAGAATGATGTCGTACACTTTCCCAACAGCTGTCTCCATGTTGTGGAACTTACGGAAACCAGACTGAACCTGTGGAAGTAGGTTCATCGAGTCAATGTGCGAGGAAAGCTGACGGTGAACGACACGCTCAATAAACTTAGAAATAAATGAGAGATTTGATATTGGGTAGTAGCTTTTGGGATCGTGAGGATCCATCCCCGTCTTCAGATGAGGTCGGATGATGATTTTTTGTGACTGGCTGGTAGTGACGCACATTGAAGCGAGGTTTTTACGACGAGGGCAATGATAGGGGCATACACAATTTTGAGTTTTTTTTATGACCCCGACTGGTGCAGAGTCAAGTCCACACTGTCCAGTTCCAAGAAAATGTAGCGGGCACTCTGTCCTTTCAGGAGTGACATCGTCAAAAGAAGCCAGAACCCGAATATCGGACGGACAAGGGCGTTGAAGCGGAGGCTGGACGTCTTTTGTGGCCCTGCGTATCTCTTCACTCTTTAGTGAGAAATAATTGAGTAAAGCATCAGGAGCAAGGTCGCTTGTAGAAAAGTCGGTGAGCGGAGTAAAAAGAGCAGGGACGTCAATTGGGGGGGGGGCAGGGATAGTAAAGAGATAAACAAATAAATAAATGAAAAATAAATAAAAAAAGTGAAAAAATAAAATAAAATAAAATGAATAACAAGTAAAGGAAAAAAACGAGTTTTTTAACACAAACTTTAATTTCAAATACACTCGTTTTAGAAATACGAAAGATGTTCAAATTAAGTTTTTTTTAATTGAATCATGTATTGTCATCCAATATGAAGCCATGCTGAAAGTTTCAGCTTCCTAGCTAGTCAAAAAGCTGGTTAAATTTAACTTGCAAGATTTACAGAGAAAGCCACACACACACACACAAACAGAGATTGTAACAGTAACCTAAATAAAAGTTTGTAAAAATAGCTGTTCAACGGATTGGTCCGACTTCGAGCCCGAGATTTCGAACAATTTGGTATTTTGAAGATCAACATTGAAGCAACGGCGCTCAACATTTCAACAATTATGGGGTGTGGTTCATGATAAGTAGAGAAGGTAAAGCTTGAGTGGTCGGATTATGAGGGAGGGATGATTAATAAGTTGTTGTGAATAATGATGAACGAGTGATAACAGTATAAAGGGTATGACCATAGTCGTGAGTCGGCCCTGTCACAAGTTGAATGAGGCCATGACTTGAGAGCAAACTTTGAAATTTTTTTGGTTGTAATGATGTCCTGATCCAGATGAATATTGACATCTCAAAATATGATTAGATTGCAGGAGTAATCGGTAGTTTTCCCCAAGAGCTCTGAGAACTAAAAAAAAAACGCATCAGTCGATAAATGACCAAAATTAATTGATGAGAATCACGAAAAAAACGTAAGCAGACATTAAAAGTTCAAAAGTTCCAAAGTCTTTGACGGACGAGCTAAAATTATTTCTATAGAAATATAGATGCCTTCCCAGCAAAACCGGCAGAAGCCCGCAAGATCAACATCCAGAGGTAACGGACAAGGTCTTTCCAACGCCCGAGTCATGAGGGGCTGAGGCGAGTCGATGAGAGAGAGAGTGAAGAAGACGATACACGATACACGTGATGTCTGTTTTGGAAAAGACGAGAAATTAATTAATCATGTTTCATGCACGGTTCAAACTGGCCCTAGGTATTTCATGCTGACTTTTTAGAAATAATTCGCTTATGATATATTCGCTAGGCTGCTATATATACATTCATCTATCAAATTTTTTCATGAAAACATTTATTTTAGGAACATTTTATTTGTTTATAAACTCTTTTTTAGGTAACTTTTTTAAAATTGATTCAAAACTTTCACACGCTTTTATTTAACTTGACTTCTGTGTCTCTTCGTTGTCAAATTTTTGAATTGATTTTTTTATTAACTTTTAGATTACCTTACTTAGAAACTTAGAACCAGGGTTGTTAACGCTACTTGTTCAAAGTAGCGCCGCTCTTCGCTACCGCTACCAGTCTTATTAGTAGCGGCGCTACCGCTACCGCTACTAAAATTTATAAGTAGCGTCACTACCGCTACCGCTACCGTTACCGCTACTCTGCTGAGGACTCGTAAAAAGTAACAAAGTAGCACCAACAACCCATACATGATTTTTATTGACATCAACAGTATTATACTTGTGATAAATTCGCTTTCTGGTCATATTTCGCCCCAAATTTGTTATTCCCGCTTGTGCCCCGTGTCTGCCAGTCCGGCCCTGCCTTGGTCACGTCTACTACACAAGTGCACAAGCTAAGAGTAAAAACCTAACTTGAATAAATTGTGCAAATCATTTACAAACCGTCATGTGCTTCTTCAAATTAAATTTCGACTTGTTGCCAGACGAAATATTCTTTCCTTGTGCATCGGCTGGACAATGCAGACTATAATACGATATAGAGAAATTCCCTCCGTTTTGCTTTCGCCGGTGTAGAAAAAATAATCCGGTGGTACGCAAATCCGTCATACACAATCGATTTCAGCAGACTTTTTAGCATCATCCCCACTTGGTTTTTGACATCTTGTACGTTCTATGTGGTAAGATAACGACTTTTTCCCACAAACGATGAAAAAACCACTAGACAAGAAATAACTTATAGATTTTAAGTTCGAGCAAGTATGCGATAACGAAGGAAAAGTTGAAACAGCACCAGAAAAATTATATTCTACTGTTTTTGTAAATCGTATAGGTACACATTCACCAGAGACTACAAACACGTCAAAGCATCACGCATGCCCGCTATATCAAATCTGGCATCGATCATTTAACACTAAAAAGCCACGCTTCAAAGACACTCATGCCTGGAGCAATCAACAAGTTTGTAGAGGACAATTGAGGACATGGTAGTAATATTTCAAATAAAAACTAAATACATGGGAAATCATTTAATTGATATAAAAACATATTTTGTTTTTGAATAAAAGTAGCGGTAGCGAATAGCGCTGATAACAGCTAAAAAATGTAGCGGCGCTACCATCAACCATCTTGTCAGCCAATAGTAGCGCCGCTACCGCTACCGCTACCTTAAAAACAGCGCCGCTACAGTAGCGGTAGCGCGGCGCTACCGCTCTTAACAACCCTGCTTAGAACCATGCTTAGAACTTTGAAACTTTCAGAATAACATTTAGCCACCTGCAAAAACAATATTCAATCATTGAAATTTGTTTGGAAAAAGTATCTACGACTAACCGCCCACGGTTATCAGCTATTTTCAATTTTAAGAAGAAAAGTAGGTAATAGCATTACGAAGATGAAATTTTATAACCTGTGGGCTTTATGAACATTTTGCCATTCCCACTAAGGGTTTGGTGAAATGACGCCCCCGACGCTAAGGTATCTCACCTTAGAATCAGGAAACAAGCGGCCTTCTTGCCCACCCTCCGAAAAGACGTCCCTGGGGTCACCCGGCGTTGTCCGGATTTTAGAGGTTTTCTCTCGTTGTTTTTTCTCTACCCCTCTGGATTAAAACAAATTTTTATTAATTTATGAAAAAATGTCATGGTTAAATTTTTTCTTTTATGAACAATTTCCGGAAAATTTAATTTTGTTATTTATGCGTTGGGTTACCCAAAGGAACGTCATTTCAGCAAAACCATGGGACAAGATGTTGAAAGGGCCGACACTGGCAAATTTAGGGGGTCAAGGGGGACACGCCTTCCAAGATTGCAAAAGTCGTTTTTTTATTTGGCATTCCAGTAATATATGCACTATGCGACGATGCGACTGATTACGTCCAAAATAGAGAACGTGCTAACTCAAATTGTGAGTAAGGTTATAGGTATGCGTTTGTTCATGTTTTAGCACGTTTGCTTCATAGTCAAGGTGGCACGCAAATAGCCACATTGAGACGCCGTAAAACTGTAAACCGTGACGTCGATCGAACATTTCGGACCATAGATAAATAGATTATGTGACATGCTCATATAGTCATATATATTATGGCTTGTAATCTAAGAAAGCAGAGTCCAGGAAATTCAATTTTTTTCTAATTAAAACTATTGATTTTTATTAATAAAAATAATTAGATAGCAACGCTGATGTTCAGTAACAAATTTAAAAATATACCTCTACTTTTATTTAATAGTCGTTGCTTTTTGGATACGAAACATGGCAGATGCAAACGGAGTCCTCGTGTTAGTATGTAAACTGGATTATTTTTACATTAGAAGGGTTAACTTTTTTTTTTATCTACTTTATAGGATTCAACACCATGACAGTAATCCTTTTGCTAAAGATGGTGAGTTAAGCAAAAAGGCTGAGTTTATTCTTAATAACTCTTCCTTTGAAAGAAACTCAATCAAAGTCGCCGACCCCGATGCCAGGAATGGCTTTGGTGATGTCAGCTCTATTATCTCTCCAGATTTATCAGAATCTTTAATACTTCCAGACTGTAGCGTTGATGGGGATTGTCTTCAATCCTCAAAAAATGAAGTTTTCCAAGTGGAGGTGTCTCAAGTTGAAACTTACTGTGCTGAACCAATGACTGCACAGCAAGTCACATTGAAAAATCCAAAGAGAAGCAAATGCTGCATAATCCAATAACGGTTCAAATAAGTATTTCGTTAACAGAGTTTGAGTTTGTTCTTATATTGAGTTTAGTTTAGTAAAGTTTAGTTAGTTAAACTTAGTTAATGTCAAGTTCAAGTGTTACAATTTAGAGCTGTTTTTATGTAATGAAATTGCAGAATTGAAAAATTATTATCATTTAATTCTGCTTTTAATTGATTTAATTTCAATTATTTTGTGTGTCTAGTCACTCTAGTCCATATTTTGTTAATTTGTCAAGTAAAAATTGCAATATTCAATATGCGTTCATGAACATTTATGACTTGTTTAGTGCCTTGTTTGGTTTCTTTATATATAATTCTCAGGAAATTGTAGCATCTCTAAAAGTCTAAAGTCAAATCTTTTCAAATCTTATTTCAGTGTTTTCACCAACTTCAGTATTTTATGTCTAAAATGTGTTTCCAAAATGGTTTTTTCAATATTCTTGTTTGCTATCTGTTTTTCTTTTTTTAAGATTTTATCTCATTAATTTAATTAAAATAGACTACACTGCCAGCCTGTTTACATGTGACTGGAGCCATTTATAGTAATCATAAAACAACTATTATAATATAAGTTATATAATTTTCAACATAGTGATATCAAAATTGGTTTATGTATATTTTATAAATTTCGATATGCCATAAATGACGGACACTTCCAAATAGTTTAATGCCATTCATATTTATTACAATTTTTCTGAATCTATTTTGGTGCATCACATACATTATTAATAATGAGAAATATTTCTGGTTAAGGAAAAGCTATATTCTCAACATTTCCTAATCCGAAACTGGCTATGTGTGCGATTTTAAATATATTTGGTTGAAGTGTATTAAATACATGATGCCATTACAGTAATAATACATGCAATAACACAAAGCAATGTGAGCCACATATAAAACATTCAGCTAGATATATATCTATATTTTGAATGTATTTAGGTATAATGTTTTTTTCTCAAACATGCTCTGTTGAAAACAATGGACCACAATACATTTATTCCTTTTCTTCCCAAACTTCATTTAAATGATAAACACTTTTTATACATTGGTTTCCTACTTCTTGTACGTTAGTTTTCTACTTTGGTTTTTATCATTTTGTTCTTAATGCATTTTTTTTCATTTTGGCTGCTTTTCACGTTTTTCTTCAATAAGTAGTAAAAACATTTCATTGTTTTTTGTTTTAAGGGCTCCGACGATGCTTTTACTGCAAAACCGATCATTCAGCCTGTTTTAAATAAATTTCCTTAAAAGTTTTATTAATGAATTCACAAGACTTAAAAAGTTTGGCATAAAAAGAGTAAATGCAAGGTAATCTATCATATTCAACCAATTATGTTTCAAAAATATATATATAACATTTAGCAGCTGGCATACAAAACGGTAAACTTATATTCACTAAAAAATTGTACACCTGGTATGTTTATTTAAAAAAAACTGAGTCATGATTTGTAGGAAGATGCAGTGAGAAAAGTTGATGGTTCTGAAATTGATAACTGAAGTCCGAGTTGCAGTCTATCTTTCTTTTCATGGTAGTGGAGTAGAGAAGTAGTTGGCAAAGTTTTTGGTAAATTGTGTGCAAGAGCAGATTCACTGGGGAATGAAAGAAACATTTTGTTAACGCCGTTTGCATGAACGACATCAAATTGGGTATCGATAAGGAAACCATCATCAGTCACCATAGCACCTGTTGATTGAGTTGTGAAGTTTTCGGAACTTTCTTTATTAGCGACTACTGGAGCAGAGGTTTCGTGCTTAGCGATAATCTTCTTGAAGACTTTCTCAGTAACTGTAACATTTACTTTCATGTATTTTTCGAATTTGGTCAATGTGCTAGCAGAATTAGTAATTTGGTGTGTTTTGTCGAAAAGACCTGTAGTCTCATGAGCAGAGGATGAGATGGAAAATGTTTTGACCAGCTGTCGATTTCTGGAGTTTTTCGACGACTTGAGACTGTTTCGTTTGCCGAGAAAGATCATGGTATCTCGAGCTGGATATTCTCTCGTCAGTTCCTGGAGACAATCTTCGATCTAGAAAAAAGTTTTATAAGAAATTATTTTTAAATCCCTTTTATTAACTTCACTGCCGGTCTTGTTGCTTGATTGTTTGCTTGCTTGACTTGAATGTTTGCAAACCTTGAATGTGAAAATTAACTAACTTCCCTTCATCCAATGGAGCTGGAATTTAAAATATATGCCTGCCCGCCCCTCATGACAATGCATTCTATTAAAGTTCTAAAAATTTTTTGTAATTAAAAATAACTAGCCGGGTTTTAGAGGTTTTTCTATTGTTTTCTCTCGCTCCGGTTCCATCCCCGCTCGCTCTCTCGTTCCGGCTCCCACTCGCTTTCCAAATCTCTTCGTTCGCCCGCTTCCTTCATCTCCCTCCTAACTTTTTTGCCCATAAAACGTAAAATAGATTTAGTAAAAGTTGCTTGAAACCTTTAAACTGTGTTATGTAAACTAAATTTGAATTTGGTTACGAAATAGCCTTTGATGTTCGTACATAGGGACTTTTGGCCTAGTAAGTTTTTTGCTAATAAAAAACATTAACGAGCCGATTTAAAAAAAAATAGATAAAACCTCTTTGACGACTACCCTAAATTTCGTTGTATTAGGTCTAGCCGTTCTCGAGTTCAGCGCCGAGCTACACATTTAGCGACTTATTTTTATTTATATAGATAACTAGCCTGATACCCGGGGTTTTTAGAGGTTTTTCTATCGTTTTCCTCTCGCTCCCGTTTCCTTCCCCGCTTGCTCTCCCGGTCGCGTTACGGCTTACTTTCCAGCTCGCTCTTCCGCTCCCCGTCGCTTTTCCGTTCCCGCTTGCTCTCCCTTTTCCCGTTCCCGCTCGCTCTCACGCTTCGCTCACTTTGTGACCGATCTCATTTTTTCTTCACAAAAGCCTTCCTCTATTGACTTTCAATGTTGTGTGAAAATTTCATTACGATCGGATGAATGGAGTAGCAATGGATAAAGGACATACATACAGACATAAATCTATATATATATACAGTTTTGCAAACAAACAGCCAAACGTGGATAATATTTATGCAATACAAACTATTAAAACAATTTCACCTGTTTGGTACTACATTCCTTCAACTGGGTCTGTGAAGAAGGACGACGATGACAGCCAAAAACCTTTGCCAGTCGCCTCTTGAAAGGTCTGTTGAGGATGCAGTACAAGATTGGATTCTGGGCACAATGTGAGTGGCCAACCACTAGAACAGCGTAGGCTATTGTGATCGTCTTCACGGCATCATCAGAGTTGGCAAAAAAGTCCACGTAAAGATTGAAGATGGTGTATGGAAGCCATGACAGCACAAAAAGTCCTGCCACTAATAGCAGCATCATGGCTAAACGACGACGTCCTGCAAAAAAAAAAAAAAAAACAAATTTATGAACAAAGTAATATAATTCATTTCAAATTTTATTTTCTAACAGAATTTTTTGGACTTTTTTTTAAGTCATCTGTCACTCTCCTTTGAACGGACAGGGTGACGTAACGAGCAGACCTACTTGTCATACGGCGTCTGCTTGAAATTAAATTATTAAAAAAAAAAGTAATTTGGCTGCCTGATGACGTGTTTAATAATTCAAAACGCGTCCTCTTGTTCGTCCGGCAGTCCATCGAGTCATCCGTCTATCAATACGAACGTCCGTCTTTCCATTAACATGTCATCATCTTCTTCTTCTTCTTGTGACATCTGGAGATTTATTCTCTCTTGTTTTTCATTCGCGGCGTCGCTTCAGAATGAGATACGAGGAAGAGAAAAATACAAAATTAAAGAGAAACAAAAAAGAACGAAAGAATGAGAAAGAAAAAGAAGGGAAAAAAGAGAACGAATTACTGCGAATGGTGGAGAAAAAAGAAAAAAGTTGTTGTCTTTAAAACATTTTAGTATTCTAAGTTGCATAGCTAGTCCGGCTTGGACCAATCTTGACCTTGACCTTAATGTCATAAATTAAACATTTACACCTTAGGGAGGACACAGGTTTCCGCCCACAAAGACGCCATAAAAGAGAGAGAGAGAGAGAGAGAGAGAGAGAGAGAGAGAGGGAGAGAGAGAGAAAAAAAAATAAAAGAGAGAGATTGAGAGATAGATCAAGAAACCACCAAGTTGAAAGACTGTAAAGACCAACCTTAGTGTATTCAAGTTTTTTTAATTTATCATATAAAATTCGAACTCATTAACATCGTTGTCGGTCACATGGTATAAAAAATGACGCCAAATAAACAGGTAATGGAAGAAAATAATGTTTGTTTTGAACAAGAGTCATAGTCATCATCCCTTATTTTTATGGGAAGGGCTAGGATGGTGTGCGGCGGAGGGAGGGGGGGGGGATTAACACAGATTTGGTAGTTTTATCATAATAAACTGTGTTGAAGTTAAAATTCCGTAAAGTTTGATTTCAGTTTCTGCGAAATTTTTATAAACCTTTGAGAAGAATTGTTTTATTACTGGGAATTAAAAAATGTGGATTGGCAGCTGGCATTGGCATAATGAAGTAAAGGGGCAAAACTGACTTTTGCCCAAAAAAGTACAAACTGTTTACTATAATAACATGACTATCTTTTTGTAGAAAGTGACTGTGCTATCTAAATTTACATAATATCAGTTATCTCAATATTTTGTTTTAGATCGTTACCTCAATTTACCTTTCCTTATTTACAAGCACAAAATAAACATAACGAACTCGACAAAGTTTCTATTATTATTGTACAGAGGCAGAGGCACTATACATTAAGTTTCACTAAAATAACATTAATCAATCAGCTCTTCGTTAAAAAACAGGTATATAAATTATTTGGTAAGTCATATAATATTGATTTGTTTAACTCAAGGATTTCCATCAACGGGCCCGGGGCGCCATGACACCCGCGGACCGATTTGTGTGCGCCCCCCACTCTTCCCCCGCGACACTAATTAAAAATATAAATCAGCTTCACACAAAAATGGGGGAGGGGGGAATTACCTCCTGACTTCCCCCTTCTATGCCTATGCGTTTGGCAATAAATGTCTACCACACCCACATTATTCAGCAAGTTAAATTTTCAGTTACAATTATTTGACACACTTTTGCAGAATAAAAGTCAAGCTATTAGTTGACAGGAGGCCTAGATTATCTGGAGCATGACATTGACCTATTTTCTGCGAGAGACCTTGTTGTGTTGACCGCTTGCCTTCAATTCAAAACAATCGTCAGCATAACTGCGAAACCGAATTGGAACTGCAATTCGTTTTCTGTTCTGGAAGCTTAGAATTCGTTGACGAATGACGTCAGCTAAAAGTTTCAGTCCTGACCATTGTAATCATCATCATCTTCATCGTCATTGTCATCATCATCGCCATCGTCGTCGCCGCCGCCACCACCACCACCACCACCACCACCACCACCACCACCACCACCACCACCACCACCACCACCACCACCACCACCACCACCACCACCACCACCACCACCACCACCACCACCACCACCACCACCACCACCACCACCACCACCACCACCACCACCACCACCACCACCACCACCACCACCACCACCACCACCACCACCACCACCACCACCACCACCACCACCACCACCACCACCACCACCACCACCACCACCACCACCACCACCACCACCACCATCACCACCACCACCATCATCATCATCATTATCATCATCGTCTTCATCGTCGTCGTCAAGCCATAGATGAAGTAATTTTTGAAAATTGAAATTAAAAATCCATATTCCAAGTTTCTGATTTATTAGATGACGGTATTTTTGTTACTTTTTTACTTGCAATAAAACAAAACCGGCTGTAGAGTTAATATAAAAAGATTTAAAAATGTCGATTGAAAATGTTGATCTTCCATGAATATAACTAACAAACGGTAATTTATTGTTTTAAAGTTAAATGGAAACCTGCATGACAAGTTTGTGGTGATGTAAATCGGTTAAATGTTTGATGAAAATTATATAAGTTCATTACTTTAAATTAAGTATTTTGAGCTAAAAATTTTGAATGCCCCCCAGGTGATGATTCTATAGTTATAAAAATGAACCAGTGCATAAAAAATAGTTCCCCGCCTCTATATTAAAGCAACAAAGTTCTCTGAAATCATGCTGGAAATCTCTTTTGAACATTTTTAATGTTGTTTTTATCGCTGTTTATGAAGTTCTTAATTACACTAATGTTTTATTATTAGTGTTTTTTCAGCCTCCCTGAATAGGACATTACTGAACTATAAACATAATTTGATGAACAAAGCAACAACAAAAAAATGTAGACACACGAAAGCGTGAAAAGTTAATTGAATTAAAAAAAGTGGTTTAACAGGCATTATCAGTATTTATTATAACAATAAACTCTTTATAGCCATTAAATTATATTATTTGTAATTGTTGTTTAGTGGTTATTCCACTTTACAACTTTGTTCTAATTATTAATAATAAACCTTTATGACAAGCAGACGAAGTTAAAATATTTTTTTGACATTTAATCCCCTTTGCATTTAATATGATCGTTTGTTTGTCGTAACGTTTTATGTAAAATTTCTTACATTATTAATATTGATCTAACCAGTTAATTGTGGTTTAGAAATTATCGTCGTTGACCAATTAAAACTGGAGCCGAAAATATCGCATACTTCTTAAAAATGGATTAACAAGAGTCAAGAAAGCAAAAATTCGGGTTGTGATAAGCAGTCGTGTTGTGATAAGCAGTCGTGTTGTGATAAGCAGACGTGTTGTGATAAGCAGTCGTGTTGTGATAAGCAGTCGTGTTGTGATAAGCAGTCGTGTTGTGATAAGCCGTCGTGTTGTGATAAGCAGTCGTGTTGTGATAAGCAGACGTGTTGTGATAAGCAGTCGTGTTGTGATAAGCAGTCGTGTTGTGATAAGCAGTCGTGTTGTGATAAGCCGTCGTGTTGTGATAAGCAGTCGTGTTGTGATAAGCAGTCGTGTTGTGATAAGCAGTCGTGTTGTGATAAGCAGACGTGTTGTGATAGGCAGTCGTGTTGTGATAAGCAGTCGTGTTGTGATACATTATGTTATAATAGTTTATTGTCTTTTACACCAGACTACAAGACTCAAATAGCAGTATGTAGGAAATACCGAAGTACTTCCTGTCGCGTATCATAATTTGACAGTTAGTACATGCTTTTATTAACTTTCACTTATCCGGATGACTTGCTATGAAATTTTACAACTGTCTTAAAAGCGTGTTTTTCGTTTTTAAAATTAACATTCACTTGTCCGGAAGTCCTGGGGATGTTCGCTGATGTCCCGCAGATGTCCTAGGATGTACTTGATGATAATATTGACTAAACTAAATACTCCAACGTCATAGTAAATATAAACATCCTTTGTTTAATGTTTGCCGGGATAATATTTTTACGATGCGTTTCAGCGATGAAATTTTGTCACTGTTAGAGTATTTCTTAAAAGCCTGCTTTCAATGTTTTTAAATCATTATTAATTGTTTTCTTTCCTTTCTCCTTTATCCAGGCTTGGGACCTGCTCGCAAAAGCGAGGCGGAGTTGTTGTAATGCACAGACGAGCGTAATGAAAATAAGCGGCGCTAGATAATTACAAAATGGCGGACGTCCTATGAAAAATCTTCCACGACGGTACAGAATGAAAATATTGCGACTTCAAAAGCAAACATAATTAGGATTAAGTTATGGCGGAACGATTTCGATGCGATGGGTCATATCTGGCATGGCCGGTTGATAAATTCTTGTTCTTCTTATTTATTTCTATTTTAGTTTTTTAGTTTTCTCTGAATTTTATTTTGTTTAGAATATCTAAAAAAACAATCTTTAACGTAGCAAACGAAATCTGATAAAATCAAGAAATTATGACAAACTGAATATATATTCAGTTTTTTATTCACTTTATTGGCTGACCTTTGTACTGTGACCCATCAAAACTGAATTAATTTACTTGTAACTTTTAAGCAACAAAAAATAAAACAAACTCACCAGCCATGATGCGTTTTTGAGAATCTGACGAAATTGCCTGATCCCTCAAAGATTTGTCCCTCTTCAGCAAACTGAACCCTGTCGACAGGTAGGCAAATGCTACTACGCTGCTGGGAGCAAGAAAGATCAGAGCAAATAGAAATCCGTCAAACACCTGCCTAGCTCCATGGCTGGGCCATTCTTCAAAACAGTAATAGATCGGCTCGTCTTTGGTTTTGGGGATCAAGTTGCTTAAGTTGACTAGTTTTTTAGTCGTTGCCAAAGGAATCATGATTATGGCGTTTATGCCCCAAATTACTACGATGGCCCCCATTACGTGGCATGGGGTGCAAAGTCTTCTAGACTTAACTGGATGTTTAACGGCAATGTATCTATCCAGACTAAGGGACATTATTGTCAACACGCTGGCTCCAACTGAAACACCTGAAAATAAGAAATCAATCAGGCTTATTATTTTTAATTATACTTTATTTCTTGTCAGCCAAATGTACAGATGGCCCAAGACAGATGGTTTTAAACGCAGAAAAATGGCACAGGCTAAATAAAAACAAGCGCCACAACGCCAGCAGCAATGTTTTTTTTGTTAGTGATCTGTTCAACTTTAATATGACCTATTTCGTAAATATTTTTTAAATACAAACAAGCGTTATTCTTAAAACGCATCAACTGTCGCATTTTTGTTAGAATTAATTTGTTAATTTAAATTTTCTCTTTTCTCTATCCAAGAGCAAAACAAGTTTTTGACGCACAAATAAATTTTTAATTTAAAGAAAAATGCATTTCACAAAAATGTTGAATATTTTCTTTTTATTCTGACCAACGTAGCAGAAAAGATGCAGCAGGTGTCATCATAGTCTGTTTTAAGGCGATTACTCGTTAGCTGGAGATATCGAAGTTTCAAGTTATATACTTATTTGTTTGTCATTTGGTGCAGAAAGTCTTGTTTATTCATCATTTTAACTTAGGCTATTGTATCTTCAAATTTGTTTGGAACTTTCAGTTTTTCTCCAGAGCAGTGGTTGTGCTTGTTTGATGTCTTTAGTTCGTTTTACACTTATTTAACCTCAAGTGTGCTGGTCCCATGTGCTTAACAAAAAACCCGAGTTTCTAAAATCTTTTTTTTTATGTAATAGTTTATTATTATTATTATTATTCTTGTTCATCTTTTTGATATTATTTTTATTCTCGTTCTCTGTCTCGTTCATGTTTTTGATATTATTTTTATTCTCGTTCTCTTTCTCGTTCTCTTTCTTCTTTTGCTTTTGCTTTTTCTTTTTCTTTTTCTTTTTCTTTTTCTTTTTCTTTTTCTTTTTCTTTTTCTTTTTCTTTTTCTTTTTCTTTTTCTTTTTCTTTTTCTTTTTCTTTTTCTTTTTCTTTTTCTTTTTCTTTTTCTTTTTCTTTTTCTTTTTCTTTTTCGTTTTCTTTTTCTTTTTCTTTTCCTTTTCCTTTTTTTTCTTCTCCTTCTCCTTCTCCTTCTCCTTCTCCTTCTCCTTCTCCTTCTCCTTCTCCTTCTCCTTCTCCTTCTCCTTCTCCTTCTCCTTCTCCTTCTCCTTCTCCTTCTCCTTCTCCTTCTCCTTCTCCTTCTCCTTCTCCTTCTCCTTCTCCTTCTCCTTCTCCTTCTCCTTCTCCTTCTCCTTCTCCTTCTCCTTCTCCTTCTCTTTCTCCTTCTCCTTATATATATATATATATATATATATATATATATATATATATATATATATATATATATATATATATATATATATATATATATATATATATATATATATAAAAGAACATGTCCTGACTGACTGACTGACTAATGACTGACTGATAATCAACGCCGGGCTCAAACGCCTCATCCTAGGAACGTGAAATTTGGAACTTATATTACTTTTATAGCGTAAACATCCGCTAAGAAAGGATTTTTGAAAATTTTGCTCCTGAGGGGAAAAAACTAGAAAACAAACTTTTTTCTAAAACAATGTATATCTCGAAAACCAAAAATGAGGAGATTTTGAAATTTGGTATATAGATTCTTTTTGAAAAATAAAAAGATACGTGTTTCACCATTTTTTGAAAATTCGGTTTCCCGGACCTCAAATGTGGGTTGGAAAATTGGGTTATTTGGTTTTTAAAGTAGCTTCTACTCAAAAACTGTTAATGCTACAGGAGTAAAAATTAGTATTTAGTTTCTACTCCAAAAATAATGAAATACGTGTTTTAGCATTTTTTGAAAATTTGGTTTCCAGGACTTCAAATGTGGGGTGGAAAATAGGGCTAATTGTCTTTTATAGTAACTGCTACTCAAAAACAGTAAATACCACAGATGTAAAAATTATTATTTAGTTTCTTTTCTAAAAATAAAGAGATACGTGTTTCACCATTTTTTACAAATTTGGTTTCCCGGACCTCAAATGTGGGTTGGAAAATTGGGTTATTTGGTTTTTAAAGTAGCTTCTACTCAAAAACTGTTAATGCTACAAAAGTAAAAATTAGTATTTAGTTTCTACTCTAAAAATAATGATATACGGGTTTCACAATTTTTTGAAAATTTGGTTTCCAGGACTTCAAATGTGGGGTGGAAAATAGGGTTATTTGGTTTTTAAAGTAACTGCTACTCAACAACTGTAATTGCCACAGATGTAAAAATTAATACTTAGTATCTACTCAAAAAAAAAGATATACGTGTATCATCATTTTTTGGGTTATTTGGTTTTTAAAGTAGCTGCTACTCAAAAACTGTTAATGCTACAGAAGTAAAAATTAGTATTTAGTTTCTACTCCAAAAATAATGAAATACGTGTTTTAGCATTTTTTGAAAAATTTGGTTTCCAGGACCTCAAATGTAAGGTGCAAAATAGAGTTATTTGATTTTAAAAATTACTGCTACTCAAAAACTGTAAGTGGTAATATATATATCTATCTATATATATAAACTAGCGGGGTTACCCGGCGTTGCCCGGGGTTTTTAGAGGTTTTTCTAATGTTTGTCTCTCTCGCTCCCGTTCCCTTCTCCACTTTCCCGTTTTCGTAGCGTTCCTGGTCGCTTTTCCGCTCTCGGTCGTTTTCCAGCTCCCGGTCGCTTTCCCGCTCAGAAGTTCTGTTATCGATTTTCTCTCTTGCTCGCGTTTCCTTCCAAGCTTGCTCTCCCGATTCCAGTCGCTTTCCGCGTTCCCGGTCGCTTTCCGCGTTCCCGGTCGCTTTCCGCGTTCCCGGTCGCTTTCCCGTTCCCGGTCGCTTTCCCGTTCCCGGTCGCTTTCCCGTTCTCGGTCGCTTTCCCGTTCCCGGTCGCTTTCCCGTTCCCGGTCGCTTTCCCGTTCCCGGTCGCTTTCCCGTTCCCGCTCACGCTTGCTCTCCCGTTCCCGGTCATGCTTGCTCTCCCATTCCCGGTCACGGTTGCTCTCCCGTTCCCGTTCCCGTTCCCGCTCATTTTCTCTTTTACATTCTTTCATAACTTCTGTTAGCCTATAAAACGCAAAATAGATTTGCTAAGACTATATATATATATATATGAATGTTTGTGGGTTAGTTTGTCTATTATAGAAACGGGAAAGCACCCGGAACGGACAGCGAGCGGGAACAGAAAAGCAAGCGTGAGCGGGAATGGGAGAGCAAACGTGAGCGGGAACGGGGCAGCGACCGGGACGGGAAAACGACCGGGAGCGGGAAAGCGACCGGCAGTGGGAAAACGACCGAAAACGGAAAAGCTAACAGGAGTGGGAAAGCAGGTGGGAAAGGAAACGGGAGAGAAAGAGACAAACATTAGAAAAACCTCAAAAAACCTGGGCAACGCCGGGTATCTCCGCTAGTACATACATAAACACACACACAGACACTCATACATGCACATACACATACATACATACACACATACATACGCACATACATATATATATAGTTCCCGCTCGCTCACCCGCTCCGCTCCGCTCATTTTGTGACGGATTTCAAAATTTTTTTTTTATTTTTGATTTCCATTGACTCTCAAGGTTGTGTGAAAATTTCATTACGATCGGATGAATGGTGTAGCAATGCATAAAGGACATTAACATACATAAATACATATATACATATATACATATATACAAACATTCATTTTTATATATATAGAAGAACATGTCCTGACTGACTGACTGACTGACTGACTGACTGACTGACTGACTGACTGACTGACTGACTGATAATCAACGCCGAGCTCAAACGCCTTATCATAGGAACGTGAGATTTGGAACTTATATTACTTTTATTGCGTAAGCATCCACTAAGAAAGGATTTTTAAAAATTTTGCTTCTGAGGGGAAGAAACTAGAAAACAAACTTTTTTCTAAAACAATGTATATCTCGAAAACCAAAAATGAGGAGATTTTGAAATTTGCTATATGGATTCTTCTTGAAAAATAAAAAGATACGTGTTTCACCATTTTTTGAAAATTCGGTTTCCCGGACCTCAAATGTGGGTTGGAAAATTGGGTTATTTGGTTTTTAAAGTAGCTGCTACTCAAAAACGGTGAATGCTACATGAGTAAAAATTAGTATTTAGTTTTTAGTCCAAAAATAATAAAATACGTGTTTTAGCATTTTTTGAAAATTTGGTTTCCAGGACTTCAAATGTGGGGTGGAAAATAGGGTTATTTGTTTTTTAAAGTAACCGCTACTCAAAAACTGTAAATACCACAGATGTAAAAATTAGTATTTAGTTTCTATTCTAAAAATAAAGATATACGTGTTTCACCATTTTTTACAAATTTGGTTTCTAGGACCTTAAATGTGGCGTGGAAAATAGGATTACTTGGTTTTTAAAGTAACTGCTACTCAAAAACTGTGAATGCTACAGATGTAAAAATTAGTATTTAGTATTTTTTCTATTGAGATTAACATACGCCTTATCAAGACAAGTCTTGCTCTTCAATTAATACTTAGTATTAAAATGATAATACACGTATATCTTTTTTTTTGAGTAGATACTAAGTATTAATTGAAGAGCAAGAGGGAGGGTACTTGCAAAGGCAGCCATTTATAAATCAAGGTGGTACGGGCCGAGGTTTTTCACTAAGCATATAAACATTTTAGTAATTTTAGGGTCTTCAGACGGGCCGGGCCAAACCTGAAGTCAAGGTGGGACGGGCTGAAGTTTTTCATCAAGTATATAGAATTTTTAGGCCTATAAAAACGGGCCGGGCCCAAATTAGACGGGCCGTGCCCGGGCCAGGAATTTTGGTTTTGAAACGGGCTGGGCCAAGTTGTCGACGGGCCGAGCCGACACCTATGGATTCACGGTTCAAATTCTCTAATTTCATGCGAGCGAAGCCGCTACGGGCACTGCTAGTATATATATATATATATATATATATATATATATATATATATATATATATATATATATATATATATATATATATATATAAATTAGATTATATATGTATGCCCAGATGTCTTTTATGCATTGCTAAACCATTCATCCGATCGTAATGCAATTTTCACACTAGCTTGAGAGACAATAGAAGGTTTTTGTGAAAAAAAATTGAAATCGGGCGAAAAATGAGCCAAGCGGGAGAGCGAGCGGGAACAATATGTATATATATGTATGTATATATATATATATATATATATATATATATATATATATATATATATATATATATATATATATATATATATATATATATATATATATATATATATATATATATATATATATATATATACAAGCGGAAACGGGAGAGTAAACGGGAACGGGAGAGGAAGCGAGGAAGGAAACGTGAGCAAGAGAGAAGAACGATAGAAAAACTTTCAAAAATCTCGGGCATTGTACACTCGATTGCTTTTTGAAATTGATTTTTTTGAAATGTCATAATTTTGTACATTAAACGTTTAATAAAACATCCAAAATAATTTGTAAGGTAAAACAACGTTTGCTGGGTCAGCTAGTATGAAATAAAATGATAAATTTTGTTTGATGTAGGATGGCAACAACATCTAGCATTATTTAAAGCAAGCAATTGAAACCGATATTTGAAAATAATAGGTTTTTAAAAAGTCCTCAAACTTTCTTGAAAAAAATTTATACAATAACAGCACATTTGATGTTGACAAACATGCATAAAAAAGTTTGCATCCTCAAAATAGAAATGCAAAACCTTAAGTAATATCTTGAAATGAATTTTCGACAATGAACAAGCTTGGACTCAAAAGCGTGAACGAAACCCTTTATGGCATTTGCGACAACAAAGATCTTACGAAGGACTTCATTGTTGTCCTTACTAGTGATTTCCAGTCAATCATATTTGTAATTGATTGAAACAGGTTTATAACTAACAGTCCTGGTCTATAATTTGCATAAATGGACAAAAGATATGCTGTCAACTGATCATTTTTGGTTGAAATCCAGTTTTTTAATGATTATATTTTAAAATTGTTCAAGTTTTGAAAATGTCTATGTTGGTTGTCTTGTAAAGTTATAAGTTTTGAAAATAACTTAAACTAAATCGAAAAAAGTTTTTCTCTTAAGATGTTTTTGGATCGCATAAAATTTCAAAATGTAAGAAACTAAACTGACAATTATGGTTTAAAATTAAATTTAAAAAAGGTCCAAATTTAGAAAACAATTTTTAGTACCACTATTGCAGAAAAAAAAGTTTTTGAAGTTTTCAAAAATTGATCGATTTTGTTACCTAACACAATAAAACGAAATAATATATAAAGTGAACTAAAAAATGATTTTATCATATTTGTTTAAAATCATCTAAATCTATATGTATAAATAGATTTTAATGCTTCAAAATTGCCATTTTTTAAAGTTTCAAACTTGCTCAAAAACAATTTTTTAGCGATACATTTTGATCCACATAATGTATTGAGCAAAATTAATTTTTTTAAATAAGATTTTAAAACCATCTCATTTTTAAAAATTTCTGATTCCATCACCGTAAATTTTAATTTTTTTTTATAAAGTTTTCAATTTGACTTGAAAAGGGTTTTCACCTGCGACATACAGGCATGCAATAAAGTGAATTATATGCAATGAAAATGACACGCGATACAAGTGACATACATGCAATACAAGTGACACGTATGCAATACAAATAATATACATGCAATACAAATGCAATAGAAGTGATATACATGCAATACAAATGCAATACAATTGAAATAAATGCAATAGAAGTGATATACATGCAATACAAATGCAATACAATTGAAATAAATGCAATACAATTGAAATAAATGCAATACAAATGCGATGAAAGTGATATACAAATGCGTTAAAAGTAACATACATGAAATACAAATGCGATGAAAGTGATATACAAATGCGTTGGAAGTAACATACATGAAATACAAATGCGATGAAAGTGATATACAAATGCGTTGGAAGTAACATACATGCAATACAAATGCAATGGAAGTGATATACATGCAATACAAATGCAATGGAAGTAATATACATGCAATACAAATGAAATAGAAGTTATATATATATGCAAAACAAACGCGAAACAAATGACCTAAAGCGAAAAAAGAGACTGAACTGCTGCGTTCAACAAACTCAGTGATTCGAGCAATTTGTTATTTTGTACAATAAACTTGCAAGAGTTTTTCAAATTTATGTTTGTTTTTACAGTTTTTTTTATTCACGTACTTAATTTTTAATAATTTTTTATACGTGGTTGGCTAGAAATTCTTTTCTTTCATTTCATGCCGTTTGGGACAGAGACGATTTAGAATGTTGCGGTTGTTCATGGGAGTGCAGTTAATTGTGCTTTCTTTAGAGGCGGGTTGTTGAACAATAAAAAAAATTATGGAAGGAGGGGTGGCGTTTTTAGTGAAAGTATGTGGAATTTTTTGGTAGATGCGTGGCTTTTCGCTGGTAGATGTGTAATGGTATGCAAATGAATCTGAGAAACTGTGTAGTTAAATCTTTCGAGGTAATTGGGTAGATGTGGGGCTAAATAAATGGCAATAAGAATATATGTACATGTATCTTGATGAGTAAATAAATGGCAATAAGAATGTATGTATATGTATCTTGATGAGTAAATAAATGGCAATAAGAATATATGTACATGTATCTTGATAAGTAAATAAATGGCAATAAGAATGTATGTATATGTATCTTGATGAGTAAATAAATGGCAATAAGAATATATGTACATGTATCTTGATAAGTAAATAAATGGCAATAAGAATGTATGTATATGTATCTTGATAAGTAAATAAATGGCAATAAGAATGTATGTATATGTATCTTGATGAGCGAATGAAAGAACAAACACACAGACAAACAAATGAACACATATTCATAAATAACTCAATTAATAAAACGACAAATAAACTTTGCATTGCTTTTGCAAGCCCGTCGCAAGCCTGGATAAAGGAGGAGGAAAAGAAATAAACAAGTGAAAGTTAATTTTTTTTTGTTATAAACAACGCTCTTAAGGTTACCGAGGGGAAGGGGAATAGTCGTAGGTACTTTTTCAAAAAATTTCTACCACCTTTAATTCTAAAAAAAATAATATAAAAATTTTTGGGGGGCACTCCCTGTTTCCAAAATGACGCCCCTGGATTCAAGTAATGTTTTCATTTTAAATTTTTTTAAACTTCCTCCATTTTTATTTTTCCAATATGCTGTTTAAATGACGCTCCTGGATTTGTGCATTGTCTTCAAAAGTGCGTTTCTGTGCAAAAAATGACGTGAACAAATCAGTAGGAAAAACAAAAGAACAAAATAAAAACAGACATCAGGTGGAGCTAATAGAAACGTGGTAAAAAAAGGTCAAATTATGGTCTCTCCATGAAGAACTTCAGTATTTCATACACAATGCTATTTGAGTTTTGAAACACTGGGTGTAAAAAACTATAAACAATAGTTTATAGTTTTTATAAAAAAAACCCAGATAATTTAAATAATAAATAAATTAAAAAAAAATATATAAAAAAAAAAAAAAAAAAAAAAAAAAAAAAAAATAAATAAATAAATAAATAAATAAATAAATAAATAAATAAATAAATAAATAAATAAATGAATGAATGAATGAATGAATGAATGAATGAATGAATGAATGAATGAATGAATGAATGAATGAATGAATGAATGAATGAATGAATGAATGAATGAATGAATGAATGAATGAATGAATGAATGAATGAATGAATGAATGAATGAATGAATGAATGAATGAATGAATGAATGAATGAATGAATGAATGAATGAATGAATGAATGAATGAATGAATGAATGAATGAATGAATGAATGAATGAATGAATGAATGAATGAATGAATGAATGAATGAATGAATGAATGAATGAATGAATGAATGAATGAATGAATGAATGAATGAATGAATGAATGAATGAATGAATGAATGAATGAATGAATGAATGAATGAATGAATGAATGAATGAATGAATGAATGAATGAATGAATGAATGAATGAATGAATGAATGAATGAATGAATGAATGAATGAATGAATGAATGAATGAATGAATGAATGAATGAATGAATGAATGAATGAATGAATGAATGAATGAATGAATGAATGAATGAATGAATGAATGACTGAATGAATGAATGAATGAATGAATGAATGAATGAATGAATGAATGAATGAATGAATGAATGAATGAATGAATGAATGAATGAATGAATGAATGAATGAATGAATGAATGAATGAATGAATGAATGAATGAATGAATGAATGAATAAATGAATAAATAAATAAATAAACAGACAAACAAACAAACAAACAAACAAACAAACAAACAAACAAACAAACAAACAAACAAACAAACAAACAAACAAACAAACAAACAAACAAACAAACAAACAAACAAACAAACAAACAAACAAACAAACAAACAAACAAACAAACAAACAAACAAACAAACAAACAAACAAACAAACAAACAAACAAACAAACAAACAAACAAACAAACAAACAAACAAACAAACAAACAAACAAACAAACAAACAAACAAACAAACAAACAAACAAACAAACAAACAAACAAACAAACAAACAAACAAACAAACAAACAAACAAACAAACAAACATATAAATAAATAAATAAATAAATAATTAAATTAAAAATTATTAACCAAACAAATAGCTAAATAAATCAATTAACAAAAAAAATAATTTATGTAGAAACATGTTTATTATTGGGTTTTTTAAATCTTTTCTATTAACTTCACCGCCGGTCTTCCGGTCTTGCTTGCTTTCTTGACTCAGGTCATGTGACAGGGCAGTCTGAAGTATCAAGCGGTTTCAATTTCACTCCGTACATCTGTGATCTTGTTTATTCACACATTTAAATTGTTCAGTTTTTTCACACAATTTTATTCAATTTATTAAATTATTAACAAATTGAATGATTAAACAAGTAAGCCATAAAAACCCGGTTTTTCACAAATTCCTTATATTTCTGGATTTGCCGGCTTATCATTTATTGCAAAAAAAATTTTTAAATGACTTGTTTTAAATTTATTTATTTAAACATTTATTTCATTGCATTTGATTTGTTTTTGTTTTAAAACATAAATAATTAGTATTTTTAATTACATAAAAAATTCTTTCTAAAAAAATTCAAACTTTAATAGAACACATTGTCACAAAAAGCTAGCCTATATTTCAAATTTCAGTTCGATTGGATGAGAGGAAGTTAGTTAGATTTTGCTTTCAAGGCTTGCAAAACCGGCTGTGAAGTTAATATAAGAGATTTTAAAAAACGTCAAGTATAATTTTTATTGTTACCAATGCTTTTATTAACTCGTCGGCTCTGTTTCTCTGTCTGTCTGTTTCTCTGTCTGTTTCAAATCTTGCAATCAATTTTTGAGTCACTTCCTAATGATAGATTTTTTTCAAATTTTGCATACATGCTCAAGATAGAAGACAATGCAATATTCAATTATTAGTTTTACAACAAGTCAATTAATTTAGTTAATTTTCTTGAGGATTTTATCGAGGGGTTTCTTGAGGGTTTTCTTGAGGGTTTTCTTGAGGGTTTTCTTGAGGGTTTTCTTGACCACAAAACGCTAACCGACTGGCAGACTATTTTACCAAGTTAACACGAACCACACTCACTGACCGCGATTCTCAAGCGTGTACGAAATTTTCATGAAAATAGTTGAGATATTTAAATTCGATGCTTTTTGATGATATTTTTTTTATTATTATTACCAATGCTTTTATTAACTCGTCGTCTCTGTTTCTCTGTCTGTCTGTTTGTTTCTCTGTCTGTTTCAAATCTTGCAATCAATTTTTGAGTCACTTCCTGATGATAGATTTTTTCAAATTTTGCATACATGCTCAAAATAGAAGACAATGCAATATTCAATTATTAGTTTTACAATAAGTCAATTAATTTAGATAATTTTAATTAATTTCGATATTTCGATATAATTAAGATATTTCGACTTTAACATAAAATAAAAGAGTAATATAAGAAAAAATTGATTGCAAAATTTGTGTTTTAATTACATATAAGAACATTGGTTTTAAAAATTCGTTTTTAATTTACTTGTTTTAAAATTATTTCGCATTTTATTTTGTTTCGTTTTTGAGTTTACTACATATTTTTGTTTTATTTTTAAATTATATTATTTTTGATGAAATTTTTTATTTTTTTCCACAATTTAAAAAAGTAATTTTAGTTTTTCAATATCAACTTTTTTGTTTCTGGATTTAAAATTTTTGTCCAGTTTTTTTGTGTAATTTGAAATTTTTTGGTTTTTTGCTTTTAAATTTAAATAATTACCTACAATTATTTTATGTCAATTTTATTTCAATATAACCAGCTAGTATCACTTCTATAACCACTACAATTGACAATGATGATCCTCATCAAATATATATATATATATATATATATATATATATATATATATATATATATATATATATATATATATATATATATATATATATATATATATATATATATATATATATATATATATATATATATATATATATATATATATATTCCTTAATATAAGCTCATTCTTTTATAACATTTGGCCTATATTAAATAATGCTAGAGCGTATCGAAGCCAATTCTCATAGAGTAGAGTAGTAGAGCATAATGAAGCTGTTGATGACATCCAATGACATAATTTATTGAGAAACGTAAACTCATCTTTAGCACGTCAAGTTGTCCGTCTGCGTTAGAATGTTTGTTTGTTTCTTAGTTATTTTTCTATTCTTAGTTATAAATTTCGATGTTTTTCTGGTGTTGGAAACACATTCCTCAATACATTTGTAAAAGTCACTTTGAATCTCCGCGTCAAAAATAAAATGTTCGTGTAAACAGAATTGATAATAATCTTGCACTGTTGTGCATATCACATAAATAACTGACGGAATCGACTTTCTACAAGATTATACTCAACATAAATACCTAACAAATCTGACCATCAATTAAACTACGCAGCAAAAAACAGAACTCAACAGAACTGACCTTGAAAATACGACGATAGCTTACAGAGGAGATTTCCAAACAGCCATCTCCGACTGGAAACGATTTCGGCTGCCGTCAATGGAATGCAAACCAGAGTAACTGTTATTATAAATCATTCCCCAATTACTAATAAACTAAAATTAAACAGTTAAAAAACAGATTACATCTATTTGTTTAATTTTAGCACATAAACAATTAAGACATAAAATTTATTATATTTATATTTTATAAAGAAAGCTGCCATGGTCGTTAAACATAATTGTGTTTTCGATGCGTGGAAGTCTGCGCATAATAAAAAAAATGGCTTCGCATATTCCCAGATGCTATCAAAATTGTCCTCGGTCGAGAGAGCACACACTCGGGCTTAGGCGTCTCCTCGGTAAAATGCGGAACGATCCAGCCCATAATTAATCATAAACGTCCTCTGCTGATTAAATCATTTTACGTTAACCAGCCTGATACGTGAAGTGGCTGCTAACCGATCCGGTAATTTGCTTTCCATTCCAGCACGCAGTTTTATTGTACTTCACTAATGAGAAAATTTCTTCGTGTAACATTAATCACTGACGTTCGATCCACCAATCAGAGCCGTGCTCATGGCTTGATGTCAGAAGTGACTCGAAAAAAGAAAGACAGAAGAATAAAAGAGAGAAAGCAAAGCGGTCAAGTCCGCCTTTGAATATTAAAGTTTTGTTCAAAATCTAAATAGCAAAAAACATATTAGTAAAAGATTTTTTTCTAGTTTTAGGAATATAGGTTCAAAAACTTTCATTTTGTTGTTTTATTTTAAGGATTTACCAGATATTAAATCTCAACGGATATCGGACCCGGATATTACAAAACAGGATTTGGCCAGATAACGGATACAGAAGCCATTTGCGGATTTTAGACAATAAAATTTAGTTGGTGCCTTGTGTTAAGCCAAATCAAATTAAAAAAAGTTTTACATAATAAGAAATACATTTTTTAAAGAACAACGTTATTCTTGCGCCCTAAAAAGTATAAAATAAGATTCTTATGAATCTGGCAGAATTTCTGAATAACTTGGTCACATTATGGTAACATACTTAATAACAGTTTCTAATTCATATCATCATATGCAACAAAAAACGTCACTGGCGCATTATTTTTTTTATAACTATCTGTTTTACTAAAGTTTTGATGTTGTAGCCTATATGCGCCCAACGTTTTTCATTGTTTATGAATTAGAAAGCGACCGGGAGCGGGAAAGCAACCGGGAACGGGAGAGCAAGCGAGCAAGGAAACGCGAGCGAGAGAGACAAGCATTAAAAAAACCTCTAAAAATTCCGGCAACGCCGGGTACCCCGCTAGTAAACTATAAAAACATACGTATTTTTTCCGAAGTCACAACGAGTTAATATTGCTCATTGTCGATGCTTACATATATCACAACACAGTTATACTTTGTAATTTTAGAAAATTTATTGTTAAAAATATGACATTTTTTACATAAAAATTAAAAAAAAAGAAAAATGATAAAGGATTAAAAAACGAAGTTTTTTACGGTTCACTTGTTTTTTTTTAAAATAATTTTTACGGAATAAAAACGACGAATACAAGATACCGAATTTTGAAAAGTAAGCTGATATTTGATCGAATACCTGATGCAAACGGATAACCGGTGCATCCCTATTGTATACTATCATTTCGATGTTTTAACTACAAACTGTTTAAATTCTACATTTCGGCAGGTTCGGCTCAATCTGAGCGTGACTTTTTTTTGTGTGGGAAAGTGGGACACACTATTACTGACATAAGGATTCGGCTGAATCTATTGTGCTTATTAGATGGGAAACGCGTGAAGGCATTTGAGCCACTCTTATGTATTGCACAGTTTCAATGCGATTATAATTCGTTAATAGGCATGTTTCCAGAATTTTTGCTATTAATATTAACGGGCTCAGAGGGTTGAGTCAAGAATTTTCATCTTGCGCTGGATAGAATTGAGCCGGATAGCGGATATGTCAGTTGGTGGGATGAGTTGAGTTACTGAAAATGCACCCACGAAACACAAACACCTCTGTTATATAAGAAACGAAATGTCAAAATTTAAAATCTCAAGTATTAAGTAAATAAGTAATCATGTTTTCAAGTTCGCGTCGAATTTCACACATTTTTGATGCTCAAACGCACTTGTGTACACTAATTTTCTGATATAAATAAGATAAATAATATAAAATATACGAAGGGTCTCGCACCATTTTTTGTTTTTAGCAACGTTTTACTTAACTCGCTTTCGTTTTTTTCTGTTCAACTTTTTCTCGCTAAATAAACCAAGTCTCATAAATAAATAAATAAAAGAAGTTGCAACTTCAAAATTTTACCGTCCGACAGAAAAAAGATTAAAAAGTATGAAAATAATATTTGCTGAAATAAAAATTTTTTAAAAACCACGTTTTACATAAAATAACATTTAATGCACGTAAAAGTTGAAATTAATTGGCTGGCTTTGCAGTTCTTACTACAGAAAATGTAAAACGTGGGGCGCATCAATTTTAAATATAGAGATAAATGTGGACATGCTCAGCAAATTTGCGGACAAATAAAGGTGGAAGAACTTGTTTGTCAGGTTCTACAACTATCGGATAACACTCTCGTGCTTCATGGCAGAAACTAGCAGCAAGATAAAGAAAAACAATCTGATTTGTTGTACTTGTGACCTTAAGTGTGTGGTTGATATATGATCAAAAATGAAAAATTATTTAATTAATAGTTAATTCTTCGAACTAATTCCCGTATAATTTTCTCAGTCCTTTTAATCCAACCTTTTAAAACGATTTTTACGTTGCGTTCACGCAAGACGGTGAGAGAAAAAATTAACTATGATCGATGGATCGCTACTTTACGGTCCTTCGTTTGTCGGCAGTTTTTGAGCCACTGACCGTCCTGGCGTTTGATGTTTCTTATCTGGTCCAAGCACTCCTATCTGGGTCGGTAGTCGTGGGATTTGTTACTACTAAGCTGGTTCTTATTTGAGCATTGTAGCAATTAATAATACTTTCATGTAGAACAAATCAGAAATGACGTGGCATCAAGTAACGGCTGATGCTGCTTCTTTTGCAACTATAAAAGCTCACAATCGCTACAAATATAACAGCTACTGCACCAAATTTGCATTTAAAAACTCAGGCAGCTGATGATGATGATTATGACGATGACGATGAAGATGACGATGACGACGACGACGACGATGATGATGATGATGATGATGATGATGATGATGATGATGATGATGATGATGATGATGATGATGATGATGATGATGATGATGATGATGATGATGATGATGATGATGATGATGATGATGATGATGATGATGATGACGATGACGATGACATTGATGTTTATGACGACGACGACGACGACGACGATGATGATGATGATGATGATGATGATGATGATGATGATGATAGTGATAACGACATCGACTTCCTTACTGACAAAACACCGTCATGGTAAGACTATTGAGTTAAAATAATTCAACAAATTCTTTATAGAAACAAAGAATTTAAACAAATGAACAGTTCATCGCAAGGAGAATTCAATTTTTTGTTAAATACGGACATAATGAAGATACCGACACAATAGGCACGTGGACACAATAGAGGTGGGTGGTGAATTATATTTAATGGTTACTAAGAAATTTGATAAAATCAACATTTTCAGTTTTTTTCTCAAACTTTCGTTTTATTTTTAAACACTTTTATTTAACTTGACTTTTCTGTCTCTCTTTTTTTTCTGGTCAAATTTTTGAATTGATTTTTACCAACTTTTAGATTACTTAGAACTTTGAAACTTTTCAGCATATAATAGATGGCGCTTGCGTCAATTAAAAAAACTTCTAGGCAATCATGACAAACTAAAAATTTCTACTTTTTTAGAATATATCACCATCAGATATAAAATTTTGAATACAAATAACTTCTTATCTAGTCTTTTCATTTAAAATAGTTGAATATTGATTGAACTGTCAACTGAATTATTTTCCTATTCAAAGTTTTGAAGTTCTAGATAGTCAAAAACCTATGAAAATTTGACTAAAGTATTACTATAAACAATGGTAAAACTATTATTGCGTTTAGAAATCGATTTGCATAATGTAAAAATATAAAAGTGTTTTAAAAAAAAACTTTGTTTTTTTTGCTTGGACTTGTTTAGCTCGTCGACATTAAAAAAAACCCCCAAAACACAGCAAGCGATGACAAAGTTTGACATTATTTTCACCATTTCTTCGGGACTCCCTCGAGTAGCAATCGATCAGTCGCTACGTGTTCAGAATGTTTCAACTTGTTGCTGGAGAACAAGTAAGGAATATAAAATATAAAATCACATCATTCTTTTTTTTTTTTTTAAAAAACATTCAGGTCTCAAGTGGGATGCAATTACTAAATACAACAATTAATCCAGTGTGCAGTGGTTGCTTTCTAACCTGGTTCAACAACTGTCAATGCCAGCCAAACGGTTTTATCTAGCAGTGAAATTATAAAAAAAAACACTGATAATTTCTCTATTGCAGGTTTTAAAGTTAAAATTCAAACTGTTTGATTGTATAAATTATGGCAATCTTAATGATAAAACGGACTAAATTGATTTTCTAGCAATGCTCCACGGCTTAAAATAAACAACCAGCGCTTTTGTGACTTTTTTTAAAAAGCGCATTATAAATTTACATTTAATAATAATTTAATAATTGTATTATATTTTTCCCATTGGATCTGCGACAAGAAAATTGTTTTAAAAATTTTGAAGAATGTTTTCAATTTCCTCCTTAACAAAACGAATTAAAACTGTTGACTGATGCAGTTAAACTGTATCGAATGTTTTGTTATTCAAGATGTTATAAAGATACCACTTTGATTTCCTGTTGCCAAAAAATATCGTTTTCAATCTAATTGCTCACCAACACAAGTAAAGATTTTATTCCGAGCCTTCCTTTCAAAATACTAGTTTTAGGCACTTAGCCAGAATGAGCTTTCCTGAGCTGATTATGAATTGATTCTGTTACAGCGTCGACAATACTTTTGGCTGGAAACCAACGTTTTAAATTAGATTTCTTTAAAAATGAAGACCGCTTATTGCATTGAAAACCCAACATTTGACAACTTTCAGAGACGTTGATTGTCATGTTGTGGTTATATAAAGATAAAACCATAAACTATCGATAGAGAGATAGAGAAATTTGGGAGCTAAATAAAAGCGTATAAGCAAATAAACTTAATTTTGTGTAATGTATTTTTAAGGGTACCCTGGTTCTAGATCCGCCACTGCTGTACTCCATTATTTTATTCCTCTATATTTTTAATAATCTAATACCATAAATAGTTAAAAAAAATGTTTATAAGAAATCTTTAAAAACTAGAGATTACCCGTCAAAAATGACGGATTTTTAAAATCATATTATATATTATTTTGCGATTGCAGCGCCCCTCTTTTGATATTTAAGACTGACATTGTACCATTGCGTAATAACTTTTATTACACGCCTGCGCGCACTAATTTTATCAACTGCTGACCGCTGACCACTGCAGCCTCCGCGTTATGAGAAATTGCTAACATACATACATACATACATACATACATACATACATACATACATACATACATACATACATACATACATACATACATACATACATACATACATACATACATACATACATAAATACATACATACATACATACATACATACATACATACATACATACATACATACATACATACATACATACATACATACATACATACATACATAAATACCGACATAGGAAATTATGTATGTAGATGGTAATATAAAAATAGACAGGTCAGTAAATGTATTAACGGATTTTGTATGAATTTGTAATAAAGGGCAAAGATTAGAACATTAAGGCGAAAAAAACTTCAAAAAATCTGGAAAACCTGTTTTTTCATTACATTTGTTCCATTTTCTCCAAACTTTTTTTATGAAAGCAATTTTACAGTTTTTCGAGTTCATTGTTATTTTTAATAAGTTTTATTTACATATTCTAATCTTACAAAGTAAAACAAAAATAGCAATAAATCAATCTTTTTCAAGTGTGCTATTTTGTTTCTATGCTACAACAGGCGAATGGTCTCCTGTAGTCGCTGATGTAATGATGTGTAGTGTATGTGTGTGTGTCTGTGTATTTATGCACGTATGTGTTTGTGTGTATGTATGTATGCATGCGTGTCTGTGCATAAGTGTCTGCGTGTATGTATTTGTGTGTTTTTGTGTTCGTGTCACCAAATGGGAAAAATTAAACTAAGATTAAATTTAAATCAAATTAGATACTTTTTTCCGATTTGATTTATTTGAACCGCAAAAACTTCAAACATTTTACAATTTGAATGTCTTAAAACTGCGATTATATAAGAACTTTAAAATTTTGTTTTTAAGAATGTTGCTGATGTTCATGTATAAACTTATCAGTTTTTCTAGGTTTCGAATGCACATGCGCACAAATACCCCAGAGAGACATAACAAACCAACAATTTTAAAGAAACTGATTTTATAAAGAGAACTATGTGAAATGCGTTGAATGGTTCCGAGAAACGAACTAGCTTTTTGAAATGCGGAAAAAGAGTCAATTATTTCATTATTAACTGTACATCACCACCAGAGATGTTGCGAGTACTTATGGTCCGAGTACAAGTACGAGTACGAGTACCATGGTGTCGAGTACGAGTACGAGTACGAGTACCATGGTATTAAGTTATCGAGTACGAGTACGAGTACGAGTACTGAGGTCTCGAGTACAAGTACGAGTACGAGTACAAGAAATTTTTAGCGAGTACTTTTCGAGTACTTTTTAAAGTCAACAAAATAATAGTTTATTCTACATCAAAAAACTATTACATTTAAGAAAAATTAGCGACGACAGTTTATATTCCGACATCTTAGCCCTATGGGGTCTTAAAATTATTCCGCCGTGGCTGAACTCCGCTGAACACACGTTCTACTGGTGAACTTGAAGCTCTGGAATACTTTAGGCACGAAGTGCTGGGTGATACAGTTTGTTAAGGTCACTGGAATGATTCTGCCAAAACGTTAGTGCATCATCCACATCACCAGTGATCCTCATCTCAAGATATCTGGTCAACTGTGCATCGACATCAAGGCAGGTGTCATCTAACGCCGATGAATACTTGTGAAACAACTTTGACTTTTTGGCTGGTGGGGGTGACCCAGATGGCGGCACCAACGTAACAGCAGGTGACTGAGTAATGATGCCAAAGAGAGAATTAGTTGATTCAACAAAGAATTTAACCAGTTCTGAAAAAACACAACCAAATTTAAAAAATGCAAAATTGTGACAGACAGGTGCAAATATAAACGAATGTGATAATGAATTATTTAGAAATCTCTTTTAACAACAGTGGGTACAAGAAATTCAAATTCTAAATTATGGAAACTTTGATGACTGTTAATAAGTGATTAGAAGAATAATGATACTTAAGCAGAAATAACAAAGAAAACTATTATTAAAAATTGGTACATAGATATAAAATATATGTTATACTAGAGTTCAGCAAGTATAAACGAAATATTATCCCAAACAACTGTTTAGTAAACCAGCAAACTTTTTTTAGAGAAGGTGTCGGATATGCGAGTACGAGTACGAGTACTTAGTGGAATAACGAGTACGAGTACGAGTACGAGTACTGAGTGGAATAACGAGTACGAGTACGAGTACGAGTACCAAGGTTCCGAGTACAAGTACGAGTACGAGTACTTGAAAACGGTACTCGAGTTGTACTCGAGTACGAGTACGAGTACCAAGTACTACATCTCTGATCACCACTACAGTTAAAGAAAGCATGATGTAAAAAGTTTGCTTCCTTTATATTAAAATCACCGTGTTTGCTTGCTTGAGACTAAGTTGGGACCCTATACCACTCCATAAATTAACTTCCCGTTATCCAATTGAGTTGAAATTTTAAGGATTTATTTGATGCGGCAAATTTTATATTCTGCTAAGTTTTCAGATTTATTCGACAAAATGTATGTCAATAATAAATTAAAATCAATTATCCCTTTAAAATTTAAAAAAAAAATCAAAAATATGATGCAGAGAAATGAACTTTAAATTGTTAGTTTATTTAAAAAAAAGCAACATTTAATTTTCTAATTTAAAAATTTAAAATAAAACATTTGATTATTCCATATTGATTAGAAAGTTTCATATATTTTCAATCCTCAAGTCTGGTCAATATCTTGAAACCTTTTGCTTGTGTTAGCTTGCCTACTAGCTTGCTTGAGCCATACGTTAAGATCCTTTACCACTTATAAAATCCAGCTTACTGTTATAAAATCGAATCGAAATTACTCACTCACTCACTCACTCACTCACTCACTCACTCACTCACTCACTCACTCACTCACTCACTCACTCACTCACTCACTCACTCACTCACTCACTCACTCACTCACTCACTCACTCACTCACTCACTCACTCACTCACTCACTCACTCACTCACTCACTCACTCACTCACTCACTCACTCACTCACTCACTCACTCACTCACTCACTCACTCACTCACTCACTCACTCACTCACTCACTCACTCACTCACTCACTCACTCACTCACTCACTCACTCACTCACTCACTCACTCACTCACTCACTCACTCACTCACTCACTCACTCACTCACTCACTCACTCACTCACTCACTCACTCACTCACTCACTCACTCACTCACTCACTCACTCACTCACTCACTCACTCACTCACTCACTCACTCACTCACTCACTCACTCACTCACTCACTCACTCACTCACTCACTCACTCACTCACTCACTCACTCACTCACTCACTCACTCACTCACTCACTCACTCACTCACTCACTCACTCACTCACTCACTCACTCACTCACTCACTCACTCACTCACTCACTCACTCACTCACTCACTCACTCACTCACTCACTCACTCACTCACTCACTCACTCACTCAAGTGAAAATGTAACTGAAAGTTATCATTAAGTTATAATGAGGATTCCAACTGCATTATATGTTTTCAAATTAGAAACTCCACCTCAACTTTCTTTTATGCTCATAATATTGATAATATCTTTTTCCCCCATTATTTTTCCGTTTTAACTTTTTTTCACTACAATGACATCGATAGCATGTTCTGGTGAATGTAAAAATACATTTCTACGCCGAAAAAAATTCTACTTCAATACACCTGCTTTTTCAAGATTTTGTTATTATTTCTAATATTTTTTTATTCTGTTTTCATTTCTTTTAAAAAATTTTGTTTCATTTTAAATTATTTATTTCGTAAATTTTTTTTCTTTTCTCTCTTTTTCTCTGTTTCTCTCTATAAATTTTTTTCTCTTCCACACTCTCCTTTTTCATTTTATGACTTTTTTGTCATCCGCAATGGGACAGCGTGGTTGACTGGTCGCCACAAGTAAGCAAAATGCATACTCAAAAAACCAATTGCCAAATATAAGGATTACAAAGAAAATAATTGTAATTTGAGCACGAGTATGGCAGAAAAGCTGAAAATTTGCATAGCGAGTCTACGTCAATTTGGCCTTAAGAGTTTGCTTCGCACCAAGTAATTCTACAGATATAACTAAAAATACATGCTTAGCAAGCACATACTGGTTGAACGAGCTGGTTATTAATTGTCAACATTTGTTCAGTATTTTAATAATCTTGACTGATTGTCTAGCTATTAATAAAAAAGATAAAAAAATGCGTTTCTGAGAAATCCACCAAGACTATTTTTGGCAAATAATTGGACGTGGTTTAGAACCTTGTTTGAAAGATCTGAGCTAATCTAAGCGAATTATGTGGAGTAACAAGACAGATTGAAAAGGTCGAAAGAGGTTGAGAAAGATCGATTGGAGAATGCCAGGTTTTTTTCGAGTCCAACGAAGCAGTCAAAAAGGATATTAAAAAACAAAATGTATGTGAATTACAGCACCTGAATTACAACATTTAAATTACAGGATGTGAATTACAGCGTGTGGATTAAAACGTGAATTACAACGTGAATCACAACATGTGAATTACTGCATGTGAATTGCAGCACGTAAAATACAGCATGTGAAATACAACACAACGTTTTTGAAACACGCAGCCAAAAAGACCAAATTTATCATACCACGCTTTTAGCTTTAATGAAACTTCTTCTAAGCTCACAAAAATAACAAAACTCATAACATGGTTATTCAAAACAAATGCTTTCCAAGGAAAGACAAATTTCAGTTGACACATATGGTTTTTTATTTTTTGTTTTGTTTTGTTTGTTTTGTTTTGTTTTGTTTTGTTTTGTTTTGTTTTGTTTTGTTTTGTTTTGTTTTGTTTTGTTTTGTTTTGTTTTGTTTTGTTTTGTTTTGTTTTGTTTTGTTTTGTTTTGTTTTGTTTTGTTTTGTTTTGTTTTGTTTTGTTTTGTTTTGTTTTGTTTTGTTTTGTTTTGTTTTGTTTTGTTTTGTTTTGTTTTGTTTTGTTTTGTTTTGTTTTGTTTTGTTTTGTTTTGTTTTGTTTTGTTTTGTTTTGTTTTGTTTTGTTTTGTTTTGTTTTGTTTTGTTTTGTTTTGTTTTGTTTTGTTTTGTTTTGTTTTGTTTTGTTTTACCTTACTTTACTTTACTTTACTTTACTTTATTTTATTTATTTTATTTATTTTATTTATTTTATTTATTTTATTTATTTTTTATTTTATTTTGGCGATAAAAGTATTAAGAAAACGAGTTTCAAATTGAAATTGGAATAAAATAAGCAACGGTTGCCATTGGAGAGCAGTAGAGAGGATCATATGTCACGTCAAAACACGAATGAGTTTTCGTCAGCTTATTATTAAGTAAAAAATCAAAAAAACTTTTAGTAAATAATAATTGACATAATTGTTATTCAGGAGATAATATTAGAGAAAGTATTCTGTTGAAAAGGATCTGCGTAATAAGTCTCTTCTATGCTGACTGAAGTTGAAGGACGCACGTGGTTACTGGGCGGAAGTGGGATGTTCAATTGATACCACAATGCTGACCTTTAAGGAGGCGTTGATTGATTGGGCGTCAATTGCCTGTTGTGGTAGAGCATTCCAGAATGGGACAATTCGTTTTGTTGTCGAATGATGTTGATAAAAACCTTAAGATGAGAAATTAATAAAGAATTCGAGATTGGGATGGATGTAGATGAGGTAGATTGTGTGCTTCTAAAAGGTTGTGGCTTCACAAGGTTTTTTTTCTGATGACCAAGTATAATTGGCAATCGATGCAGCTTTCTGTGCAAAAACTTTTAAATTGTTCGAGACGAGATCGCGCTCAACAGTGAAGTGTGGTGACATCAAGTGGATGCACTCGATATGTACAGTCTTGAAGTATTCGTGTGATGATCTCTGGTGTGTACGTCAGTCGTGCATGAATTTGAGTCTTTGGACACTCAAGTGCAGGAGCTAAATGTGTGACCACTCAACAGCTCGGTCAATGTCGCCTTGAAGAGGTAAGCTATCAGACTTCAACTTGACGGTGCCGAATAATTGGCTGTCGTCGTCGTGTGACTGTGATGTGATACGTGCAGTGTTGTCTGGCAGGTTTTTGACGTTCAAGAAAAACAAACAGTTCACAAACTGAGTCATCACATCTTAGAATTGGGTAGCCCGATTGATTGCTTTTATAACAGCGTAATTTGTATGTTGAAGTATTATAATTACTAAATTATTATTTCGACAACACAATAAAAATAATTTAGTATCATGCTTGTAACGTCACCCATTATAACCCTATTTTCCACCCCACATTTGAAGTCCTGGAAACCAAATTTTCAAAAATTGCTAAAATACGTATTTCATTATTTTTGAAGTAGAAACTAAATACTAATTTTTACTCTAGTAGCATTCACAGTTTTTGAGTAGCAGCTACTTTAAAAACCCAATTTTCCACCCCACATTTGAGGTCCGGGAAACCGAATTTTCAAAAAATGGTGAAACACGTATCTTTTTATTTTTCAAGAAGAATCCATTTACCAAATTTCAAAATTTTCTCATTTTTGGTTTTCGAGATATACATTGTTTTAGAAAAAAGTTTGTTTTCCAGTTTCTTCCCCTCAGGAGCAAAATTTTCAAAAATTCTTTCTTAGTGGATGCTTACACAATAAAAGTAATATAAGTTCCAAATTTCACGTTCCTAGGATGAGGCGTTTGAGCTCGGCGTTGATTATCAGTCAGTCAGTCAGTCAGTCAGTCAGTCAGTCAGTCAGTCAGTCAGTCAGTCAGTCAGTCAGTCAGTCAGTCAGTCAGTCAGTCAGTCAGTCAGTCAGTCAGTCAGTCAGTCAGTCAGTCAGTCAGTCAGTCAGTCAGTCAGTCAGTCAGTCAGTCAGTCAGTCAGTCAGTCAGTCAGTCAGTCAGTCAGTCAGGACATGTTCTTTTATATATATAGATATATAGATAATAATAATAATAATAATAATGAATAGCTTACCACTTTGACTAATTGTATTTAAAAGACGCATATGGAAAAAGAAAGAGTGAGATGGTAAGAAAGAGAAAGAAAAAAAGAGAAGAAAAGGAAACAAGAAAAACAGAGGACATACTGCTATCATTTGAAAATGCGCCAACAATTGAGATTGTGAACAACATTCATACTGTCATTCATCTGACCAATCAGACAAAAGGCGTGCAGTTCGATAAATTAATCAGCCAATCAAGCTTGTTAGCTAGATAACTAAACAAGTAAATTAAAAACGAATTTTTAAAACCAATGCTCTTATATGTAATTAAAACACAAATTTTGCAATCAATTTTTTCTTATATTACTCTTTTATTTTATGTTAAAGTCGAAATATCTTAATTATATCGAAATATCGAAATTAATTAAAATTATCTAAATTAATTGACTTATTGTAAAACTAATAATTGAATATTGCATTGTCTTCTATTTTAAGCATGTATGCAAAATTTGAAAAAATCTATCATCAGGAAGTGACTCAAAAATTGATTGCAAGATTTGAAACAGACAGAGAAACAAACAGACAGACAGAAAAACAGAGACGACGAGTTATTAAAAGCATTGGTAATAATAATAAAAATATCATCAAAAAGCATCGAATTTAAATATCTCAACTATTTTCATGAAAATTTCGTACACGCTTGAGAATCGCGGTCAGTGAGTGTGGTTCGTGTTAACTTGGTAAAATAGTCTGCCAGTCGGTTAGCGTTTTGTGGTCAAGAAAACCCTCAAGAAAACCCTCAAGAAAACCCTCAAGAAAACCCTCAAGAAAACCCTCAAGAAAACCCTCAAGAAACCCCTCGATAAAATCCTCAAGAAAATTAACTAAATTAATTGACTTATTGTAAAACTAATAATTGAATATTGCATTGTCTTCTATTTTAAGCATGTATGCAAAATTTGAAAAAATCTATCATCAGGAAGTGACTCAAAAATTGATTGCAAGATTTGAAACAGACAGAGAAACAAACAGACAGACAGAAAAACAGAGATGACGAGTTAATAAAAACATTGGTAATAATAATAAAAATATCATCAAAAAGCATAAAATTTAAATATCTCAACTATTTTCATGAAAATTTCGTACACGCTTGAGAATCGCGGTCAGAGAGTGTGGTTCGTGTTAACTTGGTAAAATAGTCTGCCAGTCGGTTAGCGTTTTGTGGTCAAGAAAACCCTTAAGAAAACCCTCAAGAAAACCCTCAAGAAAACCATCAAGAAAACCCTCAAGAAAACCCTCAAGAAAACCCTCAAGAAAACCCTCAAGAAACCCCTCGATAAAATCCTCAAAAAAATTAACTAAATTAATTGACTTATTGTAAAACTAATAATTGAATATTGCATTGTCTTCTATCTTGAGCATGTATGCAAAATTTGAAAAAAATCTACCATCAGGAAGTGACTCAAAAATTGATTGCAAGATTTGAAACAGACAGAGAAACAGACAGAGAAACAGACAGAGAAACAGACAGAGAAACAGACAGAGAAACAGACAGAGAAACAGACAGAGAAACAGACAGAGAAACAGACAGAGAAACAGACAGAGAAACAGAGCCGACGAGTTAATAAAAGCATTGGTAAAAACAAACAAATTAATAATAATTAACCACTTTATTTAAAAAGCAAACAAATTAATAATAATTAACCACTTTTATTTAAAAAACAAACAAATTAATAATAATTGACCACTTTCGTTTAAAAAACAAACAAATTAATAATAATTGACCACTTTCGTTTAAAAAACAAACAATTTAATAATAATTGACCACTTTCGTTTAAAAACAAACAAATTAATAATAATTGACCACTTTCGTTTAAATGTCACGTGACGTGACCAAAAAAAAATTGGCGCCAAGCAATGAAACGACCATTGAACAAATCAAGTAACATCCGGTTACAAAACATCGTAAAAATGACGCCCACGCATTCGGAAGTAAAAAAAACTCTTTTTTCCATGATTCAATAATCCGTTAAATTTCATCAGTTGTGTCCTATTTCGGGTGTGGACGCGTGTGGGCTGGAAATATGGGAAGGAGAAGGAAATATGGGAGAGGGGAGGAAATAGGGAAAGGGGAGGAAATAGAGGAGAATTGAGGAGCTGTCTCATGTTTCTTCCGAATCCAACCATGTAAGATGCCTAAGTGATAAATTACATTTATTCCATCTTACTCAAACTGATATTTAACTTTTTCGAGAACTTATTGAACGGAGGAAAAATTCGGGGGTAAATTAATTAAATCACAAGTTTTTTTATTTCTGAGGCTTTTTCGGTTCTTTGAGTTAGTCGAGAAAACGTGGAGACGGAAGTGGTCAAAGGACAAGTCTTTTGAAGTGACTGACATTTTGTAGGTTAATTTATTCTACTGTATCTCCTCGTTGTATTGCTATTTGCTATGTATGGAAATATTTCATCGCTGGAGCTCTCGGTCTCGTCTTTAGAAAGCCATAGTCGTGATGATGATGATGGTGGTGGTGGTGGTGGTGGTGGTGATGATGGTTATGGTGGTGGTGATGATGATGAAGATGATGATGGTTATTGTGGTGGTGTGATGGTGGTGGTGTTGATGGTGATGGTGATGATGATGATGATGGTGATGGTGATGATGATGATGATAATGGTGATGATGATGATGGTAGTGGTGGTGATGATGATAATAACACTACTAGTCGCTATGGTGAATGGAGGAAAAATTCGAAGGTAAATAATAATTCACAGAAATAATAGCATTCCGCTTTTTTCAGCAAATCAATTTTGTGTGTCCCATCTTAATCTGTGATTGATTTATTGATTTAATTACAACGTGTAACCAGCACCATTATGCTATTCAGTATCCAGTATTATTGTTAATGTTCTAATTAGCTCATCACCACTAACGTACCAATCATCATCAACATCATCATCATCATCATTATTATCATCATCATACAAATCATCGTCATCATCGTCATCATCATCATCATCGTCACCATCATCATCATCACCTTAACCATCACCACCACCACCACCACCACCATCGTCGTCGTCGTCGTCGTCGTCGTCGTCGTCGTCGTCGTCGTCGTCGTCGTCATCATCATCATCATCATCATCATCATCATCATCATCATCATCATCATCATCATCATCAATCATTTATTATGAAAACTCTACGAGTGCATAAACACATTTGGAGACGATGTGAAGAAGTAAATAAATATAACATAACATTTATTATAGTGGTATTATAAGTGTAAATAGCAACTTTAAGTTTTAAAAAAACAAATAATACTATTTAAATAAAGAAAAATTTGTATAAAAATGAGAAATTCGTATCCATGCCTGGATAACGCTATTTTAAGCGCTGTGGTTGAATCAGCTGCTACCGTGGAATCATCTAAATTATTCCAGATATTTACCATCATAAAGTGTTTAGATCGTCTGTATCGGTATGATACAATTTAGACGGTATGTATGTTTGAGTGTTCTGTGAAGTGTTTTTGTGGCGCGAAACGTGTATCCGTGCGTTAATTTTGGTTTTGTAGCACCGTCACCTCCCCAAGTGCTACAAAAAACCTTTTTATAAAATTTTCTTTTTAAGGTTGAATCTGTGTCCTCTAGTGCTCTTAAAACATTGCTGGTGTCAAATTCTTATTTCCTGTTAATCTATATATATAAAAAACTAACCCATAAAAACAAAGTTTTTATTATAAATCCTTTATATACGATCCTAGATTTTTATTTTTAAGCCCAGAGCCAAATTCAAAAATTAAATTCAAATTCAAAAACATGGACCCTTTTGACGAGGCCGTTTTGACGGGGGCCGTTTTGACAGGGACCGTTTTGATGGGGACCGTTTTGACGGGGACCGTTTTGATGGGGACCGTTTTGATGGGAACCGTTTTGACGGGGGCCGTTTTGACGGGGGCCGTTTTGACGGGGACCGTTTTGACTTGGACCGTTTTGACGGGAACCGTTTTGACTGAAATTTTGATAGATTCAATTGTCTCGCAGCCCAAGTCGATGTGCCAAATTTCAGCTCGATCGGATAACGGGAAGTGAGTTAATTTTGAGACTCAAAGTTTGTGACTGGAAGACAATCGAAAATAATATAAAGGATTTAAAAATGAATGTTTGTATGTTAATGGCCTTTATGCATTGCTACACCATTCATCTGATCGTAATGAAATTTTCACACAACCTTGAGAGTCAAGGGGAATCAAATATAGAGAAAAAAATTTTGAAATCCGTCACAAAATGAGCGGAGCGGAGCGGGTGAGCGAGCGGGAACTATATATATATTTTTGTGTGTATGTATGTGTGTATGTATGTATGTGTATGTGTTTCTGTGTGTGTGTTTATGTATGTACTAGCGGAGATACCCGGCGTTGCCCGGGTTTTTTTAGAGGTTTTTCTAATGTTTGTCTCTTTCTCTCCCGTTTCCTTTCCCACCTGCTTTCTCACTCCTGTTCGCTTTCCCGTTTTCGGTCGTTTTCCCGCTGCCGGTCACTTTGCCGCTGCCGGTCGCTTTCCCGCTCCCGGTCGCTTTTTCGCTCCCGGTCGTTTTCCCGTTCCCGGTCGCTGTCCCATTCCCGCTCACGTTTGCTCTCCCATTCCCGCTCACGCTTGCTTTTCCGTTCCCGCTCGCTGTCCGTTCCGGGTCGCTTTCCCGTTTCTATAATAGACAAACTAACCTACAAACATTCATATATATATATAGTCTTAGCAAATCTATTTTACGTTTTATAGGCTAACAGAAGTTATGAAAGAATGTAAAAGAGAAAATGAGCGTGAACGGGAACGGGAACGGGAATAGGAGAGCAAGCATGACCGGGAACGGGAGAGCAAGCGGGAACGGGAAAGCAAGCGTGAGCGGGAACGGGAAAGCGACCGGGAACGGGAAAGCGACCGGGAACGGGAAAGCGACCGGGAACGGGAAAGCGACCGGGAACGGGAAAGCGACCGGGAACGGGAAAGCGACCGGGAACGGGAAAGCGACCGGGAACGGGAAAGCGACCGGGAACGCGGAAAGCGACTGGAATCGGGAGAGCAAGCTTGGAAGGAAACGCGAGCAAGAGAGAAAATCGATAACAAAACTTCTGAGCGGGAATGCGACCGGGAGCTGGAAAACGACCGAGAGCGGAAAAGCGACCGGGAACGCGACGAAAACGGGAAAGTGGAGAAGGAAACGGGAGCGAGAGAGACAAACATTAGAAAAACCTCTAAAAATCCCGGGCAACGCCGGGTAACCCCGCTAGTATCTTATAAACTTCGATCTAGCCATCTCATCCCAACTTCCTTTTTATTCTAAAGTTGTTCGTTCACATTTGAATCGTTTAGTCAATTTTGTTATTCTTTTTTTTTACTTCATCCAAAACTAAAACTATAATGTCCTTTTTCAACGCAGTGCTCCAGGTTGGTACACAATATTCGAGATGCGATTTTAACTAAAGTTTCTTTTAACCAATCCTAGGATTCTATTGGCTTGCTTTGCTGCTTCCGCCATAAGCGTAGGAGACGGGGGCCGGGGGGCATTTGCCCCCTCCCAAATTTTGTTGTCTCTCAATTTTTCTCACCTTGAGAAAATAAAATCACAGAACAAAACCTGGTGGTCATGCAGTTGATAGTCAACTACCCAGAATCATTTCTACTCTACTGTTGTTGCTAAACAAAAGAGATGTTAAAAACATATTCCGACAGCTCTGCGCTGCTTAATGCAGTTTGTGACTTTAACTTTGTTTTTGGACTCAGTTTACTTAAAATTATCTTATCAATGACTAGCAGCTTGTGCACCTATCTTCAGTCAAAAACTATGGATGTCATCACAGCAAGGAAAACAGGCAAACTTACTATAAAAACTTTGCTTGACTGCAGAAATAACAAATCTTTTAATGAGTTATGGGAGCGCACTCAGATTGTCAGCAATGAAATTAAAGAATGTATTTCAAACAGCCATTTAACTTTTACGGAGGCAAAAAAGCCACGGACAAAGAAGCTATCTCAGCGACTACAGGCACTGGTGGGAAAAAGAAGTGGAAGTGATCAACATTTTTACTCTGAGCAAGACTATTACCGTGTTTCGGCTTATTACTCAAGTCTGGATATGGTGACTACTAAACTGAAATCACGTTTTGAAAAAAATGTTCAAGATGTTCTCTGCGCACTAGGAGATGTTGTTCTCAGAACATATCCAGAACAAAAGAGCTTTAAAATCATTTCTGAAGACTAAGAGGGGCATTGACGTGGATCTTCTTAAAAGTGAAAAAAAATTATTTTAAAATTCATAGAGGAATCCAGCTCTGTTGTAACACTTGAGAAAGATTTCAAGAAATTTGAGTCTGCTGCAGGTCTTGTCCAAACTATGTGGCGCTATGACCTGAATAGTGTTCTTCCAGTGTTCTGGAAAGTAGCAAACATACTTGCTGTAATTCCCACAACTTCATGTTCTGCAGAACGATCTTTCAGTGGACTCCGGAAGATGAAAATCTACTTGCGTAGTACCATGAGACTCAATAATCTTGCAATTATGAACATTGAACGTGTTGCTACAAATTCCGTACTTCAACTGCAGATGAACCCAAATAATAGACACTTTTGGCAAACGAAAGAACAGAAACTCATTTTATTTAAATCAAAATTTATATTGCCTTAGCCTTTTTTAAAAATTTTCTAAGCTTGTTATAATAAGTGTGTAACTTTGGCTTCTAAAATGTGAAATTATTGATACATGTCACAAAGAAACGGTCATGTCATGATTGCAAATTACTTGTAATTTTTCTGGCAGAGACCGGTTTTGCTCCCCCCCACCTCATCAAACTCCCCTACGCCTATGGCTTCCGCACACTGTTTTGTTAATTTGGCGTGGTTGTGTACCGTCACTTTCAGATCTCTTTCTTCTTTAGATGCCTTCAACACAATTCTTCCCATTTCATATTGAAACTTTTGATTTCTATATAAGCGATGGACATGACTGAGCACCAGTGACCACCTTTCTTTCTTGAACATCATCAGCCAGTCTCCTGACTATTGGTAGATTTTAAGTTGCGCTCGAGCCATGGTGTTCAGCTTAAATGAGCAAGCTATCAATAAAACATACAAATAAATAATTTATTTTTTAAATTTTTTCTAAATGTTTAAAATTAGTTTTTTAATTATCCGAAAATATCTCTTTGAAATGGTGAATGCCTTCGTTGTGCTAGACAAACTTTACAATTGAAATAATGACTGACATGCGTACTGCGTACTTCTGTCATGAGAGGTCATGAGAGGTCATCAAGAACGTTTAGAATTTTTTTTTCATTTCCATACAATATTCTCATCATCATCATTATCACCACCACCACCAACTACTATCCTCATAATATGGACTGCATAGCCGATCTCTTTTCCTTCCAGATTGGTTTAAGAAGCACACAAGTGGAGCAGTTTCGATGTGGAAACGAAAAAACATACGAACGGACCATTCAACGCCCAAAATGAATCGACTGATGATGATGATGATGATGATGATGCTGGTGGTGATGATGATGACGATGCTGGTGGTGATGATGATGATGATGATGATGGTGATAATGAGGATGATGATGATGGTGATGCCGGTGATGACGATAACGATGATGATGATGACGATGATGATGATGCTGATGACGATGATGATGATGATGACGAAGCACTACTTGATGATGATGGTTATGGTGATGCAGGTGGTGGTGGTGGTGATGATGAGGATAATGATGATGATGATGATGGTGATGATGATGATGATGATGATGATGATGGTGATGCTGGTGATGATGATGATGATGATGATGCTGGTGATGACGATGATGATGATGATGACGAAGCACTACTTGATGATCATCATCATCCTCATCAAGTAGTGCCGCGATGATGATGGTAATGATGATGAATGTGTTAAATTCATTAAAATGCAAATCAATTAAAAGAGTTTCTTTAATTTAAATAAATACAACTACCAAACAAATTGTTTGCGTGACTTTTCAATAATTTGCAATTCACATTTGTGCATTTTTTTATTATTAAAGTTATTTTAGAATTTATTGATTGCATATTTGTTGAAAATTCTTTTTTTTATTTCATACCCGCTTTTTAAATTGATTAAATTATCAGTCATGGGGATCTATCATTATCAATCATAGGAATCTATCCACTTCTTGTAACTGTCATCTTTTTATCTCTTTTTCTGTCTCAGTCCTTATCTAAACATCAATAAGAGCATCTACATTTGTATTTATATCTATCTTAATCTATTTCTCTGTATTTCTCTGTATTATTTCTCTTTTTCATTTTTTCATTTTTTTCTTTGTGCTTCTTCTTCTTGTATGTGCATGTATCTGTCCTCTGTCCTTATCTGTCTTCTGATTCTTTAATTGTATCCGTTTCCATGCATGCCTCTGTCTACGTCTTTTGTCTTCGAGGCAATTTTGTTGATTACATTTTAAAAGTACTTTGGGAGGAAATTTTCTCATTCTTTGTTTCTCGCGAGTAAAACGTAATTTTTAAAGACGCGCTTTTTCATTAATTCTACTCAAAAGCCCATCGATACCCTTATTTCTCCCAGCAGATACCCTCGATACCAGCTAATCACAATTGACGCGACGGTATGGCTGCATACCAGCCTGCTTGGGTATTTTATTACAGTGTTATTTCGGGTATCTATTTTGTCACAATTCGTATACAACCATACGGTATTATGTTGTACACAGGATACCAGTGAGTGTAGTTAGATACTCGATACTTGCCAAGTAGGCAAACAGCTGAGCCTTCTACGTCGGAACATTTCGAGGTATAAGAACCGACGTTACTGGCAATTACAGGACGTTTAATGTCCTTCACTTGAGGACATTACTCCCTCTCACGAAATTTAACGTGTTCGTTCACTGGTGTTTGTCGTGCGATCGAGAGTTGCTTGTGTGCCTGCTGTGTCGCGAAGATTTATAAGGATTCGAACCCCCAATGCTGCTGAATGGTTGCTGTCGGGGCACGCTGTAACCCCTTAGATTTGCTGATGCGATATGTTGTTGAATAAAAATATTCTAATATAAACTATGCGTAATAAACTGAGGTTGTATTTTGTTTTGTACAAAATAAGACAAAAATATTTTTTCTCTCTTTTATTCCTCGTTTTTGTTTGTGCGTGTCCTTGTTTTTACTTTCCGTCATTGCTTCTAGGCATGTAAATATTTGTTTGTTTTGTTCGGTTTTATTCTGTGTTACTGGAACACATTTGCTAGCATTTGAGTTTATTATATTAAGACATAGATTTATTTTCCATTCGCTCATATCCGCCTCATGGCACGCTATAACCATTGAAGTATTTTCAAATTTACGTTAAAAACTATTAATAAAAGAAAATGGATATAAAATTAGCCTGGTTGAGTTAAAATGACGATGATGATGACGATAATGATGACGATGACGATGACGACGACGACGATGATGACGACGACGATGACGACGACGACGACGATGATGATGACGATGACGATGACGATGACGATGACGATGACGATGACGATGACGATGACGATGATGATGATGATGATGATGATGATGATGATGATGATGATGATGATGATAATGATGATGATGATGATGATGATGATGATGATGATGATGATGATGATGATGATGATGATGATGATGATGATGATGATGATGATGATGCTGATGATGATGATGATGATGATGATGACGACGACGACTAGGACGATGGTGATGATGATGATGATGATGATAATAATGTTTGTTGCGTCTCGGTCAGTGGTTTTTGCGTTATAATCAGAGTTTAAACATAACAAATCTAAAAAACTTGTTTTTTTTTAATCAAGCTTTTAACGAAAATTTCGTTTTTATGTTTTTTTATTGGCTTATTTCATTAAACGGAAAACCCTACCTAATATTTTATTCTATAGAACCAGCAGTGTTGATGGTGACTACTTTATGCAGACTTTATTATATTTTTAACATATAATCATAAAAATACATTTTTATAATAGAACCAAAAAAAAGTTTTTTTAAAAAACCTTTAGGTTTTTAGATTTTGCAAAACATAAAAGATTTTGTAATAAAAATAAATATTTTAGAATATTAATCAAATGCACTAGAATGCATTGTCATAAAGCTCGATTCTATATTCCAAGTCTCAGCTTGATTGGATGACGGGGTAAGTTTTTTAAAAGATATTCTTGGCAAGCAATCAAACGTTTATAAAGTTAATATATAAAAAATTTAAAAATAGTTTTTATTTTTTATTTTACTGTCAACTAATTTTTTATATAATGGCTGTCATTAGTTGTGTGTCCGGATATTACATATTCATATATTAAAATTTAAAAAGTGGGGCTCATTGACACACAAAGAGATATTATGTAAACAAGGTTTATTTAACAGGACACATATAATTATATATTTTATATACATAATCTTTAGACATAAAATATTTTTGTTGGTGTTATCCGATTGTATCTCTTAAATAGATTGACAAAATATAAAACGTCTCATCCTAGGAACGTAAAATTTGGAACACATAGCGTAAGCACCCACTAAAAAAGTTTTAAAACATTTTGCTCCTGAGGGGATAAAACAAAAAGATAAACTTTTTTCTAAAAAAACGCATATCTCAAAAACCAAAAAAGTTGAAAATTTGAAATCTGATTTTTATTAGATTGTTCTTAAAAAATACGTGTTCCACCATTTTGTTTTGAAAATTTGTTTTCCGGTGCCTCAACTATGGGGTCGAAAAAGAATTAATTGTGTTTTAGAAAAACTGATGCTTAAAAACCGAAAATTCTACAGATGTGAAAATAAATATTCAGATTCTAATTAAACAATAAAGATACACGTTTTTAAACATTTTGTGATAGTTTTGCTCCCGGGTCCTTAAATGTGGAGTAGGAAAAATTAATTATTTGCTTAAAAACTCAAAAAATGGGAAAGTTTTGAAATTTGTTTATTAGAATCTTCCTAAAAAAATGAAAATTGACGGATTTTACCGTTTATTGACAATTTGATTTCCAAGACCACAAATGTGAAAATCAGTACCTATATAGATTCTAACGAAAAATAAACAAGTGAAGCAAAAATCAAAGTTTTTTAAAAACAAACTTTTATATAATCGATTGTGTAGGCCACATTCTGTTACATAAACAACGAGCATATTAGCATAGACAATAAATAGTTCGACGGAAATATCACAAATAATTATTTAATTGAATTGTGTCCAATCGATCCAAAAATATGATAGAATGGTTGGTAATCAGTTCGGAAGTATGTTTAAATTTTTAAGTCTCTAGCTTATCGGGAAGTTAGTTTGAAATCAATTGCAAAATTTGACGACAGACAAATAGACAGACAAACAGAGAAGTCAAGTTAAGTAAAAGTGTGTAAAATACACTTGTTTTACCAATTTTTGATAATTTGGTTCTCGGGACCTTAAATGTCGAGTGGAAAAAGATTATTATTGGTCTAACAAAAAAAATGTGAAAGTTTTAAGAATTTGTGCCTGTGAAAACTGGCCAAACTTGGAGTTTGTGCTTATAGAACATCCTAGCCAGGTTATGAATTTTTGAGCCTATAAAATGGGCAAGGCTGTGCCAAAAGGCTTAAGATTGAGATGGGCCCAAATATGGAAGAGTACTGGGCTCGCTCATGCATAGTTCAAATTCTCAAACTTTACGCGAGTGAATCTGCATCGGGTAATTCTAGTTTAAAATATGAACTTCTTTTTGTTAATTTTTTAAACAACTTTTCCTTCAAGCTGATGGTGATCTATACTTGTTGTTTAATAAATGTTGAAAATATTTATATTCTTCTAGCATAAGCAAATCATTAAAGTTTCAGAACCCCTGGTGGACAGGAAGTTGTTAAAATTTCAACTCCAAGATTTCATCCACACCGAAAAACATGCGAGCAAAGGTAGTTAAGTAAAAAACATTTTAAATGTTTAAAGTTTTTCTTGTTTTCATAATATGGTTTTTTCATTTTTATGCTTTTTTAAATTTTTAAATTTGTGCATTTCGACGGCATTTCAAATATTTGCTTACTTTTCTATTTGTAAACAATTTTCCATAAATAAAATTTTAATTGATAAATATATTTAAAAAAATAATAAATGAAAAAGGAATGAAATGTTATAAATTATAATTTGTTTATTCTTTGTTTTGTTTTTCAGTGGGGTTTTAAAGCAAATTGCATAAAATTACTGCAAAATTGTCTCTATCTTTTAATTTACTGCGTCGAATTTTCAAATTTGGCCATGATTATGATCATCCAGGTGCTCGGAATGCTATTGGAGTTGTAGACAAATTAGCGAGTAGACAAGAGGTCGGTATTAGATCAAGGTGTTTGATCAAAACCTGTGATCATGTTTTATGGATAAAAATATTTTATCAAGAGGTTTAACTCACTCCGTGTAAAATGTGTATTATAAAAAATATATGATCAAATATATAAAAAAGATAGAAACAATATATTAAGATTAATTTACTAAATTGAACGTCCACAACATTTGAATGGGTTTTTAATTTTAAATAACCGTTATATTAATTTGTTTTTATTTAATTAAATAATATTAGTACATAACTGAACAACAAATTCTATTAAAACTATAGTTGATTTTTTAATTCACTACTTTAAATCCACAACCATTTTATTAGATATTCACTTCTTTAGTTTGATAAATTGAATATTGGTTAAATAAAAAGTTCAATGAATTTATAATTTTTAATAAACGATTTTTGCACTCAACACAACTCCTTGAAGCAATTTCTATTGAAAAATATAAATAAGACTTTAAAATTATTTGAATTTTTTTTGATCAAATGTCATTTTAATTTATTTGACATACAAAATTATTTTTTTTAAATTTCACGATCCAGATTTTTTTTTTTTTCATAATAGTTCATAGTCCTTTACATCAGGTGTTTTAAGACTCTAATGGCTTTAAATAGGAAGCATTTAAGTACTTCCTGTCGTGGATCAGAATTTGATCTTTTTTACTTTTCCTTCCTCCTTTCTCCAGGATTGGGACTGGCTCGCAATAAGCAAGGCGGAGTTGATCCAGATTTTACAAACATTATTATTTTATATTTGGCACAAAAACGTAGATAGCAATTGACAATACAACTATTTTAAACTCAAAAGTTCTTCTGGTAATTTAATTATTTGATAAATAGTTGTAGATCTAAATGAGTTAATCTATGAATTTATGTTTCTGAATGTAATTGGCTGAGTATTTTGCATTAGAGTGCAGGAGCTGTGGTGTGAGTGGTACCCCCCCCCCCCCATAAAAACATTAGTCGGGGTCTTTTGCTTGTAGGTTAAATGACTATTGTCTGCTGTCATATTGCATTTTCCTTTAAAAATAGTTGATGACAGGATGAGTAAATCGTACCTTATTTTCACACACATTTTTTTTAACAGGGGCTAAACTTTTCTTTTAAAAACGGCCGCTTACCGAAAGTGGGTTATTTTTTTATTTATGGCAGTAGATATTATTAAATGTCAGCATAATTTTAAAACTCATTCAAACCTGGATGACTCCACCGAGGCTGTCCGAGTGTGGTAACTATATAGTTTGGTTTTACTAAACAAAAAATTCAAGATATCTTACAACAGGCTTTATAACGGCAGCAATCAAAATTTAAAAAAAACTGAAAACAAATTATAGGCCCCCTTACAAAATTCCTGGATCTGCTCCGGTATATATATATATATATATATATATATATATATATATATATATATATATACATATATATCAAATCTATCGTTTTGAGGTATTATGTTATTATATACAATGTTAAGTAATTGAATGGAGCACGTTCACACTCTTTGGACTTGATGACCCTACCACAACCAGGAATCAAGAGCAGGTGTCACGTGGTTAATACAAAAATAGATTTCATGCGATTGAGGATTCACGTGAGTGAAACGTACAAAATGGTGTTTAAATATTTAATGAGGATCGAATGAGAAATCGGTTTTGAAAAATTAATTTGAAAAAATATTCGGATGTCCAAAGGGAAACAAATTTTTTGCTCTGGTGAAGAATTGTGATGATAAAATCAATCACTCAATTCATTACCAATGCAGATAAACTAGCAAATATGTACAAAATTTTTAATAAACAATTATTTAAAAAGTATAAAAATTTAGAAGATTAGTATTTTAGCATAATTTTTCCTACTTGCAAATCAGCCTGAAATTTGTTTAAATTTACATCACAAATTGAGTTCCCATTTTCTTTCAAGAACTTTTTTGCTCACTCCCACTCTCAAGACCTGTTCTTTAACTAAGGTCAAGGCCTTCCAGCTACCTTCCGCGTGCAAACAAACGCAAAAACAAATTAAGAACACGAATGAACAGGAAAAACAAGAAATTCTATAAATAATTCAACCGCCTTGAGGTCGTAAAAAACTTGAACATAATAAATAAACAAATTACTAAATGATAAAATGAATTAATATTCTTAAACATTATAAATTAACAAATAAATAACAAAAAATTATCTTTCTTAAACATAATAAATAAACAAATTACTAAATGATAAAAGGATTAATATTCTTAAACATTATAAATTAACAAATAAATAACGAAAAATTATCTCTCTTAAACATTATAAATACACAAATAAAGAATTTTAAAAAAATATATTTTTCAGCAAACTCACCCAGCAGATCGGCTACAGCCAGATTGAAGAGGAAATAGTTGGTTACGTTTCGCATGGACTTGGTCGTTCTAATCACCACGATCACTAAAACGTTGCCTAGCAACGACAGTGTCAAGATGGCGACATAAACGCCGAAGAAGATGGCGGCATGCGGCTGATCCGACAAAACCAGGAAGTTGCTGACACCGATGATCTCCCAAACTTTAACGTCTTCACTGGAGATGTTGAATATGGTAGTCGGGATGGTCGCTGAATTGTTAGTGGTTGTAGTTATTGTGTTAGTGGTAGTAGTGGCAGCTGTAGAAGACCAGTTGGTCATTTTGTACAAAGTTGAAAGTTGCAAACTCGCAAGACCAGGATTCAAAAGTGCATTAAAAAAAACAATTTATTTTTAAATGCTGAAATAATACATTAAATCGTTTTATAAGTTTCTTATATCTAAAAAAAATGATTTGTTCACATGTGATTTCAATCCATGAATAGTTTAATGTGAATTTAAATTATAAGTATATGTGTGAATGCTCTTCTGTTGTACTGTGCGGACCTCATTGATGAGAGAGTTCATACCTACCCTTGTTATACCTACGCCTCCATCCGCAGTTGCATGCGTCCGTACTTATACAACGAATTATTGATTATCTTGTTTTTTTTATTATCATTCAAACAAAATTTAAATAATTTATATAATTAAAAGCAAAAACACTTAAATAAAAAAAATTATGTTTTCGAATTTCAATTTTTTTAAAATTCACTTTTAAAAATTATTTTTCCAATTTATTTTTTATTATCGATTGCGCACAACATATCGTATCTAATTTTTCTTATGCATTTTTACTGCAGTTTTTAAGTTCTCTGTTGCTCTTTTGCTTTTTCTTTCTCTCTTTCTTTCTCCCGTTTTCTCTCTCTCTCTCTCTCTATTTTTCTTTTTCTTTCTTTCTTTATAAATGTTTTTCTAACATTACTCACCCATTTGGCGTGTAAACAATCTGGTGGATCGGTTGATTGATTGTTAGATTAAGCAACTGATTGATCGATTGAAAATGAAAAAAAAACTTTCACCAATCAATTCATCCATCAGTAATCCAGACAGCATTTCTACAATTCACTTCCTCTTTCATTACCATAATCACTCATTCACCAACCGGTAACTTAACCCTTAAATTTATTCATTACTCACACTTATTCTCTCACACAGGGGGCTGGGGGGCCGTTTCCCAAGATTTTTCCACCAAATAGAAAAATATATTTTATTTGCTCATTTATTTAGATTAGTTGATAAACGTAGTATATTTTATACTTTTTTGAATTATATCTACTTAGTTATATCATATATCTTTGCTAATACTTTTTAATCTTTCAGATACTTTTTGTTGCATTCATAATTTAAACGTTTTTTTCACTGCGTTCAATTTTAAATAAACGTTATTATTTTTGTATACCATTTTTTAAATTAATATGTTGTTTTACATGAAAATACAACAAACTGGTGCAAATTGGCATGGTCATTTGAGTTTGAAGATTCTCTAGGTTGAATTTAAAAAATCTTCGCTCCCCCCCAAGATTTCGCAGAATCGCCGACTCTGCTCTCACACAGCCCATTCAATTTTTTAATTGCGTATTCACTTCTGCACTCGTTTCTCACTCACTCACTTAATCATTCCTACACTTACTCATTTCTTCTTTCACTCCATTACTCACTTCTCACTTACTCACGAACTCTTTCACGCAGGCAGCCCAACTTTCCATTGGGAATCGCTACAACAAATCGATAGACTCAAAGTAGCCATACTTTGCAGCTACAAAACGTCGTGATTATAATTATGACCATCCGCTAAAAGACAAAAAAAAACTTTTTATGCTCTAATACGCCAGCCTATCTTTTTTTTTCTCAACTCTTCTTGAGTTCATTATGTCGTTTCAAAAGATATTTTGCCAAAATAATTGAAAAATGAAAAAGATATTTCTTTAAAGATTGTACATAAGAATTTTGAAATTTTAAAATTAATTTGAAGAATGAAAGAAAAATGAAAAAGCAAAAATACGCATTAAAATGATGGTAGAAAAAGAAATAAATGAGTTGAGAATTCATATTTTAGAAAATTAAATTTTTTTAAATGATAGCAAAATAGTACAGAGAAGAAATTATGTTCCCGCATTAAAGTTCTCAAATTAATTTTTTTAATATTTATTTATTTATAAAAACTCTTTTGATTTTTTATTATTTCAATCTTTTTGTTTTCGTTAATTTAAAAATTTTTAAAGAAAGGCAAAAAGAAAATGAAAACAAATTGTTTATTTACACGGAAGTGCAAAAAGCCTAAAACAATTCTTATGAAAAAATCTATTATTTAATATGTTTATTTTTTGATGTTTTTATTTTATTTTTTATGATAAAGCATGAAATAAATAATAAAAAAATTATTATTTTTCAAATATAAAATTTTGATGACCTGAAAAACAGCATTTTATTGCGCAAAACATTGGTTTATGTCTACGATACAAACGAATAAATCTACAGTTTTGTTTGCTAAAAAATTCATTCCATGGAAATCAATTATTAATTATTTATTTATTCAGCGGCACTGTATCTTCACATGGTTCACAGTCAAAACGATATTACCTGCTAATTTTTCAATTACATTATCTACTAAGCAAAAATTTGAAGTTGAACTATGACCTATTAATAAGACAAAGATTAATTTTATTGCAAATAGTTCAGGTTTTTATAATAGTTCACGGAGGCAACTATCTAATTTACTATCAGTAACTATATAATTTACATGCTTTTATTGTACGCGGAAGTGCACGGATGGTCATGGATTACGCGGATGTACGCGGAAGTGCGCGGATGTAAGCGACGAAAATGATAACGAAAAATTTTAATGTCATAGATAGTATATAATAAACATCCTTTGTTTACTATTGGGCGGTATAATATTTTATAATACGATTATAGTTATTTTTTAACAGTACTAAAATTATTTTAAATATTATTATGAAGTTTTGTAAAAGTTAATAGTTAGTTGGATTGAAAGTGAATTTTTGCACAGTGTGTGTGTGTGTGTGTGTGTGTGTGGTTTGTTTAACGTCTGTCTGTATCTGTCAATAAGACAATTTAGACGGTAATTTTTGCACAGCATTCGACTTTACTTTTATACAAAAAATTTTAACATGGTTTTTACAAAAATTTTAACATGGTTTTTACAAAAATTTTAACATGGTTTTTACAAAAATTAAAAACAATTTTTTTAGTTGTTTTTATGCCATTTGTGTTAATGTGGCGCCAATAGATCAATTTACTTTTTAGAGCATTTTATAAAAGCGTGTATTTTATTTTTTTAAATATTAATTGTTTTATAATCAATGTTGTTAGCTAATAAAAAATATAACTTAAAATGTCAGTAAATGACTTCAAGGATCGCATTTCTAAGTATTCGCGCGTTCTCCAGCCTCTGTCAGTAATAGAGGAGCCTGATGTAGCTCCTCTTCATTAAAAATATAACTTTTTGACTTGTCAACTTATTTATTGCTAGGTTCTATAGATTTTTTCATTTTTGATTATGATAATAAACAGATTCAAATTAAAATCTTTTTATTGTCGTATAAATCAGCAGATCAATAAATAAGTATTTAATTTTGTCATACAAAGCATTTAATCGAGGGGTTGACCATTCTCCAGATGGGTGTACAAAAAAAATTCAAAAAAATTGCTTAGGAATTTTTGCGTTTTTTGGAATTTTTGCGTTTTCGGATTTTTTGGGGGTTTTTTTTTAATGTTTGCGTAATTTGGAATTTTTTGGAATTTTCTTGAATTTTTGGAATTTTTTAGAATTTTCTTGAATGTTTGGAATTTTCTTGAATGTTTGGAATTTTTTTTTGAATTTTTGAGTGTAAGAAGCAAAAATTCTTTAAGATTTTTTTGGAAATTTTGTTTATTTTGGAATTTTTGCGTTTTTTTGGAGTTTATTTGGAATTTTTGCGTAAATTCCAAGGGTCTACGAAGAAGTTTTGAGTGGTCAACCCCTCGCATTTAATATCTGAAATTGAATAAATAAATGAAATAAAAATTAATATCAGAAAAAAGTTTTGTGCAGATTTCTATATTGTACACCCCTCATGGAATGTCACAAAACACGGGAAACAAATCAGTGTATTCCATCGCAAAACTAGATTTTGACCAAGTTATCACAAACATCTGCGGATAACAAAACAGGAAAAGTCTAAAAATTAATTTGACATCTCCAAAAATGTCACCAACTGAAATAATGAGAAAGCGCTACCAGGGGAATTTCAGTATTGGGAAGTTAGTCTCCCGCATATATAGGTAGAGATGAAAGATAAGCTCATTTTAATGTACATTTTTAAACGAAAAGTATTTCACGCCATTAAAAGGCGATTTAGAATTTTTTTCTTTATAAATTTTTTCTTCAAAAATGTTTTTAACGAGTCAGAATTTTTATAGCGCCATTTCTTTCATCAATGACATCCACACACAGTAAATGGTTTAACTTTCTGATTGATTTCAGGATCAAAACCGGTGCAGGGTCAATGGAGGTCAAATGTCTGTATATCATTATCATATCATTATCTATTACCCATCCCCGCTCCGATCGCTTTTTGAAGTGCAAATAAAAATCTTTTGTTGCTTAATGAAGCATTAAATTGTTGGTTCGATGCGAAAATATACAAACTTATCGGTATGTGATTGTTATACAACGCTGGTTTAAATGTGTTGAGTTGCTGCAGGTTTTGTCATCAAAGCACTGTTTCAGTCTGGCCAGAGATTAATAATATTAATGATAGTAATAATAATATTAGTAAAAGTGGCAATACTAATGACAACACATTATTCGAATGGCGTTCACTTGAACTTCTAATGGAATGTTTTTCAATTAATTTATTTTATTTTTAGTTAATCAATTGTCATCGCCAGTTAAGCAACTGCTCACCGAAAATATACAAACAAAAAACAAAACTAATAAAAATCTTTTAGATACCAGTCAGCAACTTTTTCCTTAGAAGCAACTGTGGAAGACCTTATGCGGGTTGAACCAACCTCCCTTCTTCCATCATTCCCGCCATTTCCTGCATGTGAACAGTTCACTACACGTTACACGTACATCACCACACATTCAGACACACACACTCGCCTTTCCATTTCATCATCATCTAAAAGCTCGTTAAATAAAAGATGCAACTGAAAAAGTTTAAATGAATAAAAATAAATTTATCAAGAAGCGTGGTCATTTATATTTTATTTATTTATTTGTCTGTCTGTCTGTCCTTCTTTCACTAGTTTTCACACATCTTTTAATCTATTTTTAGCCTCTATGTCTTAATCTACTGTCCATTTTTTCACCAGCATAGCAAACCTATGAAGATAAATAACTTTTCCTGAAATCTAATTGGACATCTCTGACACACCGTAATGGCACTTAAATCACTTTTACCACCTCTCGGTTAACTGCTGAGTAAACTCATCCTTCATACTTCTGTCCATCTGTCTATCTGTTTATCTGTTCGTACATCGTTTGTCTGTCCATCGGTCCTTCCATCCATCCATCCATCCATCCATCCATCCATCCATCCATCCATCCATCCATCCATCCATCCATCCATCCATCCATCCATCCATCCATCCATCCATCCATCCATCCATCCATCCATCCATCCATCCATCCATCCATCCATCCATCCAATTAATTATTGTTCTTATCTATTATTATTTATAATCAATAATAGACTATAATAATTAATAATAGAACAAATATTCGCTATAAATATAATGAACGTTAACATGCAGAATGAAATAAAATGACACGCTCTAGCTCTAGCTTATTCAAAAGTGTGTTGACAGTGCTACAGAAAGATAGAAAACAATTATAGAAAGAAACAAGAAAAAAAGAAGATATAGAGACAGAAATAGAGAGAGAAAAAAGAGAGTAAGAAAGAGAAAGGAAAACATGAACAGAAAGAGAGGAAGATAGAAACAACAAAAGATAAACAAAGGAAAAACAAAAAACCGGACAATACCGGGTAACCCAGCTGTTTGGTGAATTAAAAGTTTAATTTCAAGTCTTTTTGTTTGGTTCAACTGAATAAAAAAAATTCAAAATATTTTACAACGAGTAGCATAACGACTGTAACCAAAAATTAAAAAACTTACAAAAAATGTTGGGCTTCCCCCTTGGCCAATTCCTTGATCCGCCCCTCACTGCATCCCACTCTTCTGTCTCAAGAGACGATGGTTTTTTTCTTCTTATTGCACATGTTTTGAAACAGCAAGAATTGTAATCAATAATTTATAGAAAACAAAATCTGTCGAAGGTTAATGAAAATTTCAAATGTTGAACCATTAAAAAACTTTAAACATTATTTTTTTTTAAACCACAAAGGTCGCTTTATATTTATTTGTTGTTTTAAATAATTTATAATCATAATTACAACTGATTATAAAAGAATTGATGGAAAAAGAAACTTTTTTTATTTTTTGATCTTATGTCTCTGAGTCACATTGAGCATGGTTATCTTTCACTACTTTTATTTGTCTACCCGTCTTTACTTCCATTCATTCTTTCCTAAATTCATCAATTCTATTTTTTTCATATTTCTATCCATATATCCATTCATTTTTTAAATTCATCTATTCATTTTATTTATTTCTATCCATCAAATCGTTTTTTTCCACTTTTCCCCATCTTTTCCTTGCAACGATTTTGATTTTTGGGACTTAAACGATGAAATTTAAAAAAAAAACATTACTTCAACGATAAAATTGTGAATAAAACACCACTTGAACGACATAATTTCAAAAAAAAATAAACACAATTTTTATTTTTTTAAGTTGTAGAGTTAATTTTGTTCACTTTAAAAAGCAATTAATCAGAAGTTAAAAAGAATTCGACCAAACAAGACAGAAATTTCGAATTTCCTTCGACGATCAAAGACGCTTTTTAAGAAAAGCTGAATTAAATTTCAAGTTTTTTTTTCTTTCGGAGAAAAAAAATTACTAGCGACCTTAGATGAATTGCAGATTAGAATTAGAATTTATTAGAATTAGAATTTATTACTGTTTTTCTCCATTATGCTTTCTCTTTTTCTTTCAATTTCTCCTTCTCATTTTCTTTCACACACACACACCTAAACTCTTTCTCACACGCTTTGGTTTCCCATTCTTTTTGGACTGAGTAAAAAAGTTGACGATATATTGGTTGAATGACAGTTAGTTGAAAAGGTCTGACAGTTCTTGATAAAAAATATTGTGAGACTTCTGTTATTTCAGAAACAATTGCCGAGTTTAAATACTCTCCAGGATTTCCTTGGGTTGAGGAACTGGAATGATGGGATCAACTTTTTTTTATCAGATTCGTCATTGCATTCCGTTTCTTCTTGTTTTTTGCTTCACAATAGATTTTGACAATTTCTGATTTGGTTAGCATGACATTTTGTTATCAGACATTTTTATGCATAAGAATCAAAACTCAGGTCTGCAAGAAATTAAAAAGGTCTTTTATGTAGGAAGCTCTGTATCTTTTCTACATGGGTACGCAATGTACTGAAATTTGGCTTAATGATTCTACTGTAGGATTTAAACTTAGTTTTATTAGCTGGGAAACAAAGTTCAAAGTTTGTTCAATCAATAAGTTAACTATTGCGTGGACAAATAAACCTCCATCTTTGTTTATAATCAACATGATATCTCAATTTTTAAGAATACAAACTTAAAAATATAATAAAATTGTTTAAAAACAATATGAAAGAAAAGCAGAATAAAAAAGTAGAAAAGTAAGAAGAGAGAAAGAAAAGATAGTGTTTGATGGAAAAAATTAACTGTGAACATGAAAGAAAAGAAACTTCTATATATGTATATGCTAATCAGGAATTTTTTCTTATTATTCTCTTATTTCGTATCTGTTTTTAAATTTTTCTTTCCATATTTCAGCAGGGCCACCGAGACAAAACTTGAACCCCGGAAAAATAAATAACCCCGGATCCGTCAAAAGTACATTTTTATAAAAACTCCTACATGACGCAAAAAATCAATTTTACTAAACACCTTCAAGAAAATTTTCAAATATAATTCAGACCCAGGCCCCCTAAAAAGTATTGTACCCGAGAATTATCTTCGGCCCCTTCCCTCTCAGCGGTCCTGTGTCTGTCTATGTTTTTATTTTTTTTTTGTTTTTTTAGCCCATTTTATACTTTTCTATCTTTTTGTACAAATTCCTATTTTATTGAACATCGTAAGATTAATTAGCAGAGAAAAAAGACAGAAAAAAATAAAATCTTCATCTTATTATTATTTCCAATGACTTATAAAACCATTCTAAAGAACCCAGAAACGGTTGTCAATGTTACAACAATATCTCGGTGTGGATTCATCTGTTCCTTCTAAATCTGCCCCATTGTTTTCTATTTATCAATGTTTCTCCATATTTATATATATATCTCAATCTTTCTGTATGTCTCTCCATATCTCTCTATATCTCTTTCCATATATTATTTTCTTTCTCTTTGACTTTTACGTCTCCTGTACTAATCTGCCTGCATCATGAAACAACAATGCTCTAATTGGCTACCAGCTTGGTCACGTGGCCACGCCACCTGATGTCGATCCCATAAATTTCTGAAAGAAGAAAGAAAATGAAAGGGAATTAAGTCTTCCAATGATCAATATCTGATGCTGCGATGGGTTTACCGTTTTAATTCGTGTAAATTTTAAATAATTAAACAACTGGAACGGATGCAGTTACTTAATAGAAGACAATCTACTTTCTTTCATAAATATTTCTAGTGATAGCCTGTCTAAAATGACGTGTTTTTTAAATTTAAACGTATATAGTTGGCATTGTAGAAAAGTGAAAATTTAATAATTTTTTTAATTATAGGTAGTTTTTAGGAGTAATAAATGTTTGTTTACTTAGCTTAGGATCGGGAAAGCGACCGGGATATATATATATATATATATTTTTCAAATAATTAGGAACAAGATGTTCTTTCAAACACGCTTTATTAAAGACTATGGCCCATTTCTTATTACAAACTTTTTCTATCAAACGTAAAACTTTTCGAAAATCGGAAATACCAAGACACTTTTGAACCAACTGGTATATATTTTTATTAATGTTATGGTCATGAGCTGACCTGCAGGTTTCGGCTTTATTAGCCATCATCAGAACTCATAAAACTAATTTACAGCTACAACGAAAATATATAAAGTGGTGTGGCGAGACATATCAGATATGTTTACACATCAATCGAGGTCAAAGTACAAAGAAGAGTAAAAGCAAATTATGAAAACCGCTAAGAAACAACCAAATTTTTTGCCTCGGAGTAAATAAATAAACAAAAAATAAACAAAAAATAAGAAAAAATAAAAAATTACATGTGCTAAAATATACAACCAAATTAAGTAGTAAAATATAACTATTAAAAGAAAATTACTAATAAAAGCAAAGAGGTAAAATAATAAAATAAGAATTTAAAGCTACAATTCAAAGATAATAGGATATCGATAAAATTGAGAGTTTAATTAAAAGTTGAAAATGATCAACGTCTACGTATAGTAATATTACAGTTATCGATCAAATGCGGACACATCGCACCAGTCCCATCACCACCACACAGGTCAGCAGTCTCGAGGCCTCGAGGAGGTTGGCTCATGGCTGACAAACCAGTGGAGCACTGTTCGACCGCGTCCAACGCTTCAATATGGTTGGTAGATGGAGGAAAGGAAACAGGACCACAAACTGGGCCGTTGTCGTATTGGTCGCAAGGATGATCATAACTGTGATAAGATACATTTGTAGTCTTGGTTGGCGAACTCCTAGTACGGAGTTCAGATAAATCAGAAAAGGAGATGCGAGGTGTAACAAAAGGAGAATGCGGGAGAACAGTGAATAGCGGAGTCCTTGGCATGTCGGCAGGGCACAATTCGGTTGCATTTGGAACATCGATACAGTTGGTAGGGTCTATTTCGTTGGCAGCGTCTATTGCGTTGGCAAACAAAGGAGATAAACCTCGACGAGAAATGGAACCGTTGTCGTACTGGTCACAAGGATGGTCGTAACTGTAATGGGAAACACCTGTAGTTTTGGTTGCCGAACTCCTAGTACGGAGTACAGATAAATCTGAGAGCGAGAGACGAGGTGTGACAAAGGGAGAAAGCGGGAGAACAGTCGATGGTGAGGCCTGTGGCATATCACCATTCACCGGGTCCGAAGAAGGCCGGCAGATGGCCGACGGATCGATAAAGCACTGTTCGATCAAACGCACAGCCTCAATGCAACTGGTATCATCCACAGAACTGGCAGACGGAGGACCAGTAGGCCGATCGCAGTTTGGCAAACCACAAATTTCAATAAGGTTAGCATGGTCAATTGCGCCGGTGGACGGAGCACAAGAAACCGGATCACAACATGGGCTCTTGCCATGCCTGTCAAGTGCATGGTCGTTCAATATGCAAGTGTTGGGGGCAACAGCGGATGACGAGCCCTGCGGCACACCAACGCTGTGGCACTGCAAGTGGTGCCTATTGTTGAATAGTTTAAGGGTCCGTCCAAAATGGTCATCTTGGACGTTTAGTATTGGTTTATCCCGGACAATGTAGAGGGCCTCGGCAATTTTTAATCGAGAGGGGTCGGCCTCGTGATGGAGAATAACAGTGTTATCGACGAGTGTTTGTCTGTTGAGTTTTGTGTTGTGAGCCAGTTGCGAATGCGTTGTAATACTGCCACCCTGTAAATGCAAATGCATAGTAACCCGGCGGGAGAGCGTAGTACGTGTCTGGCCAATGTAGGTAGCAATGACATCATGCGGTGCAGGACAAGTAAATTTATAAACTACATTTGTACACTGGAAAATGCTGGCGTGACGAGGACTATTTTTCATGATAAGGCTGTGTGATTTTCTGTCTTTATAATATATGGAGAATGACAGTCTATGTCGGAGTAATGAGTCCTGAATATATATATATATATATATATATATATATATATATATATATATATATATATATATATATATATATATATATATATATATATATATATATATATATATATATATATATATATATATATATATATATATAACTTTTTATATGAGTAAAAGACGCTCCACGTTTTAAGGTTTAAAAATTATGGCTTGTTCGCTATACTAATGTCCACAATTAATGCATGCCTCCATCAAGGCATTTTTCACACAGCCCAGAGAAAAATATTTTTCTTCTTTTTAGTTCACAAAAACGTGGTGATTTAAAAAGATTTTTTTAATATTTTATTTTTTTTTACTAACCTAAGTTAATTACCTTTTTGTTCACAGCTATTCTTTGAGTTATCTAACTCCTGCAAAGTCTAGGTGCTGACTAACTAATTACCAAAAAAGTTATTAATGAGTTTTATTTTGAAGATAAATAGTATTAGAGTAAATTTTGTGAACTCGATTCCTAATTGAAAAGAGCATTGTAATGAAATGCAAACTATGGTTGTCAAAGATTATTTTACGGTGCAGCATGGCTGTAGAAAAAATTATGCCAAGTCCTTATTAGAAAAAGAGGTGGAGAAACAAGATAAGGCTCCAAACACAGAGGTCAATGTTTTAGAAGAACCAATGGAGTTTGATGAGTTAGTCAATTTTACTGAGCTTGTGAAGTATCAGCTAAAATATCTGTAAAATCAGAGCTCACTAGATTTTCGAACGACAATAGCATATATTGTTTCCACACGTATCCCAAAATCAATAAACTGTTCCTTTCATGACGGCATGCATGGCTTGATAATAGAGAAACAAGCGCACCATTTAACGTCACTTATGGTACCAAACAGGCAAGCAGGGCTGCGTCCTCGCACCTTTGGTCTTCGGTATCTTCTTTTCTATAATGTTTATAGTAGCCTTTAAGGATTGCGATAAGACTTGCCGAAATAACGGGCTCGCATCAAAGTCTTTTCTTAGATGATTCAAGAAGATCTGTCATTTACTGATAACTGTTCACTGGTAGCACATACTCAGGAGTCAGCGCAGCAATTTTTATTGGTTTTTGAGAGCATCTGACAGAAGTTCTGTTGCAACCATCAAGCCAACAGAAATACTCTACTCCAGTTATCCGGGCGAGTAATACAGCTCTGTCAGCTCTGAAGTCTCTAGACAGGTTCTGTTATCTTGTAAGCATACTATGCAATGCAGCAAGCATAGTCGATGAAGTCAGCGTCAGAATAACCATAGCCAGTGCTACATTCAGCATTGTAGTCACTACTCTGATGTATGGCTGTGAGTCCTGAATACTTTATTGTCGGCATATTTTTAAACTTGATCAATTCCATCTTTGCTGTCTCCGTAGAATTGCGCATTACATGTGACAGAACCCGATTCCGAACACGACTGTTCTCGAGCACTGCCGGTCTGGTGGCAGCTCAATTTTATTAAACTGATCACGTTATCCGTATAAATAATGATAGCCGGATTCCGAAAAGAATCTTTTTTGGCCAGCTGGCTTGTGGCTTGCGATCTTGCGGCGGGCAACTCAATCGCTATAAAAATACACTAAAAAGGCCTAATTTGAAGCTTTGTGGCGTTCCGATTGCTGAACTAGAGTCCATTGCTTCGAACTAAACAAAACGGCGTGGCTACCGACTTGTCGTTAAGCCCTGATGACGTTCAACCGTGTCAATCAGCTCCAGGAGAAGTGACTGCGACGTAAACAGCAACACACAGCTACTAACGATCGCTTCAGAGGCGACATATGCCTTGTAAATGTAAATGTAAATGTTTTGCTAATTTATTGAGCGCCTTTTCCGCTTTGTTCAAAGGCGCTGTTCTTTTACATGCCCCACGGAGAGAACGATTTTACCCGCTAAATTTTCCGTTGACATGGGCTACTAGGCAGTGAGTGGGAGTCGAACCGTGAAGCTCTCACATTCAAGGCTAACCCTTTACCAACTCAGCTAACCTAGCACCTGCAACTCGTGCAAGTGGTTTAAGAATTCGTTTGTTCTCACACAGAGGAAGCCATCACTGATGGGATTCGTTGCATCGACGACTACGTCCATTCATTCATCAATTTCAAGTATGGGAATATTTTCCGGATGTTAATATAAAGGATTTGAACAAAAAATATGGTGTGCATTCCATGTAGAGTAATACAATCTCATGTTCGCCTTTATTTATGTGCGCCTTTTTTTCATTCATTCTTTTTATTTTTGCCCTTCTAGTAGTATATCCAAAGGTAAAACATTTTTCTGGGAAAACAGCGCTGGTCCCGTTGAGCTCCCATCTGCTCCATTTTCTCAATAAACAAGACAAACTTAAAATTTAAAAAAGCCAAGGAAATTGATTTGAATTTATAATAGGTAACTTGTTGTTTGAGTAAATTGCTGTTGAGATTCAGTTCAATTGTGTTTACTTTAAATTTTGAAATTTTTTGTAACATTATTTAACAAACAAGAAAGTATTTTTTAAAGCTTTTGCACTTTAAATGTTGTTTTTAACTAATTAAATTTTTTGAATTTAATTAAAAACAACTTTTAAAAATCACTCTAACGATAGAGTAGACATGTAATTAACCATTAGAAACCGAGTCTGACTTTTATAATGTCAATAAACTTCAGTTGTTTTGCTCCTACGTAAGGGTCTGTTCTACCCGGGAAAAGTTTCTTTCTTATATAGAAATCCCTGATGCTTGTCCGAGTGAAAAAGCTTGTTCTTGGTTAGTAGGAGTCTTGCTTTCTCAAGACTCCTACTAAAACAAACCTTTCATTCGAGACAAAAATCATTTACTAGCTCAATAATATTATCTATGGGCATTACTAATAATACAATTAATTATTTATATTATAACCATCATCCTGGTCGTCATTATTATTGTTCAATTATTAAGCTTTTAAAGAATTTTCATTCTTTTAAAGTTACGCGATTTGTTTGTAGGGATTTTCCTGCGTTCTGTCAGGTTTTGCTTAGTACAGCAATAAAATAAATAAAATCAAATAACTAACTAATAAAATGTATGTATCAGGATTTTAATGTGTTTGGATCGTCAATTTTCTAGAAATATGTTCACCAAAAAACACAGTTTTGAATTAAAAAAATTACTTGAATGAAGTTGCACTCTGGCGATTGGTCTATAATTGGCAATATTATTTTTCACGACCAGCTTTTTGGCACCACATATTATTATTTCGCTATAAATTATTATTATTATCATCATCATCATCATCATCATCTTCATCTTCATCCTCATCCTTATCATCATTACTATTATTTGCATGATCCTCGTCGTCGTCATCATCACCATCGATCGTTTTCTTTAATTATGAACTAAAAATTTGAACGATTGAATTGAAAATATTAGTCATTTATGAGCGATAGTTACATCTTTCAAAGTTAAACAAATTCAGGCTTTTCAAAGAAGCGAAAACGAAGCTACTCGCTCAGGCGTAATCAATGATCGGAAGCATTTTAATAAAAAAAAACTGTACTGCAATAACAAATATTTTATATTATAATAAATTATATTAATATAATAAAAAACCTTTCCTACAATTACAAATATATTATATTATAATACAATCAAGCGAAGCATTTAATACATGATCATCTAGAAGAGTGAACAGATCTAAGTGAAATGTGTTTCTAAAATTAATCAAATATCGCATTGAACAAGATATAATATGAGTCATCTTGTAAGTAATACATACCTACAAAAAGTGTAACGCTGCACTAACATTTAGATTTATTTGATCGGAAACATCGTACAGTTGTGGACATTTGAACACATATTTACATGTATTTAAAAACCTACATTACAATGTACGCACGTAAATATTTCTCAAAATTAAGATAATATTGTTTGATATGTTCAATTGTTTTCATGAGTAAGTTCTTTCTTGTTTATTCTTTCACTCTTTCTTCTTTCCTTGACTAATTTTTTCATGACTGAACCCATTCTATTGGCTTAATCTCAATTTCTCTCTCACTCTTTCTTCTCCCTCTTGTTCTCTCTCTCTCTCTCTCTCTCTCTCTAGTTTTTACTTCTTCCCCTTACGAAAGACAGGTCAGGGCAATTACATGCAGTTGACCTTCACCTTTCATGACTGCTTGAAGAGTGCCCAAGTCAACTCGTTCGCCAAGTTCGAACTGTCGTTGAGTCTGACAACGTGACGTTTTGCCACTGTTCGGGTCGCGCTCTTCTTTGGTTGCTTCGACAGTCAGCATGCGGCTGCGATCGTCAAACTTAACGACCACGTTGTCGGCTGTGTACTGGCGGCCAAGATCAAGCAAGAGATCCATGCGACGACGTCCGCTTCCGTCGCCCAAAGGACTAAAAACCGGTCGGTCTCGAACGTTGAGCGCGCTAGCGTCGGCAGCCAGAACCGGAACCGTATAGCAACCGCTTATAGGAGCACTAGGGTGGGTGGCCATAGTTGCATGAGAGGGAAATGTATGAAAATCTTGGATTGGTGGAGAATGAAACTGTTGCTGTGGCTGCTGGGGCTGAGAATAGACTGCCGGCAAAGTTTTGAATGTTGTCGTAAATGTTTGTGGTCCAACAGAAGGTGCAGCTTGTAGTGGACCTTGGATGACATTGTGATAGCGAGGGGGCACAGGAGCTTTGACGGAGAGCACCCCATCAGTTGATAGAGTTGAGGTTAATTTTTCCGGTTCAACCTCTGCCGGGAGTTGAATTTTTCTACTGAACTCCTTGGCTAGCTTTGTTCCACCTTCTTTCACCTCTGTCTGTTTGGCTTCCACTATTAAACAGTTATCTTCCACTCTCACCTGTATTGCCTGGTACAAAAATTTAAACGTTTAAAACATAACAAATTTGATAGTAAATTTGAAGAATGCTTTGTAGTCAAACAATTCTTCGTTCAAATATATGCAAAATTAAAAAAAAAATATTTGTCATGCATCAAAAAGTCCGATAAAGAAACCAAACCTGCGGATCATAGTCCTTAACGTCGAAGCTCATCTGGAACAACCTGCTCTTGTGCTCAGGGTCCTCCAAAAACAGATTGTCCACTGTCTTGGCATCAAGGACTTCCATCGGAGCTGGAAAGCTTGGCGCGCCAATGCCATGTTGTTGTTCAAAAGAAGGTGGTTGAGGTATATGCATGGGTTTCAACTGGAAAAATTCTTTATCAAGCTGCTCACTGGGTGCACCCCCAAACCAGGGACCACTGGACGGTGGACCCCAGGCCATGGAGCTGCCGAGAGGTCGCCCGAATCCCCGCATGAAATCGTGGTCCATCTTCAGTTGCATGTCCCTGAACATCTGCTCGGACCTGTCTCGAAAGTTCTTCTCGTCGTGGAAGATCGGAAGACGATTCATCGTTGATAATTTGCTTGATTCTGACAGCTCTTCTTCTCAAATCGTTTCGCAGCCTTTATGTGGAATTAGAAATAATATCAATGCGTGTGGTGTTATTCATTAATATTCATTAATATTCGTACTTCGTTCATTTTGCATGTATGAAGGAAGAGAACTAAAATTGAGAAAGGAGAGGCTTGAGAATGGGGTGGGGATATCGAGAGTTGAGATTTTAAATAGGTGGATGTAATTTTTCAACTGGGAATTTTCAGACCATCTATGAAGGTGAAGTGTGGATCTCTGGTACAGAGTGAGATAAGGAGAAGACAAAAGAGGAGAAACAGTTGGGAAAGTTATTTATAAATAGAAACACTATTTCTAAAAATAGTGTTCATCTTACTTTTGAGTTATTATGACAAGCAACGACAAGTATCTTTGTTTACTTATATTATGTGAGCCAGGAATAAAGGAATATAGTGATGAACATATGAATGAATTGATGAATATATGAATGAGAGGATGAAATATCTTTGTTTACTTATCTTATGTGAACCAGAAACAAATGAATAAAGTGATGAACTGCTGAACATATTAATGAAATTATAAATATAGGAATGAATTGATGAATATATGAATAAATTGGCCAAAATATAAATGAATTGATGAACATATGAATGAATTGATAAACATATAAATAAATTGGTGAATATATAAATGAATTGATGAACATATGAATTTATTGAAATGAATTGATTGACATGAACATATGAATTGATTGAAATGAATTGATTGATTGACATGATGAGCATATGAATTAATTGGTGAATATAAATGAATTGATGAACATATGAAGGGATTGATGAACAAATGAATGAATTGATGAACAAAAGAATCGACGAACGATTGAATGAAGAATTCATAAATGAATAAGCTCATATGAGTCGCGAGAGTGCGGCCAAACGCGAATGGACGAGACCTACTAATCTGCGTGAGAGTTAGCAGGAGTGCAAATGGAGGTCGCGTTGGCAGGTTAGCGTTACCGGTTCGAATGTGCGGGTCTCAGCAAGATAATAATGCTGCATATTATTATAAGAACAGGCCATTAGTTGATAAACTGCTGATCTATATCAGAACGATCGTGTATATATACATGAGCGCACGCTATCTGATTTGATAATTAAAACAACTGCCTGAATACGCACATATCACATATCCATTGTAGGCATATACACGCACATACAGACACACCTAGTGCTACAGACATGCGCAGACATGAAAGGAAAACGAGCAAAGAAATAAAAACTGCTACTGGCAAGAAGTAAAGTTAGGAATGCGCTGCTCAGCACAACTGCACGCCAGTTCGTTGCACGCAGAGAAGGAAGCCAATAATAAGCAATAAAAATAAAAATGTGAGTAATAATAAGTCATCAAATAAATAAAAATAATCAAACTAATAATTGCCATAATAATTATTTTAATAAATAATAATATTAAACATTTAAATAATACGTATTATAACTAATTAAAAGTAAAATTATGATTGAAATACTAATTATTATTAAATTATCTTATTATTATTTTATTAAAATTTATTAGTAACTTATCATCAGTGCCGGGGCCAGGGTGTAAGTACCCCCCAAAAATTATTAGTGTGGCCTTTAATGATAGGTTGCATGACTAATGTTTGGCTGTCGCATTGCGTTTCTTTCTTCAAAATAGTCGATGAGCGAGAAATGTAATTGTATCTTATTGAAAGAACATTTTAAAAAAAGGATTGGTAGCCAGCTTGAAGGAAAGTGTGTGGGTGTGGGGGTTAGTCGTAGGCAGTGGCGTCGTTTGGAGGGGCAGAGAAGCGGTTGATCTTGTTTTTTTTCTTTTTTTGAAAAAATAGCTACAAAGTTAGGAGAAAACTTTGGGAAAATACTTACGAGTTACGAATACCCCCCCCCCCCAATTGGGAAAAGTAACTACGGCACCTCCATCCCGGCCATCAGCTATTTCTGGATAAAAATTTTTATAAAGTTATGAACAAAAATTAGAAAAGTACCCACGAACGACTACCCTTCCCCCTGGTCATCAGCCCTTTTTGGTTAAAAAGTTTAGCCCCAGAAGATAGAATTTTGTAATGTGCGGGTTTCTGAAACATTCCCCTTCCCATGCTTTTAATGAAATGACGCTCCTGGTCGTAGATTAATTTTGAAGATTTTAGGAAATTTTTCTTAAAACTTTTCAATTTTCTTCTTGAAAGCTGATGACGGAAAAGAGGGTTTTGTCCTGTGGAATCGTAGGTAATCTTCAGGAATTTTAGAAATTTTTGTTCAACATTTTATTCCTTTTTTTGAACAATGTTTATACTTTTGCCCGAATTGCCAGCCCGTTTTATCCAAATTTCAAAGTTTTTCTGTCTGAATCTGGGGAGTTCTACAACTTTCTTCACCCTGTACGGTCAGGGCCTATGATCTTCATTACATATAAAACCACCTAATTTTTGGGAGCCCTTATAGTCTGGTGTGTGGTAACCACCGCACTGTTTATCATTTATTATTATTATTATTATTATTATTATTATTATTATTATTATTATTATTATTATTATT
>OZ022239.1:44931242-45011242 GCA_963978895.1 Erpobdella octoculata | reverse complement strand
TATGTATGTATGTATGTATGTATGTATGTATGTATGTATGTATGTATGTATGTATGTATGTATGTATGTATGTATGTATGTATGTATGTATGTATGTATGTATGTATGTATGTATGTATGTATGTATGTATGTATGTATGTATGTATGTATGTATGTATGTATGTATGTATGTATGTATGTATGTATGTATGTATGTATGTATGTATGTATGTATGTATGTATGTATGTATGTATGTATGTATGTATGTATGTATGTATGTATGTATGTATGTATGTATGTATGTATGTATGTATGTATGTATGTATGTGTTTGTGTGTGTGTGTGTGTGGGTGTATATGTGGCTTGGCAAATGAAATGACGATTGAACAGTAGAATTTTATTCTAAAATCTGAAGAAAAACGAGGTATTAAAGAAACCGACACTATCTTGTTGATCTGCTACTAATGAGTACTAATGAGTACTAATGACTATCATCGTCATTATTATTACTTATTACCAAATAATTACATGGTGTTTATAATGTTCTCAAAAATCATCAGAACCAATCTCAAATAACATCATTATCATCATAATCAAAACAACCAGGAAAACGCAACGTCATTGCATCAATTGTACGATCATCATCATCACCTTCTCGAATTTTCTACCAGATCACGTGTCTTCGTAGGCATGCGAGGCCATATTTGGACTATTTTGGACTTAACCATCGATCTGTTTATATTAGTGCTGATGTTATGATAATGATGCTGGGTAAGCTTGTGGCGATGATTGTGATAACGATGACGATGATTACAGAGGACAGAAGAATTATTAGCAAGTTTTTATCCCAGGGATGTGACAGTTATTTGTTATTTGTATGGTAATCGCATTGGACGATGAAATTTTTGAATACGCTAGTCTGTTTATTTGTTTGTTTGTTAGCCTGCACGTGCATTAGCTAATGTAAGTATATGTACATGTGATACCTGATACACATTCCAACCCATGAATATAAAACACCTACTAAACCAAAATATCGTTTCAAGCTGAAATATTTGTTTAGAGAATAGGGTAGTGCGTTGTGTCCATGTTCGGTTAAACAGTGGATATAGTGTTAGAAACTATTGCTTTAAAAAGTAATATATTACTATTAGAGTTACCTAGCTCAAAATGTAATATACGAATTACTATTATCCTTTTCATAAAGAGTCAATTATTACTGCAACAAGTTACTAAAACTTTCAAAGCCATGACATACCTTCAGGACATAAAATGCTTTGTATTGATACTTTATTGACTTCGGAGAGCTTTAAAAGTATTTAAAGCTGCATTTCAGAGTTTTCATCAGACAAACGATTGCGCTTATAGAATGTAGGATATTTACCCCCCCCCCCCCCCGCCGGACGTTCCACTCGGACATTCCCCCCGACAGATCCTAGGACATCCCCGGACATCTCCCCCGCCAGGGTAGGACATTTTCCTCCTGGGTTAGGACATTTACCCCGGGTTGTTACGCCGAGAAAACAAAAAAACATTTGAAGATGTCTTGAAGGTCTAGGACACTTTATTCGGTAAAACAATTTTTAAATAAAAACAATAAATGTTAAATCTTTTAAAAATGTGTTTGTGTTTGTTATAAAAACGTGAACTCTAACTCTGCCTTCTCCTACCTCGAGGGGGGAATTGTCCTACCCCGAACGAGGAATTTTCTTACCCGGGGGAATGTCTGGGGGAAATGTACGTTCACCGCGTTTATAAACTTTTAGTTTAGGAATCTGTCCACCAGGTCTAGGCAAAACGTTTCATAGCAGGGTCGCTTTTAAATGAACTTGGCGCCCCTCCCTCCCCAATTGGACCCTTCCTAATAAGAAAAAAAACTATAAAAAAATATGTCTACTGTTAATTACTGACGATATCTTGTCTTCACAGTTGAAAATAGCAAAACTTCCTCAGCAACTTAGTTGTTTACATCATTGTATTTCAGTGGTTGTGCACAGCGAATAGACGAATATAATCTAGTTTTCAGCAGATTTATGCAAAAATTTTCGGTCCAAAAGTGAAAAGTTGTGAAAACTAAAGAATATAAAGATGTTTTCAAGTTTATTAAAGCATTCTTATACTGACATCAAAAAGAAGCAAAAAGTCCATTTATCACTTGTTCATCAGGAGATTCTTAATCCTGTTCGTCCTGAACAGTTTCATTGCCTCCATAATATTTGGCAAGGCGGTCAACATGAATTACTTTCATTTTAGTACACATGCCTTTTTGAATCCGGTAGATGACATCATTGATCTTTTTAATAATTCGATATGGTCTTTCCCAGTCTTGTTTTGTTAGAGTTTAGGTGATTTTCCAATTCTGCGTTGTGGATTGTAAAACCACATTAAATCGTTTTCTTTAAATTCTTTCATGTTTGATTGTCGATCATACCCAGCCTTCATTCTGTCGCTGCCCCCCCTCCGAAAACTTGGGTTGTTTTTCAATTCTTTTCTCGATGTATATTCTCTAATAATTTGTGCGCTCTGCACATTTCCATTGGTACATAATTTCTTTTATGTCTATGAGCCACACTTTCTTATTGGCTGACCCCGTTCAGGCTAGTTATATATAAAGTCGCGCGCGTGAACTCTGTCGGCCTAGATAGCTCAGTTGGGAGAGCGTTAGACTGAAGATCTAAAGGTCCCCGGTTCAATCCCGGGTCTGGGCATAAAACCCACCTTCCCCGGTGGCCGACATATTTTGGTCCTAAACACTGAAAAAGTGACAAGGACTTAATAACTATAAACAAGACTGAATGGGCTTGCCCAGATCAATCGCGACTTTCACATTAATGAAGAAGCCGACATCGACATTTTTTGCAGAAAAAACGTCGGTTTAAATGTCCTATGGTTTTTTGTTACTAATTGTTACTAAAACTGTCGTTAACCCTTGACTTTTGGGAGTGGTACATTTTTCAGAAAACTCCTTACTAATCAATTTCTTCCCCCGTGCCCCCCCCCGAAAAAAAACTATGGCTGTATGGCTGCGCTACTGCCGCCAAATGAATTTCATTGTGAGCAGATCCCCTGTAAGCCATCAGGAATAATAGAATTTGTTTATTCTATTCAACTTGATTTTCACCGACCATCTTAGACAAATGCTATTGATAGTGAATAGCTCGGGAAAGCGATCGGAAGCGGCAGAGCAAGCGGGGAAGGAACGGGAGCAAGAGAGAAAAACGATAAAAAAAACTTCTGAAAACCCCGAGCAACGCCGGGGTTTCCCGGTAGTATCTATATATACCTTTTTTAAGACTGCAAACAAGTAAAAGAAAACACGAGTTTTGCAACACAAACTTCTATTTCAAATACACTCGATTTAGAAATACGAAAGATGTTCAAATTAAAGTTTTTTTAATTGAATCATGTATTGTCATCCAATATAAAGCTATGCTGAAAGTTTCAGCTTCCTAGCTAGTCAAAAAGCTGGTTAAATTTTACTTGCAAGATTTGCGTACAGAGAAAGCCACACACACACACATACACAAACAGAGATTGTAACCTTAATAAAAGTTTGTAATAAACAGCATTTTAATCTTAATTAAAAATAGTATTATAAGCGCTGACTAGACATATTAGAGACCATTGAAAAAGGCAATTTATATTCAGTTTAATTTGGTAAACTTTAGAAATTAAAGTTTTTATTTATATTTGTTTAAAGTTCTTTTGTTTAAGTTTAAATAAGTTTTTGTCTGACTCTTAATTCTTGAGTTCACAATGTAAACTTTACATCTTAACCACCGATTTCTAACTAAATCGTGCTTAGTATATAAACTACTAATATATAGTCTTGTCTGCTACGAAGCCTTTCTGTCTTTCATATATTGGATTGTATGAGTTACTATACATTGGATTGTATGAGTTACTATACATTGGACTGTATGAGTTACTATACATTGGACTGTATGAGTTACTATACATTGGATTGTATGAGTTACTATACATTGGACTGTATGAGTTAACTATATACATTGGACTGTATGAGTTAACTATATACATTGGACTGTATGAGTTAACTATATACATTGGACTGTATGAGTTAACTATATACATTGGATTATATGAGTTACTATACACGTTGGATTGTATGAGTTACTATACATTGGATTGTATGAGTTACTATACATTGGATTGTATGAGTTACTATACATTGGATTATATGAGTTAACTATATACATTGGATTGCATGAGTTACTATACATTGGATTATATGAGTTACTATACACGTTGGATTATATGAGTTACTATACATTGGATTGTATGAGTTACTATACATTGGATTGTATGAGTTACTATACATTGGATTGTATGAGTTAGTAACTTTGCTGCTCAACCTACAAGTCGTTCTGCTGTTTTGTAATCCTCTAAAAGAATAAAGAATATTTTCCAGATAATTAGAATTTCAGCATAAAAAAACATTTCCTTACTAACTGTTAAGTATTTATTGAATTGCTTGCATAGCTTGTATTTGTGGATTTGAATATTTGAGCAAAACTAATAAATTCTTATTTTTTAGTACAAACAAAGTAAAAATTAGCATTCAGCCAATATCTCGTCCGAACATAATCATTGTCGACCACCGTGCACTACGAATGCCAGTGTGAGGTTATCAATGAATGAAGAAACAAAACAAAATGGTCGCCATGTGATTAATCTTATTCTCCTATTTATGTTTTATAAATTAATCGTAAAAACTGCTTCTTTATCCGTGGTGAAATTTCACCACACAATATTAGAGTTGTCAAAGGCGGCAAAGCAGCAGATCAACATCATCATAGCAACAATCATTACTTACCAGAACCTAAACAATATAGAAGAACATATCAAAACTGATTTTAGGATGCAAGCGAAACAGTGATATTATTAGCCAATTACATCATAGTTATAGTTATGATAGCAATAAAAATAAACAACAATATTAATAACAATAATAATAATAATGAAAAGGTACTGAAAATACAAACGTGAACAGCAGCATTTACAGGTAAGCAACGAGCAAACATGCTACCTGGATTGAAATTATAGGTAGACAAATAAAAAAGACAATGTTCTTTAACTCTATGAATGTTTACAAAGGCACAAAAAAGATATAAAATAGTTTTTCATTTGAAATTTTTCATTCCATCAAACAAAAGAAAAACGATAACATGAAAATTATATATATATATATATACATATATTACACTTTTGCATGAAAGTAAAAAAGCAAAATTTGCAAAGTTTCTTTTATCATCTATAAAAATTCCTAATTTAAATCGACATGCAAATCTCAACGAATGACATTTAAGGTCAAAACATGGCAATGGGAAATTTGCTCATGCAAAAAAAAATTATTCAAAGCAGAAACGAGCAAATGAAAAAAAATAGTTCCTAACAATTTCCAAATAAGGCACCTATGAATCAATTTTACCTCATTAGCTTAACATACGTAACAATAACATTGCAGATATTGACATAGATGAAGCATCTTATAAACAGTAAACGAGATTCGTGATCAAGTACAAAACAGTTGGACGGAACAGTAAAAGCAAACCTTAGTAGTTTAGACGATCTATAACAGAACTTGATTAAAAAAGCAAAAATAAAAATACATAGCTAATAAGATGCATAAGACATAGTACCATATAGACATAGTATCATATAGACATAGTAGCATAGACATAGTAACATATAGACATAGTATCATATAGACATAGTATCATATAGACATAGTAGCACATAGACATAGTAACGTATAGACATAGTAACATATAGACATAGTAACATATAGACATAGTATCATATAGACATAGTATCATATAGACATAGTAACGTATAGACATAGTATCATATAGACATAGTAACGTATAGACATAGTAACATATAGACATAGTAACATAGTTAGCCAATAAAACATTGTAACAAATAATAGAAACAATGAATGCAAACAAGAAACTGAAACTAAGTTTGGCATAGGAAAGTAGCCTGAATTAAAAAATAAACTTCAAAAAAGCTCTCAAGACTTTAAAAACCTAATTCTGTGAACTGACGTCGCCTCCACAGTCTTCATTGGCTTCGATATTAACACCAGTTATTATAATAATCAAGTGTGAAGTGTGACATACTTCTTGCAATACACACACACACACACACACACACATGCATACACAAGGCTCACACACATATACACGAGCTATGAGCACTTGCCCAACCAAGAACGTCTGAGAGGCGATGGCCTATCCAGGTGAGTAAACAAATTAAACGGAAAGGAAAATAGGTTCTAGTTATAATAGTTATATATTGCAAGAAGTATCTAGTTATAAAATAGGTTCAAATGACGGAAAAGTGAGAGATCTGGTATCTCGAAAAGATCAATCCTTCCCCCCCCAATCTATAATCACATGATACTCATCAACCAGTTAACTAATTAGTGACAGTGAAGCTCGTTTTCATTATCAAGAAGACAGAAATCATCATCATCATCAACAGTGGCGGGGCAGGGAAAAAACACGAAAAATTTTAAATGAAAGTAATGTCATCTTCATTGTTGAACTTGATCCTGACATCTGGTGACTTTATGGGTGTCTTCGAGGTTGGAGATTGTTGGCTGTTAAGTTGAAATATCTAGTTATAATACACATACATTATCTCTCAATCACTCACATTATCTCTCAATCTCTCACAGTTCATCACTCCCTCTACAATTTTATATAATTCTAACTTACGTCGACGTGGGCGACTTGCTCTGATGTCCGACACACGCAATACTGGTCGATCTCTGCTTCTTGGGAGCGTGGCTGATTCTCGGCTTGAGCTTGTCGTAGTTGACCATCAAGACCTCGTCTTCGTCTGATTCGTCTGCGATGCCAACGTGCGACATTGCCCGCTGGTCTTGCTGGTTGTCGTGGTGATGGTGCGGCTTTCTAATTCGAAGGATGCACCCGCCGTGGGTCTGACTTCCGCTTCCGCTACTGCTGACCAATGCTGGACCTTCGCTCTGCGAGGTGTCGACGCTTCCAACTTCGGAGAGAGACATGGGACCTCCCTCGACTACCCTGCAGCTGTTGTTTTTCTCGAACAGATTGGTCATGGCCGTACGGAACGGAGCGATGTTTCCACTGATGGTGTGGTACAGCTGATCGCCACAGATGACCTCCCTGGACCTCTGGTACGACTTCTGCCTGACCTCTAACCTTTCACGGTTTTCCATGGAAATCTCCCGGAGGAGGTTTTGCTGCAGAGAGAAAAATAAAAAGTCATTGTGTATGTCAATAAGCAGTCGCAGGCCATTAAGTATGTCAACAAACTGAAAAACATTTTTTTTAAACGAGGAAACTAGTAATTAGATCGTGATTGCAAATAAATTCAGCGAGCAGAACAAATCATATGGAGATGACTCACCGGTTTGTTGGGAAGTTGTTCTATGACTTCATTAAACGAAGGATCGTTTCGTATGTCCTGGTTTGAAAAACAAACATTATTTCATTACGCAAAATTTAAATCGATTTTGTATTCAATCAGTTTTGTGATAAAAATAGCCTGTAAGTGCAAAAAGATATCATTCAGTTGCACAGCATTGTTGCCTCACATTTATGAATTCCCACAAGATAACTACAATAAATACAATAACATTTCTATTTCACTTACAGCGATGACATTGTCGACGTTCATTTCCGGATTATTCTCCTGCGAAAAATTATTGATTTCAAGTCATGATTTCATGAAGTTAAAAAGAATTTTCAATCACTATCATAACCACATCACATCGTCATCATAACCACTAATCACAAACACTCTGTGACTCTTCTTAAGAACAACCAACCTTGATGGCCGCGATGAAATCTCTAGCCATTCTTCCCATATCGAGACTTTTCGAGCCTTTGATCGTCTCGTAAGCATTCCTCATGACCTGGTCATGTAACAATAATAATAATAATAATAATAATAATAATAATAATAATAATAATAATAATAATAGAATAATGATAATAATAACAGTATTTAAATTATTTGTCATTTTCAAGTCTTTGTATTCAATTATTTAAAACTTAAATAATGAAATGAAAATAAAAATGAATTATCGAAAATTGTAAATATATCGATGGTTGTGATGATAATTATATCATGCAAGCTTACAGCAACATCTTTCTTCCAGAAGCTGACTGTTCCCTTGGTTGCACCAGGAAGTGGAGAGAGCTCTTTAATCTGGATGAATCAAGCAATCATTTAATCAATCAATCAATCAATCAATCAATCAATCAATTAATCAATCAATCAATTTAGAACTAGCAATCAATTAATCAATCAATCGATTTAGAACAAAAAATAATTTAAGCCGAATTCAACTTCATTCCAAACGAATTTCTTCTACATGAATACAAACCAAATTATTATCTAAAGATTCAGAGAGAGAGATCAGCTATCAACTACCAACTATCAGCTACCAACCTTCATCACAATGGTTCCCATGAGAAAGATGCAGATGATGTTCAGAATGGCAAGCAGAAGACTGACAGATCCGAGGACGGCAGCTTCGGACGACATGGTGCACGAGTACACAAACTTGTAGTCGTTGCCCAGCATCGAGGGACAGTTCGGGGGATATCCGACCGGTCCTTCGAATGTGCTATTCTGCACAAGTTCATCGTTTAACGGTCAGAACGAAATGAATTTATAACAATTTAAATGTTTTATAAATATGAAATCAAATGAAAATAAACCACATTTGTGTAGATCATGGTAGGTTCGTGAATGTATGTGACTAGAGCCAGACCCCAGAGTGTGCCCTTGATGGTACAAAAACAAATTAATAATTAGGAATCAAATGCTATAAACCATGAAATGTTTCATTTTTCAAAATTTAAATTATTTCCTCTAATTTAAACAGAACTTTTCACCACCATTTTGAAACCATAATAACATATATTCAGAGAGATAAAGTCATCAGATATCCATGAAGATTCTCTATGAACTTTAAAATTTCAACCATGCCATCTTATCGCAAGACTCTTAATCACATGCCCATAAATCGGCTCTTTATAAACCCGAACGCATTTCAACCGGATGACAAAAATAAACAATTTTCAACTTCCTGCACTTCTTCATCGGACGAGACACAAACAGGACTTCAGGAGTGTCCATCTGAGACCCTCCCTTCACTTTTCCTTACAAACAAATAAAATAAAACAATAAATCTTTCACTTACAGCATTGACAAGAGGAGGAAGGAGAGAGGCAGAGATGGCCACTCCGACGAGAGACCCCGTGTTACCGCCGAGAATGGCGAGGGCCACCCCTGCACCGGATGGCAGGGCAATGAGGATGCCCACCCACAGACTTCTGAGCATGCCCCTGGAAATAAAAACCACATTTTTCGATGCTACATGGGTGACATCTATTGGATAAATGAATTAATTTACTGAATTATTAAGATGATTGAAGACAAGGAATATGATGACAATGAATAAAATGAGGATGATGATAATGATAGCAACGATGATGATAATGATAGTAACGATGATGATAATGATAGCAACGATGATGATAATGATAGCAACGATGATGATGATGAATACCTGGCCTGCATTTCCGAAGTCGGCCACACACCGTTAGCACTCCATTCCACCATGCCCGTGATTATCCCAAATATAAAACCTGAGAAAAAAAATCAGTCAATGAATTATATGAGAATAAAGTAACATATAAATCGACTTATATGATATATTGAATTATTGAATTGTATTATATACATATGCCCGCATGAGAGGGCTGCTATAGTCTGTACTCTATATCTGTAAGTTAAATTGGAAATGGCAACGGTTACTAGTATAAATCTTTAATGAAAGTCGTAATAATTTTGGGGTTTTTAAAAACCTGGAGCCCCAGCCAGAAGTTCTTCAGTTAAGTCAACCTCAACCATGAAAAGCATCAGATGTCATTTCATATGTCTAAGTGAGATAGAATAGTAGAAAGTAGTTTCATAACAGGATTAATTGCACAAGTTTTGAATCAAAAACCGGTTCTGGATGAAGACATACGTTATCATATTGACACAATCATGCTTCAAACTCTTAACCCGCCGTCATATCTCTTATTGAGGCTTTTGCCAGTAATTCAAGCATGTTTACTTATTGCCAGCGACTACTTGGACAGTTGAAAGATCATTCAGAAGAGTTAAAAGTAAGATGGGGCCAACTGTGGGAGATATGACATTTACTTATACAGGTTTTAGAGTTTTGTTTTAAGCAGTTATTAAACATATATAATTATCGTTGTTATGTGGTTGCAGCACCACCTAGCAGCGTTATGCAAAGTTCTAACATACATACATTGGAAATTATGTATGTTGATAACGTATAATTGAAAATTGTACTTTATACACCAAATTTCAAAAATTTTCTGGAGGCTCCCCCCCAGGCCCCCGCACAATTGTGGATAAAAAAAAGAAGCAGAAGAAAGAAGTGAGAAAAGACTTGCCCCCCCTGTAAACATTTCTGTGTGCTCCCATGTACACACACACACACACACATATATATATTTATTAGAACTGTTATCATGTTTACTATCATCTGGCACTCATTAGATGAAAGTTATCTTATTAATGAAAGAGAGCATAACAATGAATGAAAGAAAGTCAACTTACCGAATATAACACACATGCACAGTCCTATAAGTTCAGTTCTGACAGAAAGTTTACAGAGCTCTTTGTTCTTGATGACGATGCCGAAAGTGAAGCCAATGATTGGACCCTGAAGAGGTAAAGTTAATTAGTAATATGAGTAATATCTATGTTACAATGTAATCATCACCACTGGAACTATAGTCACTATTACTACCACCACACAACTATAACTACTTCTACTATATCTTCTACCATTATCACCACAACTACATCTACTACCACCACATTTATCTGTATTGGCATGAAATAAACATAAAAATATTATAATTTAATATATTTTAATATATTTAATAAATTTAAAAATATTAGAAAATCATGATGAGATGTCGGGATACAGCTGTGGATTAACCAGCAAAGTCAGGAAAGTACCCCACGTGGAGTGTGTAGTAAAGGAGTAGGTTTATTAAAGAGTACGTTCAAATTCCATTAAATGCACCTCATGCCATGCATGGGTCCATAAGAAGTGCAGCAAGATTAGAGGCAAGTTGAACAAAATGCCAAAGAAGGAAATCTTGTGAGTCCTGATACTCCTGATGTGCTGCAACAAATATCACTGGGAGAGCGTCAGAATTGGGAATGTTCTGAAAAATTTTTCTACCTGGGTGATAATATGGCAGCAGAGGATGCTGCTGGAGAAGCATCTAGAGCGAGATGTGGAAAGTTCAGGAAGTTGGGTCAAATCTTAACCCCACAAAAGGAGCATAGCTGAAAGTTAAAGGTCAAGTTTACAGTACTTGTTTACAGACAGTGCTGGTGGTATATGGCAGTGAGAGCTGGCCAGTGAAGACAGAGGATTTGCACTGCATGGGAAAAACGGATTGGATGATGATTTGGTGGATGTGTGGTGAAAGTCTCAACATCAGAATATGAAGTACTGAACTTTACAGGCGTCTGGCTTTGGAGGAGGTTGCGGATGTTTTGAGGCGGGGTCAGCTGAGGTGGTTTGGCCATCTCGAGCGGAAAAGCAGAGATGATTGGGTATCTACTTTTGAAAGAAACTTTTGAGGTGGCCGGGTCAAGGAGGAGGGGCAGGTGCAAGGAGTCTTGGAGAGAATGTGTCAGACAAGACCTGCGCAATCTGGGCCTTCGGGCTGAGTTGGCACAGGATAGGACTAAATGGAGGCATCAAATCCAAATAAAGCCGTCCAGACCGTTCAAGCACGGATAACGGACGTGAAACCGGAAAATAATTGGAAATTGTATAGCGAATATTTCTTCTATGCATGGAAAAGATTAATTTTAATTACTTTTCTGAGACGAGACGACACCCACCTGCATGTTTGTTTACAAATAAATTTTTTTTCTAAAATGGAGACAGAACAGTTTGAGTGTAAGAGCGAGGTAGGGGAGAGAGAGGAAGGAGAGGTAGATGAGAGAGAGAGAGAGAGAGAATATTAAAGTGTGAAATCAAGAAATTAATAACCGGACACATAAAAGTTATTCTGCGAATGTACAAATTACTTGGAATTACACTTCCGTGGACACTTAACAGCAGATTTCCATCGAGAAACGAAAATTAAAGTGAGAAAGACACAAAGCTCTAACCATAAGAGGAGAGATGAGCATACTGGCGACCAGCACCACAGAACTGTTCTCAGCCAAGCCCAGAGCAGCTATCATACTGAAATAAAGAATTGTAATTTTAAAACTAACTTGATAATAACAGAGTTTTATTGCTAAATAAATGATAATAATAAAATTTTATACTTGTTAAAATAAAATTTATGAAAAGCCCACAACAACAATAAAAACATAGTTCATTTCTTGATCTGTCACCGGGCAATTCATTTGCATAAACAAATGAGAAATGGAATGCAAACATTAGCATAATTTATTCACCCACCTGGCCAAGACGATGAGTAAGAGAAAATCAAAGGTGAGCGATGCGCCAGAACTGATGGCTCCCACAACCTGTAATAGAAGTGGACATTTATCATCATCACCATCATTATCATCATCATCATCCTCATCACCACCACCATCATAATCACCAACACTATCATCATCACCACCATCACGACTATCCGACTCGTAACGTGACACCACCTTGTTGCTTTTATTACGAACAAACAAGAAAACAAAAAAACAAACAAACACCCACACACGCGCACACACACGTTCAGTGAGACAAGCTAATGAAAACAAACGATATGACAATTATTCATGGAACAATCACAACCATCGGACACAAACAATCAAAAATTCTAATTGGCAGCCACTCATGATAATTTCACAAGGAAATTGTTATTTGTATTTCTATATTCTTCTTTCATTCAACTTATCTTTAGTTTTTTTTTTATATTTTTCCAAAATGATAATAAAATTATTTCAGTGATGGCGGCGAATGCTAGGCATGAAAGCAAGACCACGTGGCATGTAGGTGGGTGGGTGGTCGAGTGGTGGCTTACAGTACACTGGGCAGGTAAGTGGCAAGGTGCGCCAGAATCTCCATGGAAACGTAGCACTGCTGCGACTCGCACGTTACAAATTGAATGCGGGTGTGTTAATAATAATAATAATAATAATAATAATAACAATAATAATAATAATAACAATAATAATAATAATAACAAACATAATAAGAACACCAGTACAATAACAATAATAATAATAAAAGAAATTTTAATGGTGCTGATGCTGATGCGTGAGACGTGATTGGTACTGCGATACAAGATTGATTGTAAACAAAAAATAATCGACAACATCAACAATAGAAAAACAACAAAAAATGGCAACAGAAAAGTTGAAACATGTCGGAACAAGTCTCGTGGAGTTTTCCCAACATGCATTTGTGCCCGAATTCGTGGGAGGTGAGCGCGCGGGAGAGTTCAGGTGAATCGGTGGGTGTGTCATTGCACGGTAGAGGGTGTAATGTTGCTGCTTGGATGGGGTGTGTGGTTTTGCTGCATGGATGGGGTGTGTGGTGTTGCTGCTTGGATGGGGTGTGTGGTGTTGCTGCTTGGATGGGGTGTGTGGTGTTGCTGCTTGGATGGGGTGTGTGGTGTTGCTGCTTGGATGGGGTGTGTGGTGTTGCTGCTTGGATGGGGTGGTGTTGCTGCTTGGATGGGGTGTGTGGTGTTGCTGCTTGGATGGGGTGGTGTTGCTGCTTGGATGGGGTGTGTGGTGTTGCTGCTTGGATGGGGTGTGGTGTTGCTGCTTGGATGGGGTGTGTGGTGTTGCTGTATGGATGGGGTGTGTGGTGTTGCTGCTTGGATGGGGTGTGTGGTGTTGCTGTATGGATGGGGTGTGTCTGGCTACAGCATGTTGGGTAGCCTTTGATGGCAGACAATGAATGTTTGAATATGGACAATCTTCTGATTGACATTTCTCTCTCGCGTAAGAGTGAAAATTGAAGCTGGCAGGTGGTTTGTTTATATTTCTAGAGGAGAGATCGTAAGGAGATGTAAGAGTAAGATAAGATTTTAGAGAAAGAGGGGGAAGAAGGAATGTAACAAATATGCAAACACATGTTATTCTTGTTAACGTACTGAAATTCTTTCTTTCTAGTAGAAGTAGGAACAGAGACGGGGAAAGGAAAAAAAGTTAGAGAGAGAGAGAGAGAGAGAGAGAGAGAGATAGATAGAAAAAATTGGAAGACATAAAACTGCTAAATCAATAGCCTATGTAAAAAATTGAAATATGGGCCATTCCATTCTCGTGGCTTCTATTCGTCACCATATTTTCTACCGTCGTCATCAGCCCCGATCACACACACACACACACACACACACACACACACACACACAACCATAAAACCCTCACATATCCAGCATCAAAATCGTCCTTCTCTCCTCTAACTCACCTGTGCAACGGTAAGACTTGACTTGATTGATTTGAGAAACTCACTCTTTTCGGCACTGCAAAAAAATCGGACAAACATCATCATCATGATCGCCATCATCATTATCATCAAAATCACCATCATCACTACAGAGGTAGACATGGGTTGGGTCCAATTTTTTTACACAAAAAATGGAAAAGAATAAAGTTAAAAAAAAATTTAATTGTTGGTTGGGTTAAAACAATTAACTTTTCAGGTGGGACGGGATGGTCTGGGTTAAGAAAGTGGTGGGTTTGGATGGGTCACCAAAAATGTACCCATCATGTCCACCTCTGCATTACCGTCATCATAACCACTATCAACATCATCATTACGATGATGACCAAAAGCTGACCTCCTTGTTTTGATTTGGGCGTCTTCTTCTTTAGACATCACCACCTGTTCATGGACGCTGGTCGGGAAAATACTGGAAAAAAAATAAATCTTTCTTAATCATCATCATCACCATAACTTTCACCAATATAAACTATCATTATCAACACGACCATCGGCCATCGCCAGCACTACCAGGCCTGAACTTTTTACCTCAACGATGTTCCAGGTATCCGGCCGAACCCGGAGAGGCAGAGACTGTTGAAGACCTTGTCACATTGGTCGTGTGTCACCATGAAACTGACCTGTTATGATGACATTAAATGCAAGCTTTATCCTGAATATTTTACAGTTTCTTTAAATTAGTTTTTAAGTTTGGTGGTTTATTCAATAAAATTAATTTTTGTGTTTTATAATAATATACTAGCGGGGGCACCCGGCGTTGCCCGGGGTTTTTAGAGGTTTACCTAATGCGTTTCTTTTTTGCTCCAGTTTCCTTCCCGCTTGCGCTCCCGGTCGTTATCCGTTCCCTGTCGCTTCCCGCTCATTTTTTCGCTCTCAGTTCCCCCCCCTAGATCCGATTCTACATACATACATACATACATACATACATACATACATACACACACACATACATACATACATAGATACATACACACTCCCGCTCCCGTTCGTTATCCGTTCCCTGTCGCTTTCCCGCTCATTCTTTCGCTCTCAGTTGCCCCCCCTAGATCCGATTCTACATACATACATACATACATACATACATACATACATACATAGATACATACTTTGAATGAGCATTTAGTGCCGAAATATTGTAAAAAACACATACATACATACATACATAAACACAGACACACATACATGCACATACACATACATACATACACACATACATACGCAAATACATATATATATATAGTTCCCGCTCGCTCACCCGCTCCGCTCATTTTGTGACGGATTTCAAATTTTTTTTCTCTATATTTGATTCCCCTTGACTCTCAAGGTTGTGTGAAAATTTCATTACGATTGGATGAATGGTGTAGCAATGCATAAAGGACATGTATGTATGTATGTATGTATGTATGTATGTATGTATGTATGTATGTATGTATGTATGTATGTATGTATATATGTATGTATGTATGTATGTATATATATATATATACATACATACAAACATTCATTTTTATATATATAGATAAATAAAGATAAGTAAATATTGAGTGCAGTTGACGATCTGCCATTAAAACTTCAGCAATTATTTTCATGGTATTTGACCTGTCGACGTACCTGCTAACAGGATCTTTGTGTAATTATTATTACAAATGAGATATGAATTTCTAATTTTTAGAGATCTACTTAATTGTTTAGCTCTATAAATATTTAGCCTATTTTTGCAATTTTTTTGTTTATTTTCGTACTTTGTCTTTTCATTTAAATTTGTTTAATTTATCTCTTTAATTTTTTATTATTCAAATTGTCTTTTTAATTGAAGTTTTTCTTTTCATTAGTTAAAGACATACCCCTACTCTAATATAACCAAAAATGCTGCTAATTTTACGACCCCATATTACGACAATTTTAAAAGTCTGATGAAGTAAAGCGTAAGCGGTGAGTTCGTTAGCTTTGGATGAGAGATATCAGATAGATAGATAGATAGATAGATAGATAGATAGATAGATAAATAGATAGATAGATAGATAGATAGAAGATAGATAGAAGATAGATAGATAGAAGATAGATAGAAGATAGATAGATATAGATAGATAGATAGATAGATAGATAGATAGATAGATAGATAGATAGATAGATTAAAAAAAGAAGAGGAGATAAAAAGAAAGTGGAAAGAAATAGTATATCAAAGAAGCAAAAGAAAAATATATTTGAAAACATTCACCTTAACATTACTATCTCAAAGGTAATCAATGAATGGGTCACGTGAACAAAAAAATGATAATTAATTAATTAATTAATAACCTATGTTCCAAATCAACCAATGGCTGCTTATTAAAAAAGAAATAGCTAATAATCAAGACAGGACTTCAATGAAATCAAGCTCATATTAAGCCCAACATGGCTGGCTGCTACAAAACTAGGTAAGAAAAATGTGAAGCACATTTTTTACTACCAAGATAAACAGTTTTTGTGGTCCACAGTATCACCCTATCTGCTACCATACTTATGAGTAAATGTTTAAAAATTGTTCTAAAGAGGCAAACCATCCAAAAGCTTTCTTCCATTGTTTTCTGCCAGACATGATTCAATATGTCAAGACCTGCCAGCTTTTCCTCCAAAAACTGAAAAGAAATAAAAAAATCTGTTAATTAATAGTTTTTATTTTATTTAAATTTTCCTTTTTTTCAATAATTCATAAACAAACAGCTGGCCAATGAGCTTTATTTATCAATAGTTTATTAAAATATGAATATTAATTAAATATTGTTTATTTATATATAAATATTATCTTCATATTGTTTATTTATATATAAATATTATCTTCATATTGTTTATTTATATATAAATATTATCTTCATATTGTTTATTTATATATAAATAATATCTAAAGATTGTTTATTTATATACTAGAGACAGCAGCACCATCTTTTTAAATTTTTTATATTGACTTCACCGTGTTTGCTTGCCTGAGCCATATGTTGGGACCCTACACCACATAAAAAAACAACTTACCACAATCAAACTGAGTTGAAATTTGGTGTGTTTATTTGTCGATGCGAACTTTACATTCGATTAAATTTTCAGATTGATTGGACAAAATATAAATGAATTATATAATAAAATCAATTGTACCTTTAAAAATTTGTGAAAAATTGAAACTTTTGATGAGAAACAAATCATTAATTTTTTATTTCTTTAAAGAAAGCAATATTTAATCTTTAATTTTAAAAATTTATAATAAAATATTTGTTTATTTCATATTGATTTGAAAATAGCTTATATTTTCAATCTTCACAATCAAGTTGAAATTTTGTGGGTTTATTCGTTGCTGTGGACTTTAGATGCTATTAAAATTGATTGGACAACATTTGAGTGAATTATTGAACAAAATCATTTAAAACTAAGATTTTTTAAAAAATAAAAATTTTATGTAGAGAAACAAATTTTGAATTTTTAGATTATTTAGAAAAAGCGACTCTAATTTTTAAACTTAGAAATTTTTAATAAAAAATTTGTTTAATACCATATTGCTTCAAAAGTTTCTTAAATTTTTAGTCTTCACATACTTCACATATTAATTAAGTATTTAGAATACTGTGGTCAATGTTTTCATATTTTATAGACTTACTATCATCAAACAATATTTTGCAAAACATTTTTAGTCACTGAATTGCAAAATTATAAAAGATTTTTGAAAAACAAAGTTTTTTTATGGTTTTCTTGTTTGATCTTTAGGAATGACAGTGTACAATTACGTAATAACTTTTATTACACGCCTACACACACTAATTTGATCAACTGCTGACTGCTGACTCCCACGGCGGCCACCGAGTTATGAAAAATTGCTAACATACATGCATAGAGACATCGGAAATGATATATTCATCAAACATAACTCTTCAAGAAAGAAAATCTTTATATATTTATTTTCTAGTTGCTGGAAGGTTTTTTGGCCGTAAAAAAATTAAAAAACAATTTTTTTATTAAAAAAATACCCTATGACCATCTACCTAACTATACCTTCTTGCCAAATTTCATTAAAATTGGTCTAGTGGTTGGGATTTGCATAAAGGACAAACAAACATATATATAGTTTATTTATCTATTTCAATGTATTTACATGACTTGCTGGCTGGTCCAGCATTGTTTGAATGTATAATAAAACCCATTCACATCGATTATTTATTTATTTATGCTCATATTGAACAATAACTTTTTATGTTGCATATAAGATTTATACATAATTATATGTAATTAGCATAATATGAACATTTTGTAATTAGATGCAGGTAACAGGTGAGTATCTATAGGCCAAATGTAATGCAGTATTATATCATTAAAAAATATCAACGTATTTTTATTTTTTAAATAAAATAATAGCTCGTGAAAAATGACAGATTTTTAAAAATATCACTATATATCATTTTGCGACTGCAGCACCACTTAACAGCATTACTCAAAGTTATTACATACATACATACATACATACATACATACATACATACATACATACATACATACATACATACATACATACATTGGAAGTTATGTTTGTTGATATAATGATGTAATTAGCAAAAGTAAACAAATCATAAATGTATATTTTTTTAGTTCAGGGTTTCTTTAATTAAAATGTTTTTTTTAATTCTCATCCTTTCAAGTGAATTTCATTAATAAAAATATTATTTACTAACACTTAAGCTATCAAGATATATTCCTGGATTTAACATTAACTAAATGTTACTATGAGCAAAGATTGGCTCCTCAGGTAGAGATACAAAGCGGCTTGCTTGTATTTTATATCAATTTATTCATTTTATATCAATTCATTCATTTTATATCAATTCATTCATCTTATATCAATTCATTCATTTTTTTTCTAATAATTTGTTATTCTGGGATTTTTAATATTTTTACAATTTAAATGCCCATTTTGCGTTTGCACTGCCATATAACAACGTTAGGCAAATTCCTTATATACATAATACATTATATATATATACAGACAGGTATTTATGTACATTGATGATTATAGCAGCAGCTTGTAAACAGATACTAATTTATACCTGACCTCTGCTCTAAACCACTGACCAAATATGTTAAGTAAACAATGACACTTGTAACGTAATATTTGAATAATAGTGTAATACTGAAACAAGACATACAATACTTTAACAAACCATTTAATACTTTAATCAACCATGTAATACTTTAATCAATCATGTAATACTTCAATCAATAATGTAATACTTCAATCAATCATGTAATACTGTAACCGGAGGCCGTGTACTATTCTTTAGTTCCGCTACCATCCACCTATGCATCCATTCATCTGCCAAACCATCCTTCAATACAATCATCTAACTATCCTCTTTCATTTTAATAAGCGGCGCTAATGCTTAATTGCACGGTATTATTAACAGTCTATTATTACGATTGTAGAATATGTGTTAACAGATATGCACGCAATTAACACGTGGGAGAAAATGATGAAGACAAGCAGACACACAGAGAGACAGAACGATGGACGGGCAGAGAAATAGTGAATGAGTGACTATTAGTTTCCTTTTCAATGGGAATTGACGTAGACATGACTTCCCTTTGCACTTCTCTTTGGTATAATTATGCGATCAACATCATCGTCGTCATCATCATCATCATCGTCATCCACGTTGGCATGACATATTATACATGTTACAGGAGATGAAATTAAAAAATACACACTTTCATTCAAGTCGATCTCTTTTCATAGGGAGGCTGGCTAATGAAAGAAGGTGATGATGATGATGATCTTCATAACACGGGGAGAGTGTAATGTTATAACCTATGTGGGATTCAGCCATGTGTATAGGCAATATGGAAAATTGTAAATAAATAAAAGACAATTTTCAAATTGTCAAAATTTAAAAAAAAACAGAAGAAAATTAAAAAAAATTAAATAATAATAAAGGTATTAATATTATTTATAATATATAAACATGAATTATATGATAATAAAGGTATTAAATTATTTATATAAGAATTATTTTTTAATAGCAGATGAAATGAATCAAAATAAGAACAAGTATAAAAACTCTTTTGTTGTTTCTATTGTAGTAATGGAATAATTTTTGCACAAAAGATATAAATATTTAAATATGAATCTGCAGAGCGCTTCAAGCAATTTTTTAACAATCCTGAAAAGCTATTTGCACAATTACTTGAGCAATTAATCACCTACCTAAACTACCTGACTAAACTACCTGCCTATTTACCTACCAACCTACTTGCCCCCAACTCAGAATCCAGGCTAGAGGGGATCCCCAAAATTCAGGTGACTTTATTTATATGTAATGAAGATCACAGGCGTACATGCCGGCTTGTCGGGAGTGGTAGTCCCCAAGATTAAAAAAATAGGTTTTATTTAAAACAAAAATTCCTAAAATTCTTAAAAATTACCTCTGGTCCTATGGACTAGCCCCTTCCAGTCATCAGCTTTTAAGAAGAAAAGTCGAGAAAATTTTAGAAAAAATTCTTAAAATTATCTATGTCCAGGAGCATCATTTCAGCAAAAGCATGGGGTCCAAAGGTCTCAGAAACCCACAATTCCGAAATTCTATACTTTTAATGCTAAACTATTCCACAAAAATTGCTGATGACATAGGTATTTTTCCCAATTTCTTTCTTCAGAAAAAGCTGATGACTAAGAGGGAGTTCGTAATAGGTACTTTTCCTAAATTTTGTCCAAACTTTGTAGCTAGTTTTTAAAAACAGAAAAAAATTGGGTCAACTGCTTATCTGCCCCTGGTTACGACTACCTCCTAAATTTTTTTGAATTTTTTTTCAAAATAAGGTGCAACTACCCCCAGGTCATCAACAATATATATTAGATAAAAAATGTGGTCTGACAGCCAAGCAAGCATTAGTCATGCAACCTCTCAGTGAAGGACCCCACAAATGATTTGGGGGGGGGGGAGAAACTCACACCCTAGCCCGTGCACAGTAAGACTTGCAGAACTAGGTGTGTGATGTTGTAAATGATTTGAAATGATTTCATGAACTGTCATGCCAACTAAAGGCTCGTTAAATTATCTAAAGACAAGAGCTATAAAAAACGGTTCTCTTAAGTGAACTTTTTATTAAATAGTACACCTTGGTGGGAACAAACCAGCTATCCAGGTATGTACCACGTGAGCTGAGGAAATGTACAACCATATTTGTGTACACTCACAATTCAATTATGAAGAAGGATGTAAAAAAATCATTCAGTAAAAAAAAACAAACTTTGAGCGAGTTCTTAAGCAAACTGTTTGATACCATTATGACTTAAATGACTATGAATGTCAACGACGACGTCATACTACCAAAGTAGTTATACTCATCTGACTGTCAACGATTCAGTGAGTGGACTTGATTTTAGAAAAAAATAGAAATACTTTGGCTGTTGACAATAAGATCCTTAAAGGTAAATTATTATTAAGGTCTGTTGAGATCTCACTGTAGATTTATGGCATCTTTTCAGATCAGGGATTGATGTCTTAAACGTCTGTGACAAAGGGATGTGATACAAACAGGCAAACACGTGCGTGAAACATTCATCACATCCATTCATCACATCGAGACTCACCACCACGAAGAGTGTGCTCTTGAACTAATTTATAGACATCATTATCATTACTTATCACCAACACCTACTTGCAGCCTCTGAAAGAGACTTGTGTGAAGTATGTAGTAATGTGTAGTTGTGTGGTCATTTCAAGCTCAGTTTAACAAGCCTGGTACTGAATGTGTACTTGAAAAAGAACACAAAAACAAAAAGCGAACCAAGCGAACTGAACGATACAAAGAACACAAAAACAAGAAGATCATCTTTGATTGTCTCGAGAAGGAAGCTAGCGAGGTTCTTGTTCTTCGAGAGGAGGTTGAAAGAAAGAAAGAAAGAAAGGAAACATGATGATATCCGTCTTAGGACACGTCGGGATGGATGGAAGAGGGAAGAAACATGGAGGAAACCACCTGGGAAGAAACCACCTGGGAATTATCGAACGCTCACCTGTCATGGATCGTTTTGTAAATCAATATTTATTACCCACTGTAAACGTAGAGGAATATGCTTTCTAGCGATTCGTAACGTTAAAGTCGAAGTTATTTTTAACACAATATTTCTCGAATTTTTTTTAACTTAATTATTCTTCCTTGAATATAATCGTTTAACTGGACTCAAACAAAACTGAATTTTCTCACTTTGTAGAATTTCGCACGGTTCTATCAAATCTTTTGTTAATTCCAATTTCTCTCTGCAGCACGTCTCTTTAAACTTTTATTTTCTTCTCGAACACTCAACCTTAAAACACACTATCTTAAAACTCAAAACTCATCCACAAAATAATATTTACATTCTTACCAATCAAAATCAGGAAAAAGATATATATATATATATATATATATATATATATATATATAATTTCTAGATAAAAAAAATTAGTAAATACGCACACACATACACACATACATATATATAAAAACATATATATATATACATATATATACATACATACATACATATATATATGACTTATTGTTACGAAATATCCAATCCTAATAAAATGCACACATAATAAAATAAAATAAACAAATACTATGAAAAATACGTAAGATGAATTATCTTCATCTTACATATCCCCCCTCTTCGAAAAAAGAAACGCGTCAGTGTTTCTTGATTACATCGTCACTCTCTTTACGACTAAGAAAGTCAGCACCGATGTTCTCCTTGCCTTTGAAATAGTTTCCTTTCAACTTATTTTCAATCTCTATCTCTCTGCGTGCTGTGTCAACAGGGCGGGCATCTCCGAAGATTGCCGAATTCAACTTTCCAACTTTCCCCACCCCTCCATGTTGGCCTCTAGGCAGAAGATTGAGCCTTGGTCTTTCTTTTGGCGGATTCAAAGCTTGAACTTTTGCCTCAACTTTATTTCCTACCTTTGAAATGGCAGACGTGTTTCTTTCCTTGCTTTTATACAGCTCCGAGTTAGCCGACGATTTTCCAAAATTTACCTGATCATTCCTCTGAGTGCTGTCGTAGTTGGAAGCGGATTTCTGTGGTTTCCGACCAAAGCGTTTTCCTGCCGCCATTGCATCAAAACCTCTTACCCCTTCAACATTTCCCAGCACGAGATCGCAAAGTAGGTTTTTCATGCAGACCACCTCTCTAGTTCCTCTGAACCAGTCTGTTTTGATTTTTACCACTGCTGTTGGAGCTACTCGAACTGTGCCGTCGATCAAAACACAGGGTCTTGTTCTTCCGGTCATCTGACGCGGGTGCACTAATGATTCCTTTACTATTATGGAAGTACAGCCAGTGTCCCTCAAAACTTTTACCGGTTTTCTGTTCACAAACCCTCTGGTTAATTTAAATTTTTCTCCTGAGTGCAAACAACCATCCGCAATGACAGGAAAAATGCATCCACACTTCAATTCCACCTCATCCATTTTTTCTTCCATCACCATGGCAGTGCATGCATTCACAACACCGGAATCCTTGCATGGTGCTGGCGTAGTCGTCTCTTTCCGTGTTTGAAAAAGTACAGGATTACTAGGGCTACTCTGCCGACACTCTCTTGCCATGTGCCCCGTTTGATGACAGTTGTAGCAGCGAGGTTCAACCATTTTGGCGTCACTGACCGACTGACCCCGGTTCCAACCCATCCTGCTATTGCTGTCCAATTTTGCCAACCTCTTCTCTGGATGGGCTTGGCTGTACTTGTTTACCCAAAGGCACAGCTCATTGACATCTATGCTCTCTTTATCCAACAAGTATTCGACCATTCCCGCCGGGCTGTGATCGTCTTAATTCATCCGGAAAGGTGCTTCCTTGTTCGCTGGTTGTGATGATGGTGATTCGTGGAATTTGCGTGCTCAATTCACGCTCCGTCGTCGTCGTTGTATTACTGCTGCCGTTGAGCAAGTGTAGCTGAAGGAATTGAGAGTGTAGTAGAAGAAGGAAGAGAAGATAAAAGTGGCAAAAGAAAAGACGATAACTATTCTAAAAGAAAAAAATTGCATGCAGTTCTGACGGATCAATCAAAGACCATTAGACAATAAGCACACATATCCACACTGACGAACACACTCACACAGAAATACATTCACAAGTACATCATCAGACACACTTACATAGAAATACATTCACAAGTACATCATCACACACACTCACACAGAAATACATTCACAAGTACATCATCACACACGCGCGTTATTCTTGATATACATGCACTATGTACAGTGTACAGTGTACCAGTGTACATACATGTGTACATATATAAATTATATATAATTATATAAATATATGGATCATCGATCTGTCACTTGCTACTCAAAAAGCAATCAATTATTTTATAACAAGAAAACTTTTTCTGCGCTTTTTATACTTAATTAATTATGTTATTAGTATGTATGCGAGTGGTATATTTCTGTTTGTGTGTGTGGGAGAGATAGTGAGGGAGAGATATAGTGGAAGAGATAGAGTGGAAGAGATAGTGTAGGAGAGTTAGCGTGGGAGAAATAGTGTAGGAGAGATAGCGTGGGAGAGATAGTGTAGGAGAGAGAGTGAAATTAATTAGTAACACAGCGAACTGTAACCGATACACGATACAGACGTTCAATCTCTCCCAAAAAAACTACTAAATTATTTAAAAGCATCAAAGGTGACGACTATAGTGATGACGTCACCAATGGCTCCATCAAGAAAAAAACTTTCTCTGGCTACTACGCTATGAGCTATGGACCGCTACTGCAGCGGTGTTCAACAAAAACAGTCCCCAAATAATAACCTAATGTAAAAGCAATACAAAAACAAAAAACCACTCATCCATCCCCCCACACCTGGTGATGTGCGAACATGACCAGGTGTGTGTTAATCAATATAATTGAACTCATCACTACTGATGATGATGATGTTCAGTGGGACCGGAAGGCGCGGGTCTCACTGTGAACATCGAGTTTATATTGATACAAGATCCCATTCAACGTCACACTCATCATCATCATCATCATCATCAATACCAGCCATAACAGTCACGCTCATCATCATCAATACCAACCATAACATCACACTCATCATCAATACCAACAATAAAAGTCACGCTCATCATCATCAATACCAGCCATAACAATATATTAATAGTTATCCCCCTCCCCGCCAAATAATTGTCAGCATCACTATTTATAACAACGGAAATTTACTTCGGCTTCAACTAGCTTAGTATTGCCTTGCCAGAGAAAGTTCAGAGAGTTACAAGATGTAAACAACTAACTGAAGAAAAACTACATAGGAAACTATATTGAAGATAAAGGTTATAACTGTTTCACGGCAGCTACTACAACCACCTCAATATCATTAACATAAATTATGATAATTATGTAGACTACACGTTAGTTAGCTTAAAGGCTCGCAACTTGTAGACGCCACTGATTTTGCGCGTCTTGCGGGCTGCTAGTACGTCATAGTACTGAGTTGCACTTAACAAAAATAAACTTCGTATCTCTCTTATCAGTGTCGCTAGAGGCTGTTATGGTTCACTAATCAGTTAAATATAGTAATAGTATTGAAACACAGTGATATATTTGAAGCCTGGCTTCGTTTAACGAGTTCACATGAATGAACACAAAATTTACTTTGATAATAAATAAAAATAAGATGGTAAATTTGCTCAAATAGAAATATTTATTCACTTTTAAGCAAAATTCATCATTGAAAGAATAATATTAATAATGGGTTAAAATCAATGGGTTAAAAGATAACATAATTAAAAAAACAAATCAGAACTTGTTTCAACTTGTCCTCTCCCATCCCTCTTATTCAAATTTCCCACATTTTTGCATCTAATACAACTAATTAAGAAAGATCTGCTCTAATTCAATGCACCAGAAACAAACATACATTAAGCCAACTCTCAGCCTCAACTAGCAAAGATTAAACTGCCAAAATAAAACAACATCCTGGTACCATTTTTAGGATCATAGTGACACTCCATGCTTAAAAAAAACTACTGTTACATTTTTTCACTCCTCAACTTTGCTTTCTCACTTTGTGGGTCCAATTTATGCATCAATTGTCATTAGCATTAAGCTGCTATGCTATTGATTCCAAATAAACTGGAAATAATCTACTGAGCAATATAAAGAAGTATAACTGATCCTACTTGACCACCAGGTTATTAAAAAAATCTATTTAACTACACAGTGGAGAAGGTCACATATTGCCATGACAACTACCTTATTGCATTAGTAATCGTGTTAGTTGTATTCAAATTTTCCACTAATTTTAGTAATATGTTTTTACGTAACTGTTATACCATATTAAATAAACGTCATTCATTTAGGATGAAAATCTTGAAATGATTGCCTGATTAGATTATTTTTTGAAAATATATTGTATATATAAATCAGCAGTGTTCGACGAACACATTTTTTCGTACATTATGCATGCAGTTAGTGTAGTAACACTGACCTCCTGTTCATTGCAAGTTTTTTATTTGACGTGCAGCTTCGCTATCTTTGATTTTTACTTTTTTTGATAAATTCATTCAACGGCAGTTAACATTTTTTTTATAAAGTTTCTGCCTCTCTCCGCATAAAACTGCTTATATAACTCTCAACATAGAACAAAAATTGTTAACATTCAGAATAATGATAAATCATTAGTTGTAACTGACAAATGAACTAACAAAAAAAATAAAAATATCTAACTTCTTTAAGAGTGATTTCCTCCTTTGTAATTTCAGCATCGTTGCTGACAAGCATGTTGTCGGGCACGAGAGAACCCCTTCGATTCGAGCCATTGTTTTTGAGGTCATCAGATGTCACAGCCGCTGCAGATATCTTGAACCTCGACCCTGGGACCTCCCTGAAAGAACTCTTCGAGAGGGTGCCATCGGCAGTGCCTGACCCGGTCATCTGACGATCTTTTTCAGTTGGCTGGAGCAATAAGACGTTACTGGAGGCAGATTTTGGTATAGCAGCATTTGACGACGTCCAGTTATCTGCGGGATTATCCAGCAATGGTTTGACTTCAGACTGGCTTTCGCCGTCTTCGTAGCCACCTGAGGTCTGCATCTGTTGCGACCGCTGCTGTTCATTATTAGGCTGTTTATTTGGCGATAATCGGACAATATCCGAAGAGCTGGCCACCGCTCGAAAGCGATTAGCTGAGCCAACCCTGGGAATGTCAAAGTTTGGTTCATGGGCTTTACTCAACTCTGACGGTATATTATTGTTAGCTTCCTCGCTGACATTTTCGATCGGTAGGTAAATAACAAAAAGGTTGGCCATTCTTCTGTTCGTTCAAACGTTGAACTTCAAAGCCGTCAAAAACTCCAAAGCGCGCTTTTCCAAAGTTGAATGTTTATGCCAAGTTTATGGTATGGCGTACTCTTCCGTTGTGTAGACACCTAAATATATCTTAACTTATTAATAAAAAAACTTTAACTTTTAAATTACATACAAAAATGACAACTTGACGGGAGTTATCAACTTACAGCTCACTAACCGACGATCGTTCAGCACGCTTGTTCTATTCCCGGAATAAAGATGTTTTTATTTTGAGCGCCTTTGACTGCACGCAGCTGTTACGGAGGGCGCGTCTACCGAATTTAAAGTAAAAAAATTAACTATTAGAAGCAATAAACGCAATTAAATAACAGCAATAGAAATATATTTGTTGTTTATTTAATTTTTCTATTTTTCAGCCTTCACGACAAAAGAGTTATGGCGCGATAAGCCGATGTTTTATACAACTTTTCACAGAGCCTAGACCCCAGGCCCTCTATTGAGGGGACAGACCGTCACTAATCGGCCAATAACACGATGACTAGGAGATCAAATGTTCACCTAATTTACTGCACAATATAGTACACATGAAAAGTATACCTATCTGAATTTGTCTCGGCCGAATTCAGTTCAAATTACCGAAAATTTGCCATTTTATTCCAAAGTGTTGAAAGTCGAGAATGCCGGCTGACAATGGCTTGGTGAAATAGGACACTATCGATTTTTTACAAACTCGCATCAAATATATAATCTTAAAAAGTTATTAAGAACATTCCACATGAACTTCTATGTAAAGATAAAAAAAAACTTTTAGTCTATAAAAAACTTTTACTTTAATAAAATGTCTATCACGAAATATTCGAATCTGTTTATATGTTATTTAGATTAGAAGTGCTTTTGTTTATAAATCTACATTATATTCATGTTAAAACTGGTTAAAACCATGTTAGCAGTTTCATGCACAAAATAACTTTTACTAGTTTGTGCATTTTAAAAATAATAAAAATTTTTAAGACTTGTGTTGAATCATTGTGTTATAATTATGCGTATAAAATCACATCACCACTACCTGCTTTTCTGAACTAGCTATTTAGTCGGACCCTTTTCGCATAATGTCTGAGACAAAACAGACAAGTGTGGCGATGTTGTTGCCTCAATGCCGGATGGTATCCGAAATTTAAATAGACAAATAATTAAAAAAAAATTTCGTTGAAACACTAAATAGGAGTTAATTTTAGTAGAATATATTATCGGATTTTTAATAGTGTATGTTTGTATAATAACTAATAAATATGCTATTTTATAATTATTATATATTATTATTATAATCTATTATATACTTAAACGTCTTAAGCTAATTGCTAATACACAGTGATTATAAGTCTAGAAGTAGGTAACAGCCAGCATAGTAGTAGAAGCACTACTAGAAGTTCATAATTTAATTTAATTACTGTACAGTATTTAATTTTATACTTTATTAGTATTTACTGTGTAATATTCAATAGCACTGTGGGTTAGACTATCTGGCCATTAATTTTAATCACTTTAATCTAATCTGATGGTTAACATTTGGTTGACTTTCATAACTTAACTGTCTGGAGTTTATGTGTTTATCAATTAAAAAAAATCTACTCAACGTTTAGACATCAAAGGTTCTTCTTTGCTAGCCAAATCTGTTCTACCAGCAAATTTAAAAAAGCCCATTTTGCAAGAATTCGTAGAGATATAAAGTTGAGGATCGCCACAGGAAATTCCGGCGATCCATTTGAGAATGTACAAAGAGAAGTTTCGACAAAAAGCGGCGGCTTCTCCCAACCTTCACCTGCACCCACAGATCTCTGCTCTGGCCAGGGCCATCGAGGCAGAAGATCGCATGGAGGATCAGACTCAGTGAGGAGTTCTTATTATTTTGTCTTGAGTTTATTTTTATTTCCGTTGCTGTTTTGATAAATGAAATTTTATATTTTATCATGTTTTCAAAAGACAATTTTTTTTTATTTATGAATAATAAGAACTTTAGTTTAACAAAAGTAAGCATTTTAATAAGATTTTTCATATTTTTTTATGAGTAAAAAAAAGAAAAAAAGCTAGCAACAGAAAAGAAATCTTTTTTTTAAAGATAACTTATATATATATATATATATATATATATATATAAGCAATATATATATATATATATATAAGCAATATATATATATATATATATATATATATATATATATATATATATATATATATATGCATGGCGGTGTTGCCGATCCGACAGTCGTGGGTTCGAGTCTGAAGTTGAGACATTTATATTTGCGTTATTTCGTGGTGGATTGTAAGCCATCCAAGTTTCTGATATATGTGGCTAGTAAAAACATATCAATGCTATGTTTCCTTATAATATATATCATAAAACATATATCTTCGATAGCTATTAAATTAGCTAGTGACGGATTGTAAGCCGTACAACTTATATACTATCGAGCATTGATTCATACCCATTCATAGTCGAGTGTTGTGTTCAACATACCCCAACAAAAGCGCTTAACAACCACTGTTTTTTGGCGGTGGAAGTGGCGCAGATGGTAAGGTAGTTGGCATGATGCAAGGCGGTGTTGCCGATCCGACAGTCGTGGGTTCGAGTCTGAAGTTGAGACATATATATATATATATATATATATATATATATATATATATATATATATATATATATATATATATATATATATATATATATATATAAACTATATTTAATTAATAAGTAGTTATAAATTGATCATGTAAATTTTTAAAATTAGATCACCATCAACTGATGGCACAAACCTCGAAGTCCTTGTGAAAAAGTTGAACGAGCTGGACATGGATGCGGAACAGAGAGATCGTCTCGAGAGATTCCTCACTCAAAAGCAAAGTGTCGGAGATCTATTTGCCGAAGATTTTGACAAAATTAGTGAACTGGGATCGGGAAATGGTGGAGTTGTCTGGAGGGTCAAGCATAGGCCGTCAAAGCTAACCATGGCTCGAAAGGTTTGTGTATGTTTTTAGGTCTTTCAATATGCTTGCATGTTTCATGTGTTTCTGTATTTCTCTTATAGATTTTTTTCCCATGTTTTTTTTTCATTTTTCTTTTTTTTAGTATTTCTTTTGTAAAAGACATGTTAATTTTAATGTTATTGTTTGTGTGTTTTAAAATGCAATACTGCCTTGTTCTTTGTTTTTCTAATAATTTCTTTGTTAGGAAAGCTGATATTTTTTTTATCACCTGAGAAAGGTAATATGTTGAAAAGATTTGTGGCTTGTTTTTTAATATGTTGAAAACATTTGTGGCTTGTTTTTTTAATATGTTGAAAACATTTATGAGGTTTGTTTCTTTAATTTTTTTTTAGAAAATGTATGTGGATTATTTCTTTAATTTTTTTTAGAAAATATATGTGGATTATTTCTTTATTTTTTTATTGAACATATGCTGTTCTGAACATTTTAGTGATGACTTAAGTGAAGAAAGTTGATAAATGAAATGAGTGTAGTGACTACGACGCTGTCTATAATGAGTAGTGAAAAAGATGAGAGAAGTGATGAGACATAGACTTTTCAAATTTTTGAATTAAAGCTTTTATATTATTTAATAAATAAATTATTTAGATCAATTTATATATTGTATAATAAATAAATTATTCAGTCAATTGGTATATTATTTAATAAATGAAGTATTTGAGTTATTAAATAAAGTATTTAATTAATTAATATTATATTTCTAGTTAATCCATCTGGAAATTAAGCCAGCTGTAAGGAACCAGATAATAAGAGAACTAATGGTTCTCCACGAGTGCAATTCTCCTTACATTGTCGGTTTTTATGGAGCATTTTATGCGGACGGAGAGATTAGTATTTGCATGGAATACATGGTTAGTAGTCGTCTCATTTGTCATAAGATTAGGCCTGGAAGTTTGTAAGGTTATAAACAAAATAATGAGGGGGGCGGGGCTTTTTATCTTGAAGGTTGTGGGTGTTACTATTGTCATCTTAGCCAGCCGAATAGTAGTTTTCATAATTAAATCATCATTATTATTATTATTATTATTATTATTATTATTATTATTATTATTATTATCATCATTGTTGTTATTTCAAAAACAGGACGGTGGTTCTTTTGACTTAATTTTGAAAAAAGCCGGTCGCATACCCGAGCCCGTCCTCGGAAAGATCAGTGATGCTGTGAGTGGTTGTTCATATTTAGTGATGTGCTGGTGTTTAATGTTGTTGCATCCTACACATTTGAACTTTGCTCTAATTGAGAAAGCTTTACTAAACAGGTTTTAAAAGGACTAAGTTATCTGAGGGAAAAGCATAAGATCATGCACAGAGGTAAGTGTGTGTGTTTGTGCATACATGTTTGTATGTATGGGTTTATTATTGTATATATGATGTATATATGTTTATGTTTATTATTGTATATATGATGTACATGTATATGTATATTAATGTATATATGATCTATATATGTGTAAGTATATTAATGATGTATATATGTATATGTATATTAATGTATATATGATGTATATATGTATATGTATATGTTTATTATTGTATATAGGATGTATATATGATGTATATATGTATATGTTTTTATTGTATATATGATGTATATATATGCGGTATATATGTATATGTATATTATTTTATATGTGGTACCAGTCATTTTACACATTTAAAGGACTAAAGTCGGAGTAATTAGAATTAAATGAGAGCCAAATCTTTTTTTTAATTATCTCATTTTGAATTATATTTTTAATATGATTTTCCTTCAAAAACTTAGAAAAAACATTTTTGTTAGACTTTTATCAAAAAATCTCTAACCACAACAATATCTTTCATAAACAAAAATACATGTTGCTTTAGAAAAATTTATTGAAAGGTTTCTTATTAATTAAATATTAACTTTTTTTATAGACAAAATGACAAAAAATAATAATAAAACTTGACTCTTAGCAGAATCTGATTTTTTTAATGATCTCCTGATCTAAAGAGTTGCCTAATTCAAATTTGTCTACTTCAGTAAGCTTCTTCAACGTTCAGCAAACACGATACTTGAAGACTGTTACTAAACAACTGAAACTGTCAAACAAATCTTGCTGTAATTCTTTGTAACTCGAGGAGACGGAAAGTTTCACATGGCACTTTGAAATTGCTGGAGCATTTATTGCATGAAATAAACAATGTTGGGCTAAACCATTTCACCACCTGCATCTTGTAGTAATCTCTTTTTTCTATTAGCGAAAATCCAAAAAGATACAGCTTCAGCCATCTCAAAACTCTGCTTGATGGCTCGAGTGTTTTACCAGTTGAAAAGTCCATAAGTTTTAGCAGCCTCAAGATGGAATGGAATTGCTGACCAGTGATCATACCCTGAATGCCAACTTCAACTACATAAATGTCAATAAAAAATCCTTTGACTTTCAGATATAATCCCATATATAGAGACTTTTCTTCTTCCAAGATGCTGCTTGCTTCCATGTTACTTTCCCATCATGGCACAGTGAGTTAAATCAGGAGTGGTGTTTTGGTCGAGCTGGATAAAATTATAAAATCCAGCTTTAAACATAATCATGCTTTAAACCTCTCACTCCCACAACTTCTGGAAAATGTTTTTCACCATCTAAATCTGCTGACACTGACCAGCAGATGATTTATGTATTTTTATAAACTCGAACTGAGTCCGGTGACTTCTTTCAGTGAGCGACGCAACAAAGACACAAACAACAGTAGTGCAAAACGAAAAAAAACTTTATATAATAACGAAAATAAATGTCACTATATACACGTCCAGTCTATCGAGTCTACAGAAACACACTATTGAGTCTACAGAAACACACTATTGAGTCTACAGAAACACGCTACCTACAACCTCCTTGCTACACAACGTGCAGGGATGTGCCTGTCATTAGGGACGTGCATGACCCCGGGTTATTACAGTATTATTTATTTATTTTTGTATATACAGTAAAATTTCAGAAGTGTGGACAGCTACCGGCAAAAGCAAAATTGTCTGCTTCTTGCATCTGTCGTGCCTTGGGGACAAGCCGGATAAGAATTTTAGAAATTCCGTTCCAAACAAAAGTGTCCGTTGCTCCTAGCATTCGCTCCTGAGAGTACTTTTTTTAAAAGTCCTTCCAAATGTTTTCCATTGTTTTTTTAACGAATTGAGACATTAAACTAATTTATTAAATAAAAAAGGGTTTACTGGCCAGTTTTGGCTAAGCCATCTTCAGAACCCTTAAACATAAAACAGAACATTATGAAAGAATTGACGGAAAATGAAAATAATTAGAAATTAGAATTTAAAGCAATACTAACTTTTAAGACAAACGTAAATATGTGCAATGTGTGTGTATTTTCATGTATTTTATTATTATTATTAATCTTATTAATAATATTTGAACAGACAAGAATGTACCTCAGTGCTCCAGCCAAATGATTGTTGTTTACATATTTTGTTTCCATAAATATTTTTTTAATCAATCTTCTCTCATTCTTTGAATTATGAATGATTTATAAGCACACTCACACATACTGTTTTGCTTATATTTTTTATTATTGGTTCTATTATTATTTGTTATTTCTATTATTAATAAGAATAATAATAAGAAAGTAGCAGTGTTCATTATTTAAGATAAGAAAAAGAATTTTTTTTTAAATTTTTACAAAAGTATCTTTTTGTATATACATAATATACGATAAACTTGAGTATATAAGTTTCAGGTTGGAATCCTTGCATGGCTTCGACTTATTTTGTGTATTATTTCCATCATCAGTGCTGTGTTATCGTTCTTATCAGTTCAGACTCAATGATCCTATCTTGGGATAAGAGCTCTTTCTTTCTTTCCTGACTTTTTCATCACATAATTTTTTTTTAACTGGCTGAGACAGTCATGATGATGATGATGATTATTTTGATGTTGATCATGTTGATGTTAATAATGATGAATATGATGGATGACAAAGAAAAAAATTGACGATATTTAACGCAGCATAAGATAATAGTTAGACTTCAAGGCTACAGAAAAAGGGTGCTGGTGATATAATAGTAAGTCAGTTCGAACCATGCCAGCATCACCAGTGTAAGTAGGGGTGTGGTAGAGGTTCCTATAAATGGCTACCTCTGGTTGTTCTGTAAAATGGACCTATAAGTACAATAGCTGTTTATATTTTCGTGTTGTATTATTGGCCATGACAGGGTTGCTATGTATGTTCACAGCCTTTTTTTATTAACAGTTTTGTAGTTTTGTTGTATGCCATTGTTGAATCTTATGTAGTTATTATTATTATTATTATTATAACTTACTGCTTGATCAAAATTCTACTTCATCACCCGGTTCTCTGTGATTTCAAAATTGCTTGAGAATCTCGTGCTCAGAAGTGTGCTCAAACAATATATACCCATCTCTCCAGTAGTCTCCAGTCTGCTTACCAATGATTTCATATGTCATGTGGCCTGACAGACACTGTCGTCGATTGGCTTCAGTCACATCTAAAAAAATTTTCTGTTTTACGTCAGATGAGATGACACGTCATCACCACTCTCGCCTTCAACTGTGCTGTCCCACAGGATTCTGTTCTGGGCAGACTTCTTTCTGTATACAAACGAAATAGAGCATGTGTTTGATAATCGCAACCTTCATTACCACCTTTAAGCCTATGACAACCAGATCTATGGGCATTTTCTCGGCAACTGACTGTTGATCGGTCTGCACATCTGCATGTCTGCTTGTGTTGCTGCAGCTCAACCTGGAAAAATCTGAGGTCATGTGGTACTTGTCTAAGCGTCTTCTCTGTCGTGTTCCAAATAATCCCATCACCTAAGTCCTTCATCCATGGTTAGAAATCACACGGTCACATGTTCGCAGCACCGTCCTATCATGGTAATCCATTCTTAGGCAGATTAGATCATGGATCTTTGGAAGAAAGACACTCTTCACTTCTCTCATTCTTCCACAGGTTGACTCTTGCAACTCCGCACTTGTTTATCTACCACTTTCACAACTTCATCTTCTTCAGTTTGTCATCAATACTCAGTGGCTCCGAAAGCTCATTTATTCGTGGGGCTAATTTAAAAAAAATTACTGTTCAAAAATTTCAATACTTTTCATTATTATTATTATTATATCAATCTTATAATAATCAATCAAAAATATTGATTAACCAGATGTTAAGCCTTCCAACATCTTAGTAAATTCAAGCGGGGAAATCAAACTCTGCGACTTTGGAGTGAGTGGTCAGCTGATTGATTCGATGGCCAATTCCTTCGTGGGGACAAGATCTTACATGTCCGTAAGTACTTCGTCGGCTTTGATTGGCTTGGCCGTTCATAAGTTGTAGTCGTAAATTCGTAATTTTAATTGGTGTTTCATTTCAAGTAGACGTATTTGGATTAAATCGAATGTTTATATTACATAATCGTTATTCTTTATGTTGAATCTGTATTAAAGTTTGAATGATTTGCATGCCAGCCCGAGCGGCTCCAGGGCACGCATTATTCGGTCCAGTCCGACATCTGGAGTATGGGCTTGTCTCTCGTAGAACTTGCCATCGGGAAATATCCGATCCCGCCTCCTAGCCCGTCGGATATTAATGGAGTTTTTGCCATGGATGCACTCCAGGAGCATTTGGAAGCTGCAAAATCTGGAAAGCCTCTTCCCGGTGAGAGCTTTGTGTATTTTTAGTCGAGCCTAATTTAGTAGGAATGTGATTGTATGATACAGGGGGGGGGTGTTTTATAGTTTTTGTTTGCTTCAATTGAAGTCAGTGATGATGATGATGATGATGATGATGATACTTGACAGCTTGTCCAGGTAACTGCGAAGTGATAACAGGTGATGGTCCACTGCCGATGTCAGTTTTCGAACTCCTAGAATACATAGTTAATGAGGTTAGTCGGTTTTTTCTTGTAAATTATTTGGAAACTCATATTTCATTTACATATCAATGTCGTGGATGATGTTGTTTCAATCTTGTGTTTGTTTTCCACTTTCATGTTGGTTAATAGCTTTAAATATTAATATATATATATATATATATATATATATATATATATATATATATATATATATATATCATCATCATCATCATCATCATCATTTATTTTTGAAACGTCCCTATTCCACGCTATGCTAGGGTTGGACGTTTTTCCATATCAGGCCCCTCCACAAGTCACAATCCAGGGCAGACTGCCGCTTCAGGCCGAGCTCATCCATATCTTTCTTCACACATTCCCACCAAGTCTTCCTACTTCTACCTTTACTTTTCACTCCTACAACATCCACACCTCTAATTGCCAAAACCCAATCATCTGCACTTTTACGCTCCAAATGTCCAAACCACCTTAGTCTTCCATGCCTCACCACATCAGCCACACAAGGAACATCCAGAAGGCTATACAAATCCACACTGCGTGCACGATCATTCAACGAAACACCACACATCCATTTAACCATCATACGCTCTGCCCTTTCTAAACTTCTTAGATTCTCCACCTTCATAGACCATTTTTCAGTGCCATAAACAAGGACACTTTGAACACATGCCCTATACACCTTTCCTTTCACAAGAAAGGATGCACCACGGGTGGTCAAGATAGGAGATAACTCTTTGAATTTAGCCCAGGCAGAACTCTAGATGGTCAATAGATGATAAAAGGAGAGAAAGTGTGAAAAAAAAAAAGGCAGAGAGAGAGAGAGGAGACAGAAGAGATAGAAAGAGAGAGAGAGAGAGAGAGAGAGAGATATAAAAAGATTAAAAGAGGGACAAAACAGAGAAAGACAAAAAGAGAAAGAGAAATAAAGAAGTAAAGAAAGAGAGAGAGAAGGAGGGAGAGAAAGAGAGAGATAAACAAAAAGAGCGAAAGAACCACACAAGGAGAGAGAGAGACAAAAAAGAGAAAGAATTGCACTGAGGTACGTTGTACGGTTGGTGGTACTTGTACTGTCGTTGTGGTCATACCATATGATTCAAAAGCTAAAGCATGTTGTGGCTTTCAGCTATAATACAACGTTAATGATACCAGCCATGCCACTTTTCTGGACTATGTTTGGTTTAATCTGACTTTGAATAACACTCTAGTTTTGGTGTATTTCAATTTAAATTTACTAAAAATTCTCTTCAAGTCAAAAATATTTTAATCAGTTCTATATGTGCAGATGTTTTGAAGCAGGAGGACTGTTAGTATATAATAACTGATTATCATCCAATCTAATAATATGGTCTTGCTTCAAGTTGTATGTGTTAAAAAAAATGCTTTAAAGTAATAAAACCCGATTGCATATCCACAACTGGTTGAGAAATTGCATTGCACCCACATTAAACAAACAATGTGTGGTGAGCTAACAATTTCACAAAGAACAAAGATGATCTTGCTTATCATTGTACTGTCGTGATAACTTTTGTACAGACGATTGATTTTGCTGTTAATTAGAAAGCTCGTGATATTTCAGACACCTCCATCTCTTCCCAAGAATTGCTTCTCCCAGGAATTTCAAGATTTCGTTAATAGCTGGCAAGTATTTTTTATTTTAATTTTTTATATTTATGTACTAAATATTTAAATGTTTCGTTTAGTACTAAATTTATAAATGTTTCATTTAGTACTAAATTTATAAATGTTTCATTTAGTACTAAATTTATAAATGTTTCATTTAGTGCTAAATTTATAAATGTTCTGTTTAGTACTAAATTTATAAATGTTTCGTTTAGTACTAAATTTATAAATGTTTCATTTAGTACTAAATTTATGAATGTTTTGTTTAGTACTAAATTTATAAATGTTTCATTTATTGCTAAATTTATAAATGTTTCATTTAAAAAATGTTTTAATTATTTATTTATTCATATTATAGTTGCTTATACTTTAGTATTAAAAAAAACTGAAAATCATGTGGTACATTTTAATGTCAGTTTGAAGAAGAAACCCTCTGAAAGGGCCGACCTGAAATCTCTGATGGTTAGTTGTACCTTTTTAGTTTTTATCACAAATTAGATAGAAATTATATTATTGTTTTCTTGCATTATTTACTTTTAAGGTATGCTTAAAATAAATAATTGGATTACTTACTATTACTAGTAAATAAAGAACCTCATCATTGATTGGATAATATTACTATGTTTTAATTATATAATAGATAGATATTAATGAATTACTAACAAACAGGGCCATCCTTTCATTCGAAAGACTGAGCTGGAATACGAGAAAGAGGTCAATTTCGGATACTGGGTTCGAAAGGTTACTGGGCTGTCTGATTGATTGGACACGAAGGGTCACCAGATTGTCCGATTAACTGGATATTGTGCTTAAAAGGTCAAGAGCTATCTGATTAATTGAATGTGGAGTTGAAAAGGTTAAAAAGTTATCTGATTTTTTTATAAAGTGTAAAAGCCACGGGTTGTCTGATTGGTTGGAGACCGAGTTAGAAATGTCCAGGAATATTCTATTAGTCGTGGATATTTTTTTAATTTAAATGACGATTCTTTATTTCAATGTTGTAACATCGTGTTTTGGAGGAAATCTCTGTTTTTTTTTTATAAGTGGTAAAGATGTGTTCCTGATTGTTAATGGTTGTAGCTTGTAATATTTTCAATTAATAATTTTAAAAGTACCAGTTACGAGAATCGTTTTACTTCTAGCGTTATTTTTTTCAATATTTATTTTATGTGCGAAAGACTTCTCAAGAGTGGATCATTGAAATGTGTTAGTATGTATTTTTTTTTATGTACTTGTGAGTGTGTGCAGATGTGCGTGCCTTTGTGTCAGTGAATACGAATAAATGTAAAACTTATTCAGCGAGTCTTTATAGAGATGAGGATTTTTTATTTTATTTTTTGTTTCTTAACACATGTTGCTTTAAGCACATTCTGGCTGCTTGTGTTTTTGTTGTTGTTGAATTTTTTTTCAGGTTGATCGCACTTTTGTGTTTATTATCTCGTGATCATATGCCACACGTGCACTCATCGGACATTCACTTTTTCTTCGAATCATCGTTTTGAAATATGGAAATGTTTTTATTATTATTTTTTTGGTATATTTTTATTAAATACTAATGTAGTCATTTTTTAAACATGTGATGAAAATGTTGTTGAAATTTCTAGAATTTGTGAGTCTCCAATGTGTGTTTAGTCATATATTCATATATTCACTTGATTATATAGTTAAAATAATCATGTTAGGTTTTCAAAGTAAAATTTCAGACATTCTTTTTCTGGTCTGCTTAATTGGTTTTGATTTCGACCCGATAGCTGCTCATGAGTCATTATTTCATTATATTATTTTTTTGCAATCCACCAATGGGGAATATATTTTTTCGTGGCCCTTTTATCAAGTCAATAATATGCAATGCTGGCGAGTCAGATCGAAATGCATTTACTCAATTTTCCGGGACAGTGTCTTTAATTCTATCCAGTAATCCTTACTTGTTCGTTTTGTTTTAGTTGTTTCTAGAGAGATTTTATCATCTTTTCTACCTTCCTGGAATTCCAAGATTTGCATGCTATCAAATTCCAATCAAATTTCAATTTTCTGTTGATTCTGAGACTTGTATTTTTTTCAACATTTTGTATAGGAAATTGAAATTGATAATCACTTTGCTTTCATTTTGTTCTCACGTGCTTTTCATTTAACGTCGCTTACCGCCAAGTGATGGCCGCACGGCATCTTACGACGCTTAGTATATCTTGCTCAATGACGAATAAACATGTTTTATCACAAACGAAACGTTTTTATATATTTACATAATGTGTGAATTATATCTGTTGTCGTGTAAACCGTTGATATAGAAATTGAAATTTGATGAAACTTGCGTTCTTTCTAGACAAAACTTGCTGCAATAATAGTGTAGCACTAATCTGATTGTGTTGGATGTAATGTAAACGACTGGCAAGTCGGAGCGTTCAATATGAAGGCATTTGTCACTGTAGCCAGTGCCGGATTAACCATTAGGCAATAAAGGCAACTGCCTATGGGGCCCCGTGAAAAATAAAAAATAAATTAACATTTTTTTAAGGGGTTTGCATTGACATTGGAAAATTCTGGTCAATTGGTACCAGCCTTGCAATCCTACGCATTCATTATTAATAAAAATTAATAATATGGTTCAATTAACTTTCTCCAATTTTTTAACTGCGTTGACAATTTATCGCTGTTTGATAAGTCATCATGATAACAAATGCAACTGGAGAACGAACCTTTTCAAAACTAAACCTTCGAGTTTCTATGATTCAATAGATTCGAGAAAGATTGAATTCACTTAGGATCATGTCAACAGAGAATGATGTTTTATAAAAATTTGATTTTCAAAATGATTTTGCTGCTATGAAACAAAGAAAAACAAGTAAATTAAAAACGAATTTTTAAAACCAATGCTCTTATATGTAATTAAAACACAAATTTTGCAATCAATTTTTTCTTATATTACTCTTTTATTTTATGTTAAAGTCGAAATATCTTAATTATATCGAAATATCGAAATTAATTAAAATTATCTAAATTAATTGACTTATTGTAAAACTAATAATTGAATATTGCATTGTCTTCTATTTTAAGTATGTATGCAAAATTTGAAAAAATCTATCATCAGGAAGTGACTCAAAAATTGATTGCAAGATTTGAAACAGACAGAGAAACAAACAGACAGACAGAGAAACAGAGACGACGAGTTAATAAAAGCATTGGTAATAATAATAAAAATATCATCAAAAAGCATCGAATTTAAATATCTCAACTATTTTCATGAAAATTTCGTACACGCTTGAGAATCGCGGTCAGTGAGTGTGGTTCGTGTTAACTTGGTAAAATAGTCTGCCAGTCGGTTAGCGTTTTGTGGTCAAGAAAACCCTCAAGAAAACCCTCAAGAAAACCCTCAAGAAACCCCTCGATAAAATCCTCAAGAAAATTAACTAAATTAATTGACTTATTGTAAAACTAACAATTGAATATTGCATTGTCTTCTATCTTGAGCTTGTATGCAAAATTTGAAAAAAATCTATCAACAGGAAGTGACTCAAAAATTGATTGCAAGATTTGAAACAGACAGAGAAACAGAGCCGACGAGTTAATAAAAGCATTGGTAAAAACGAGTTAATTTTGTAATTTGCTTATTTTAGTTTTCAAAACAATTTTTTAATTATTGGATTGTCTGATAAACATTGTATATAAACAGAATAAAAATTTTTACAAATGGCATTTACATTTATTTCTGTTTGTTAATTTTAAAATAACGTCTTGTCCACTGGTCGGCAAACAACAGCTCAGCTACAACTGTTTCCGAGATTATGTTAAATTTAACAGCTTTAACTCGTTTTATTCAGCTAAAAATTTGTTCGTTTTCAACTCGTCTCCAGCAATGCCCGAACATGGTCACTTTGAGCCCTGTAGAACATACATTGTATTGTGATTAAACTGGTCACCGGCAATATGTCAGAACATAATATATGGTCAATCACTTTGAGCCCTGAGGAACTTACTAAAACCGTTCGAAAGACGGCTCGAGTTTCTTGAATGTTGTATTGTGATTAGATCTCAAAGTTAGACCTATCTCTAACAACTGTAAAAAAAACTTTATAGATAGTTGCGAGTTAATCAACATTGACAAGATTGTATACCACCAGTAGGTGATTTAGACTAAAGTTCCCCGAGCCGAAGTCTTGAGGAAATTAAGTTTGATTCCTGAGAAGACAGATTGTAACAGGGACGTCATTTCACCAAAACCTTAGGGAGAAAGATGTTTTAGGGGCCCACTCTGGGGCGTAGCTAGAGTCTTCTGCGCCCGGAGACAAAACACAAAATATGCGCCCCTGCATAACATCTTTTGCTTTTTTCTTCCTAAAAAAACCTGACGACCGGGGGGTGGGAGTAGTTGAAGCCACTTTTCAAAAAAAATCAAACCCCTCGTTATATTTCTCCTCCCAAAAAAACCTGATGATGGGGGGTCACATACCACAGCATTTGAGTGAGCATAAGAGCATGTCTGCTGTGACTCTATGAACAAGGCTATTGCTATCAAAATCTGCTGTAAGCAATAATTAATATTGATGAACGAAATAAACTATAGTTGTTTCTTTCTGAAAAAGTAAGTCCAATATGAATACACTGAATTCTCTTTCTACAATTGCTTTAACTGGTTTGAGACTGATTTTGACTATCTTCAGTTAGAAAATGTTTCGCCTACGGCGGGCTTTATTCTCTTTTTATAACTTCAACAAGTCCCCCCATGGCCAAATCGCAAGGCCCTGCAAATTTTCCAAATATGAGGAGTTTTTTTGGGTGGGGTGCGAGATGACGGGTGCTAAATTTATTCATAAACTTATTTTTTTAACAACTGCTTTAACTGGTTTGAGACTGAGTTTGACTATCTTCAGTTTGCAGTTTTACTTTTCTTTCATTAATCAATTATTAAAGATACCAAAAAAAGACTGCAGATAGTTAAAACAAATTTTCGCCTGCGATAGGCTTTTTCCCCTTTTCACACTTGAGCCCCCCCCAGCATTTTTCGCTGGTTGCGCCCCTGCTATATATTACAAAATGTAAAATTTTGTGTTCAACCGTTAAAGCAACGGATTACGACTTCGACGCATATTAGAAAAAATGTCAATAACTTTTTCGACGTCAACTTGCTGAACCTCTTCTTGTAAAATAGCCAGTACGAGCAAATAGCTCAAACATTCATCGCCACAGCCCCACAGCAAGTTCGAATATAAGTTTTAACTCTTTTCATGCAGCTAAACGTTCGTTCGTTCTCTACCGAAGTGGCAGGCAAAGTCATAACACGATGTCAAATGAATCATATTGCATAATGCATTTTACATTTTTGCAAAGTGAAATAGCAAGTCTTCCAAATTAAGAATATGATTCTGCAGTGAAGGAACGTTCGATTTTGCAGTGCTTGCACGAGAGGGTAGAGGGCCGATATCCAAAGTTTGATTAAGCTTCGCAAGTGTGCTTATTCGGTCTGCAGAAAGGAAATCATCAGATTGCGGTTCAAAAAATTCAAGCATGCAAGAAGATCACTATTTTGCGTAAATCGTGCGTTAAACTCAGACAAAATACGATAGATGCATGCATACAAAATCTGTGACCTCTCTCGTGCTCCTTTGGACTGTTCATAGCTTTTTTAACACCTCTCTATCTCCATGTGGACGATCTAGCTTTCTAGTTTCTTTAGCATCTCATTTCTCTTTTATTCGGGACCCACTTAAGGGCGAGGGTCCACTTAGGTGCATATAGGCTCAAGTAAGAGCGAGGCCACTTAAGTGTATGGAGCTCACTTTAGTGCCGGGGGCCCCTTTAGTGCGTAGGGCCCCTTTAAGTGCGTAGGGCCCCTTTAAGTGCGTAGGGCCCACTTAAGTGCCGGGAGCCCTTTTAAGTGTGTGAGTAAGGCCCACTTAAATGCTGGGGCCCACTGAAAAGTCCAGGAAGGGCCACTTAAAAATCAGGAGGGTCCCACTTAGGTGCCATGGGCCCACTTAAGTGCGGTATGACCACTCACTTAAGGGCGGGGCCCACTCAAGTGCGTGGGGTCAACTTTAGTGACGGGGGCTCACTGAACTGTCTCCCCTAATTGACGTCTCTGGATTGTAATTCTTTACATTTATCTGAACAGAAGAGTAGAGAAAACCAACTGACCGAAATTACTGTGTATAATATAATGCATCTCGGTTCAACAGAAGCTGTCACTGATCGAATCACTTTACAAGAAACATTGACACGTGTTTTAATCGTGAAGTGCAAGTGGAAAAAAATTATTAGAAACTAGCGGAGTACGGACTACCCGGCGTTGCCGGGGTTTTTCTATCGTTTTCTCCATCGCTCTTGTTTCCTTCCCCGTTCCGGGTCGCTTTCCCGTTTCCGCTTGCTAAGGCTTGTTTTCCCATTCCCGGTCGCTTTCCCGTTCCCAGGAGCTTTCCCGCTTGCTCTACTGTTTTCGGTCGCTTTTCCGCTCCCGATCGCTTTCTTGCTCCTTCTCGCTTTCCCGCTTGCTCCCAGGGGCGCAACTAGGGGGGCAGGGGCGTAAGCCCCCCCAAGCCAATTCTGAGGGTCCTGCAATTTTTCCAAATTCGATGAGTTTTTTTGGGTGGGAGTGGGGGGTGCTACATTTATTTATAAACTTATTTTTTTTTACAATTGCTTAAACTGGTTTGAGACTGATTTTGACTATCTTCAGTTTGTAGTTTTTATTTTCTATCATTAATAAATTCTTAAAGATACCAAAAAAAGACTGCCGACTCAAGATAGTCCAAAAAAATTTTCGCATGCGGCGGGCTTTCTTCTCTTTTTACAACTTGAGCAAGCCCCCCCCCCCCCCGAAGCCAAAGCGGAAGACCCTGCAATTTTTCTAAATATGATGGGTTTTACTTTGGGTGGGGGGGGGTTGTGGGAAGTGAGGGGTGCAAAATTTATTCATAAACTTATTTTTCTAAAATTGCTTTCAGCGACGGATCTAGGGAGGGATGCGGGGTATGCACCCCCCACCAGATTACTGAACAAAAATTTTATATGCTATAAAAATGTTTTTTTAAGCCCCATCAGACTGCAAACAAAACTCAAACAAATTTTTGTTTTGAATGTTGTCTTTGTGCATGCTGTTTGTTTCGTAACTTTTAAAAAATCTTTTTGTCAAGTTTTAGTAAGATCATCCCCCCACCAGAAAATCCTAGATCCGTCGCTGATTGCTTTATCTGGTTTTAGACTGATTTTGATTATCTTCAGTTTGCAGTCTTTTTTTTCTATCATTAATAAATTCTTAAAGATACCATAAAAAGACTGCAGACTCAAGATAGTCAAACAAAATTTTCGTCTGCGGTGGGCTTCCTTCTTTTTTTAAAACTGGGGGTACTACATTTATTTATAAACTTATTTTTTTAACAATTCCTTTAACTGGTTTAAAACTGAGTTTGACTATCTTTAGTTTGCAGTCTTTCTTTTCTTTCATTAATAAATTATTAAAGATACCAAAAAAAGACTGCACACTAAAGATAATCACACTCGAGCCCCCCAGCGTTTTCTGCTGGTTGCGTCCCTGCTTGCTCCTGCTCGCTCTTCCTCTCCCGGTCATTTTTCAGTTCCCGCTTGTTTTCCCGTGAATGCCCATTACACATCTGAGAACAAGACACCCAGATAATTTTTCTAAATATTCTGGAATCTGTGAAAATGACAAGAAACGAAAAGCAGAAGACGAATTGAAAGCTGCCAAAAAAGCAAAAACCGTCTTAGGTTATATATATAGGTTATTTATATATATATATATATATATATATATATATATATATATATATATATATATATATATATATATATATATATATATATATATATATATATATATATATATATATATATAATTTTTATTCTTATTTAATTCTATTTATTTATTTATGTTGTGAATATTATTTTGTCTGATGTTTCCATGATGTTTCAGGTTCGTTGAAAATTAGGCTCTATGATATGTATTTACTTTTCTATTGTTGCTCTAGGAGTTCGTTTGTAGTTAATGATGGTTATCTAATTTTGATCAAATGAATTTTATTGGTTGGAATATATGATCCAATTGAACTGGTTTTTAATATGTTGAGCCAAAGAAACACGTATGCTTGCAAAAACAGCTTGCTGACTCCTCCATTTTATACGGGTGACGGAATTTACAACAATGGTAGTACCCATGGCCATAACACGTTAAGTTTAGCTCAGTTTAATGCTAATTACGATTATTCTGGTGTTAACGCTAACTATTCTGGTGTCGATAATGCTGGATACGCTGCCGTAGACGCAGGCTACACTGGTATCAGCAGTGCGACTTATCCTGGGATCAGTATGAGTAATGCAACTTATCCTGGCAGCAGCAGTGCTGGCTACCTTGGTAGCAATAGCGCCGGTTACCTTGGCGGCAATAGTACCGGTTACCTTGGTAGCAATACTTCTGGATACTCTGGTGTCAATTCTAACTTGACCAGTCTAATTGCAGCCAGCAACAACAATGCCTCTACTTATAGTGACAATGATCTCAGGAGCTACAATAGCAGTTATCAATTACCCTGGCAATCACAGTCACAAACAAAAAAGTCCATTACTCAGACCCGATTTCCAAGAAAAATAAAACCACCAACTAAATGGGTTTATTGCGATGTCTGCAAGTGTTCTCTCAACTCGCCATCTCAAGCCCAATTTCACCTTAAGGGTCAGAGTCATAAGAAAGCATTAGCGGGTCAACAAGAACAAGGTGGGAAAAATGATAAAACCACAAGCAGCGCAATTTCTATATCCAAGAGTAATATCTCTGCAGCAACTACAACAGCACCTGTAAAGACAATTGCCTCTTTGCCAAAGACTGTTCCTTCCAGTCAAGCCATTGAAACAAAGGTCAGTGGTGTGAAAAATGCCATCACCGACCCAGCGGATATCGATTTTACGGAATTTTCTTTTCAGGGTTTGTTTTTATTCAAATTTATTAAAATACTGACAAATTTAGATCAAATTTCTATCTAAATGATTACAATAACCAATTTTATTTTATTCAGACATAACATTTAAAGTGGTTGACTCGATCACTGGTGACGAAGATGAAACAGACAATTCCTCGTCCGTAAAGCCTTCATCAGATCAACCTCAAATGAAAAAGAAAAAAGATGTACCAGCAATACCTTGCGACATATGTAGCTTGATCTTCAACTCTCTGGCACAGGCAGAAGCACACTTCAAAGGTGGAAAGCATAACAGAAAGCTGAACATAATGCAAAAAAGTCTGAATGATAGTAAGTTGGATATTAAATGCCCCATTAGTTTTTTTGTTGCATCTTGATTTGGTTGATTAATGTAATTTGGTTGATTGTCCAGCTTAGCAAGGTAAATTTTTATTGAAATAATAAATAGACTTGATTAAATACAACAAAATATCAACAGAACATGTTTAGAAAGTTCTAACTAAGTTTAATCAAATTTATTTAATAAAATAGTTATTTGTTGGCATGTCCCGGTTTTTCTGAGCTTAGTCATCGTTTTTAAACCATACAGAATAATTAAATTTAAGTGGCACTTTTAGCTTATAGATTTTAAGTTAGGTTTAATTATTATTTCTTAGAAGCTGTTAACACATTGGTATTCCTCAATTGATACGAGTGTGGGTTTGATAAGTAATTTAGACATAACTATTGTTTATATGCCTTTAAGAAATAAATTAAAAAGTTAATTTATCTCCATCAATCATTGAAGACAATATGAAATAGCGATTCACCAGAACAGAAATTAGTGAAAATTCCTCTCTTAAAGCTCTTCTTCATTAATTTTTTGGGGCGATCGGGTACCCGGGGGCCCTCCCAATACCGCTGCAGGTACCCGGGCAGGCTTTTTTGCCAAAATCGACAGCTCTAACATTTATATAGTTTTCAATATTCCATTAAATAACATTGAAAAATAGTTTGAGGTAATTAAGTAAGTTTATTTATATTGATCAGCTCAGCTATTTTTCTATTGTTAATTTGTAGAATTCTAAAAGGTTACGACCAATTCTCTTCTGCTTGAGCTAATGTAACTATGACTTTCCACCAGATTCTAAATATAGCATGAAGTCGGCCGCTGCCAACAGGGGCCTGTTCAACTGTTCCCTGTGTAATGTCTCTTTAAACTCCAGTGTTCAGTACACTCAGCACTGTGCAGGTAAGCGAAAAAAATATAAATAGCTGTAACACATTGTTGACGATTTGGAGCAATCAGTCATTATGTTTTGATTAGATATTATCATGTAATTCTTCGAGTGCCTTTGAATTTATGAAAAGGTGCTCCATAAGTTCATTTTTATTGATGCTTTAATTTTTTGATTTATTATTTTACCAGGTCAGAGTCATAAACATCGGGTACAAGGATCCTTGGCCCCAGGGGGAGAGATGAAGGGTAGTGTTGGTGGCTGGTACTTTTGTAACACTTGCAACATTAGTTGTCAAACTGCTTCTGCACTTCACCAGGTTTGTCAATTAAATAGTTGACTAAAGTTGAATGAAATTCTTGTCTCATCATATATATAGTTGCATTCATTGACATTTTGGCTGTATCTGAATGTTAGTCTTGGTTGTTTGATGTACAGGATTATTAGTCTTGGTGGTTTGATTTTTAACTACGTTACCAATGTTTGCAAACATGAGATGCTGCCTCGTATGAAAGCCAGCATAAGTTGTTTTATAAACAACCTAACTTATTGTGTTTAATACATTGTTGTTTTTTATAATAATTGTTCTTAAGCAATATTTAAATAAGTTCTTTATTTAACTCATGAACCTACTTATTTGTTTTGCAGCATGTTATGTCAGAGGAACATAAGTCTAAAATTGGTACTAAATCATCATCAGGATGATCAAGTGTTGCAGCCACAAGATGGCAGCATGCTGAAGCGGGTCAAGTTTTTAGAGATGAATTTGATGCTGTCATATGTCATCTATTGGACCATGTTATGAATACTTTAATTATTTTTCATTATAGCTTCATTGGAGCATGTACTGAAAACAATTAGCATTTTGTATTTAAATAATAAATTATAGTTGTTGTCTTTCTATAAATTGCTGACTTTTTGTCTTTTGTCCACACTACAAGAAGGACCCTCCATGAACAGCTTAAATAAACGGCTATGTTATCGTGATCTTGGGTTGAATCTCTCATTTTGTCCGAACAAATAGTTCTAGTTGAGCTTGTACAAAATTACTCAAAAAGAGTCAAAATGTAGGCGGTCGAGCCACAAAACTCACTGCTGGCTTGCAACTTTAAGCTTTCTGATGGTCTCTATTATATTTGTTGATAAATGATTAAAAGTTCTCATTGGGGTAAAACTGTCTGAAAGGGCATTGTTGTTGGGATAAATCTTGTTACTGTGTCATCATAAATTTAGACTGATGACCATTTAGGCTGCATCAAAAATCTCTGACCTGTTTGGAGTCAGATGTTGCTGTGTTTTGAGCTATACCAATGATGATGATAATCGATTCCTTTTGGAGAACGGCTTTGTTCTGTCAAGTGATTAGCGGCTGATGCGGCCCTTTGCACTCATCCATTTTTACGAGCAAGCACCACCTGCCACACCTTAGTACCATTAATTTCTGGATTCGAGTTAACCATGTTGATTTTATCCAAAAAATTCTCTTTTGCATCCTCCTGCAGTTTGAATGCCTTAAGTACAGAAAAAAAGCTTTTTCTATCATTTGACTCACGGGCAATCGATAAGTGCTAACTAATGTCTCACAATTGAAGTGCATTAGTTTAAGACATAGATATAATGCTACATCTTTTACTATTTGAGTGGCAATACCATAAGCTACTTTTTGATAAGCATTCTTCTTTTTTAAGAAAATCCATTGTTCATGCTTCAAATTCTAGAAATAGGTGGTCTTCTCTGTCTAAACACTTCAATAAAAAATCTCCCTCTTTCTCTCCTGATGACTATCACAACTTCCTAACTACTAAAATAAATAACATTAGATCTTCTAATAAAAGTCAAACTCCTATTTTTTCTAAATTTTCGACTGAAACTTTTACTTTTTTCTCTCCTATTACACTTGACTATCTTAATAAACTTATTAACTCTATGTTTTCTTCTACTTGCTCTTTGGATCTTATTCCTACTCCTATCTTTAAAGAACTTTCTTCTCTTTTTTATCCAATCTTACTTGACTTAATTAATCTATCCTTATCTACATCTGGGTTTCCTTCTGTTCTTAAGTCTTCCTTTATCATTCCTGCTATTAAAAATGCGTCTCTTGATCCTCAGGTTAGCTGAGTTGGTAGAGCGTTAGCCTTGAATGTGAGAGCTTCACGGTTTGACTCCCACTCACTACCTAGTAGCCCATGTCAACGGAAAACTTAGCGGGTAAAACCGTTCTCTCCGTGGGGCATGTAAAAGAACAGCGCCTTTGAACAACGCGAAAAAGGCGCTCAATAAATTATCAAACATTTACATTTACTTCTTCTCTATCTAGCTAAAATCATAGAAAAAGTTGTATATGAACAAATAAATGCTTATCTAACTACTTTCTCACTTCTTCCTCATTCTCAATCTGGCTATAGATCTGACCACTATACTGAAACTGCTCTACTGAAACTCTATAATGATCTGATTGTTTCTTCTGACTCTGGCCTCTGAATTCTTTTTCTTTGTCTTGATTTTTCATCTGCATTTGATACAGTTGATCACTCAATGTTATTGGATGTAGGTTGATAAATCTTTTAATATAACTGGTGAATCACTCTTATGGGTTAAATCATATCTATCTGGTAGATTTTCTTATGTATCTATTGATTCTTCTAAATCTACTTCTGTATCTTTAAATTATGGTGTTCCTCAAGGTTCTTTTCTTGGCCCTTTACTGTTTATTCTATATACTTCCGAATTTCCTTATATTATATCTTCTACTCTCTCAATAGTCAAATGTATGCTGACGACTCTTATGTCTATTCTACTTTCTCTAACTCTTCTCATCATTCTCACAAGTCTGTTGTTAATCAAATAACTGCCTACCTTCAATCTATTATTTCTTGGAGTTCTTCTATGTGTCTTAAGCTTAATCCCGATAAGTTTGAATTAATCTACTTCAATAAGTTCTCTAAATCTCTAACTCTGCTTTCTTTGGTTCTGCCACCGCCACCTCCACCTCCATCTTCTCTTTCTCTTTCTATTTTTATTTCTGTTTCTCTTCTTATTCGTAGTTTAGGTTTTCTCTTTGACTCCAACTTGTCTTTAACTCCTCAAATATATCTTATACTAAATCTTGCTACTTCCATATAGGACGCATTAAGCAACTTCTTCAACTGCACGATGATCCTTCTCTACAACTTCTAATTTCTTCTCTTATTCTGTCTCGAATTGACTATTGAAATTTTCTCTATTATGATCTACCTGACTCTACCCTTCATCCCCTTTCTAAAACCTTCAATTGTGCTGCACGCTTAGTTTCTCGCACCTCTTACTTTTCTCATATCTCTCCATCTCTTGTTCTTCTTCACTGGCTTCCTCTTAAATATAGGGTGATTTTTAAAATTTGCTTACTTATAATGTTTAAAATTAAAAATTGTTCTTTTCCACTCTACCTAACTTACTACAAAAAATCCCCCCTACTTTCGTTTTTCTGTTAAGCATGCATTCTTTTGCTAAACGCTCTTTTTCCTACTCTGGTTCCTATCTCTGGAACTATCTTCTTATTTCTCTTACTAAGTCTACTTATCTCACTGTTTTCGTCGGGACTTAAAACTTATTTATTTAAAAAGTTCGTGTCCGAGTGCTATTGAACCATTGTAAATAGCGCTATACAATTTTAACCGATTGATTGATTGATTGAAACAGATACAGACGTTAATCAATAAAAAATGGGGTTGTTTAAAAGGAAAAGTCTCCTAATCACAAAACACAAAAAGTTATGCCATGTTATATTATGCTACAACTAATGCAATCTATGTTTATTTATTTATACTCACTCGGTTATACTCGGTAATCTTGCTTAATATCGTTCGGGCTGTTCGATGAAGACGCACCTGTCCTGTCTCTGTTGAATATTTTTTAAAGTTTTTTTATTAGAAAGAATTTGATATGTCGAAGAATGTCACTGATAGCAAATGCGTCATCGATTACGATGGGTTTATTCCAGATAAATGCAATATACAGGTTGACAGAGTCGATGCCAATTTATCTCCTAAAGAATTTTATGAGCAATTTGTTTCAAAGCGTAAGCCCGTAATCATTACTGGTTTGCTTAAGGCAACAGACGAGTTGAAAACGATTCAATGGACTAATGCTTTCCTAACGGAAAAAGCGGGGCAGTGCAATGTTCTTGTTGAAAAACTTGACAAGAACGCAGAACAGAAATATGGCGTCGAGGTTGCAAAAGTCAGCATGAAATACAAAGATTTTCTTGACTGTATGAACAACAAAGATGATCGCTGCTACATGACCACACAAGATCTCGAAAAGGACAGAACCGATCTGGATGATTGTGGTGTACCTGAAAGTCTTTATGCCGAACCACTCAACTTTCTGGAGAATGATTTTCCTGTCAGACTGAGACTGGCTGGTAATCTGGTGACTCATCAAATTTCTCTTTGGCAGGGTTTCACCAAAGAAGGTTCATCATCTGGATTACATCACGACTTTCACGACAATTTTTATATCTTAATTCGTGGGAAAAAACGGTTAGATATACAACTTTCTAATGTTTTTTAGTTTTTTACTTTAGGGAAATAATTATTTTGTATAAAACTGACATAAAATATATGCCAATTAAATGATTTAAAACAAAAAAGAAATCATTGAAGAAGTAATTAGGAACTGGTTGAAGGACATTTTTTGCCGAAGTCCGAATATTTGCGAACAACTTCAGCGGAAGCTGAATATTCACACTAGCTAAAATGTAACATGTTAAAATACTACGAGACTCTAAAAAATTTGAATAAAGCGATTATTAATTCAAATGTAAATTTATAAATAAATAATTAACTAAATAAAAATAAATAGATTCAGATAATTCGGTATATCTAAATACTGCATCCGACCTATTATGCAATGAATCAGGCCTATTATGCAACACATCAGTTCCATGGTTTGACCCATATTATGTAATAACTAGAGATAGCCTGTCAAAAGTTACAGTTTTTAAGTTTCATAAATTATTTTTCGATTGTAGCGCCACCTATTTTGAGTTTTCGGACTGACAATGTATATTTTTAAAATTATGTATGTAAACATATATTTAACTGTATTTGATTTCTATATGTTTAAAAACAAATAATTATTATTTAAGCTAACAGGGTTACCCAACATTTCCCATGGTTCTTAGAGGTTCTTGTATTGTTTACTTTATCGCGCTCCTGTTTCCGTCCCCGCTTGCTATCTTATTCCCGCTCGCCTTGCTCTCCCGTTCACGCTCGCTCTCCTCCCAATCCCGCTCATTCTCAGGCTTGCTTTCCCGCTTCTTTTTTTTCTCCCTCTTCTTCCTAACTTCTTTTTTCTCATAGAGATTTGTTAAAAGTTGCTTGAAACCTTCTTTAAACTTTGTTATGTAAACTAAATTTGAATTTGGTTATGCAATAACTTTTGATGCTCGTACATAAAGACTTTTGGCCTAAGAGGTTTTTCGCTCATAAAATAAATAATGAGCCAATTTAAAACAAAATAGATATAAACCTTCACCTTAATGAGTACCATGTTGTGTCAAAATTTCTTAGCATTTGGTCCAGCAGTTCTCGTGTTTAGCCCTTAGCAACACATTTAGAGACTTAGTTGTATTTATATAGATTTAACTTTGCTGATATTAATAATTTTATCTGCAGGTTTCGTCTTTTTCCTCCATCTTCTGTGGAGCATGTGAAGACTGCTGGCAAGCCACTAAAAGTCTTCAAAAATGGGCTTATTGCATACGAAAGAAAGCACAAACCAGGTGTAGTATTTGTCCGTTCGGATGGCCTGTCGCTGTTGTATCTTGCCAGAAAAAGGCGCAACAGAGCTATCAGGGAGGTCAGCCGGACTGAGCAAGCTCTTTCAAGACTTGAGTCTTCAACATTGAGGTTCAGCTTGTCTGAAGATGAAAGAAAGAAAAAGATTGAAGAACTAAAAATAGAGATTGAGAAATGGGACAAAGAGCTGGACAAGTCTTTAGAAGAAATGCTTGTGTATAACGAGAGTGATGATGAAAGTGATGATTATGATGATAGTGATGATGAAATTGATGATAGTCGTGATAGTGATGTGGTGTCTATTCATGATGGTGAGTACAATGAAAAGAATGATGATGAGGATGATGTAACAGTTGAATCAGTTAAGCCATCAGATGTCAACCAAAGTGAAGCAATTCCAGTAGACGACGATAGTGAAAAGACTAAAGAAATAGCTGGAAACCTTAAACGTCCTCACATAAGCGAAAAAGAAGATAGTGCTAGTGATGATGATATACAATTCATCCAACCACCTGCTAAAAAGCCAAAAAAATCACTTGAAGATGAGTTGGATACAAAATGTCATTTGCCAGATCATTTCTGTCAGATCAAGTTGCCAGTCCAGTCAGATGATTCCACTGAAATATTAAATGCTATTGGAGCAGAAAACATTGATATGAGATACCTCGTGGCAAATTTAGAAGCAGGTGATTCGTTGTATCTACCGGCATCTTGGTTCCACGAAGTAACCTCTTATTCCACGGATTGTTCTAGTAGTGAGGAGTCAGCAGATTCTTCGTCTGAACTGCAGGATCATCTAGCTCTCAATTACTGGTTCTACCCTCCAGATGGCTGTTCGTTTGAAAATCCCTATGCCGATGAATTTTGGAAGGAACGTCTTGAAGCAATATTGGAAAGCGGAAGGTCTACTTCTGCCGAAAAAAGAAAAAAACGTGCTGCTAATGACGATGTTATTTACATTAATTCCGATGACAGCGGAGATGAGATTGGAGATACCGATAGTGATGAAGCTGAAGGCATCAGCAGTCACAGTTGTAATCCAGGTTCACGTCGTGATTCGGAGGTTATCCTCGATGAAGACAGTTCTAACATTTGATAATGTCGAATCTTTTTTTTCAGTTGTTTCTGTTTATACAGTTTTTGTTTTAATTTGTTTCCTGGTAATTTAGTTTTATTTGAAAAATAATTTTTAGTGTTTAATAATTTTGATCGATATAGAGTTTCTAAAGTTTGTAAGAATGAGGGTAATTGTCGGAGAACAAAGCAACTTTTTGTTGTCCAGTAATGGCCGAGCTTGATCTTGAATGCTGGATGGTACTTGGGGCCGTCCATAGGTGACGTCACACAATTTTGGCTCATTTTTAACTCCCCCCATTGTCACAACAAAGCAGACCTCTCTAAATTATAACTTCGGAAAATCTTTGCCCCTCCCCCTAAAGAAAAATCAGAAATGGCGTTATAACAATCATTTAATATCCTGTCCACAATAAGAAATGCATTGTTAGAATCAGTTGAATTTAAAAAAATTTTAAGGGTTTTTATATTAAAAAACAATGTTCTTATTATGTTTGTCATGTATTTTTCCATGGTTATGCAAAATGCTCTTTCATGAAATAAATGGTCAAAGTTTTGATCTCTTTATCCTGTTGAATAAATATTCCATTCAAATTAAACTCTTCTGTATCCATTCATCACTTTCTCCAATTTATTCATTTGTAATAATAACCGTTAGTTCCCGTGGCTTACGTGCAGCAATCAGTGTTTCATCGAGAACCCTTGACTTTGGAGAGAAATTTAAGAATTAGCGGGAGGGAGAATGAGCCAGAGGGGCGTCGTTTAATAAAATACACGGGGAAAATATTTACAAAACTTTGGAGGGGTTAAAGTTTTTTAAATATTAAAATAATTCTCCTACTAAACGCTTAACTTTTCCTCCAAAAATAGTTGATGACCATGGGGAGGGGAGGGGGTAATCGGTGGTACTTTTTCCAAAAATTTCATCAAAGATATTTCAAAATCCTACACATCAAAATTTCTTTAAAATCTTTGACACTTTTCCCTACTAAAATCCTATCGCTAAGTACAGATTGTAAATAGGTAAATGTATACAGTTGAAATCGTATAGAATCGAACGGTAAGAATTTTATGACCGAGTAAGGATATCATTCACTTTCAGACTTTTAGCTGCAAACAAAGATAGAAATTTATGCGACGCGCCATCTATTGACTGTTCTGGAACTTATAGACTTTTGCCTGATTGAAATGGTACAGGAAGTGAAAGAAATCATTCTGTTGCTGTAACTACCCTGAAATATAAACCTTTTGGCTTAAATCTCTAAATTTCCTTCTTTTTGGTTTTGCCACCTCAATCTTTTTTTCTATTTTTCCTTCTCCTCTTATTCGTAGTTTAGGTTTTTCTGAAATAGAAACAAGAAACACTGTGTTGAACCATTTTATTAAAAAGTGCTGGTTTAAGATAGACAAGCGTTTTTCCAGTTAATACTTCTTAAATTTAGAGCATTCACGAGATTATTGGGTTTCCGTCATAACATAGGTACATCAAACTTGTTACTTGTTACATGCTTTTATTAACTTTCACTTGTCGGATGTCCGCGGACATTTAGAAGCTCGGGTGATCATTATAAAATGAACCAACTCCAAACAATTTAAAATTTAATTTAACAAAAATAAAAAAAAAATTATTAAAAAAAAATTAAAGAAGCATATGATAATGACGACAAAAATTTACCGTCCTAGTAACTACAAACATATTTTGTTTACTATTCACTAGGGTTATATTTTATGATACGATGTCGCCATGAAATTTTTCAGCTATCTTAAAAGCATGTTTTTAATGTTTTAAATTAACTTTTATTCTAGTTCCTCAGTTCCTCTAGTCCACTGTCGCAAAACACATTTTTTGCGGACTCTGCGGTGCACAACATTAATCTTGGTCTCCCAGTTTGACTTTGACCCTCTATAAGTCTATAAACAGACCAAATAAGCTCTTTCAACAAAATCAGGAATTTTCTGTCAATAAAACACCAACTGTTGCGAAATAAATATGGATTTTTGACTCACGTAGAAACTTAAGTTCTATGGACATTGATTCACACCTAGACCTAGGTCCTAGACTTATAGAAGTATGTCCCTCTAGAGGTCTAGAGAGAGAGAGACGCAAGCCTAATATGTTGGCAGGTTTTATTATTTTCAACGGATTTAATAAACAAGTTGGAGTTTGAATCCCTCCTCGATAGACGGAACAAGGTTTAAGGTTCACTCAAGATGACATTTATTCTATTTATTGAAATTTAGAAGTTGTAGACTACCTACAACTTTCTCAAGGATCAACGGATTTTGTTATTTGTAAAACAACGAAAAAATAACAGAAGAAAGAACAAATTAAAATAGTGCGAATATGTTTTCACAAAGGTCTAAGTTTTTAATAAAAAGGTTTTCTTAAGAATGGATTTCGGCGTTCCGTCGTCATTGAATTTAGCCATAGCCGTTCTTGGTATAGGCGATGCTTGTGTCAGAGTTGACCAAGTGTCAGGATCGCCATCAGCTATGGAATCGGGTAAAAATCTCCGGAAAATATCAGTTCTAACACTGGTTTGCATAGGTGTCCATATAGCACTATGACTCGAGCTGGGTGTGCTCAGTTCAGAAAATCCGTTGTGGCCACGACCGGTGTATGTGAGCAGCTTAGGTCTTCGTAGCGCACCGCCGTGAGCCAGCCTGCCAGGACTGAGCATCCAATCGCTGGAGTTCAGACGATCGAGTGAGTTGGTTCCGAAACCGTTGGCTCTTCTGAAGACGTCGTCCGATCCATCTAACGAATTGGGAAGCAGTTGGTTATTTTGTGAAATTGATCTACGCATGAAATACGAATATGCTTTAGCCGGTGGTTTAGTTTGTTGATTATTTGGACAATCTGAAAGAGACCTCGAAAGAAGTTGGCGTGATCCAAAATTCGGTCGCGTTGATGGAGACTGGTTATGTTCAAGTTTTTCTCCACTTGAGCTGATTTCAGAGCTACCAAAAAGTTTTTTTCGAACATTGGTTATGTTCGAAACTGGAAGAATGGCTGACTGAAATCGGTTTGTTTTGCACTCGTTACGTCTGTCGCCTGTAGTCGGCGTTGTGAGGTTCGGCCCTAACCAAGTCAATTCAAGGCTTTCGTCAAAACTGCAAGAAATGTCAGTTATATTTAAATGATCGTCATTACGGCTGCAATTTGCGCCCGCTTCTTCATTCAAAAACTGATTTTTACAGTTTTTTCTTTCTTCCGATGAAGTTTCGAAAAGTTTTTTAGTTTCAATTTTTTCGTTCGCACAGCCATGTTCCAAGTTTTTCAAAATAATTTCTTGTACTTTTGACCCTTCGTCAAATTGGGTTTTCATGTCTTTAGCAATTAGAATTTCCTTGCAGTCCTTAAAAGTAACATTTTTTCCTTCGCCACTGTTTTTGTATTGGTTCTCATTTTCATCAAAAGTTTGAACTACTATTTCTGCCGGTTGAAACTGCTTTTCGCCGGGCGGAATTTTATTAACGACCTTCTCACTTGCGATTTTGTTTGTATTTTCGAAACCGAAAAGATCTGTTTTTGTGGCAGATGTAGAACTATTATTGTGACTCGATTCTGCTGTGTTTTCCAAGATGTCTGGCAGCTTACGACCTTGATCGTGTCTCGTCGTTGAGTCGGATAACTTCGTTTGTAGATTTGTCTTCAAGATTGTTGAACCATCTACCGCAGACTTGAGGTTTGTCCGGTTACCGCCATGGCTCGTGTAGCCACTGTCGCTACTGCAAATGCTTTTACCGTCGTCTGTCTGACACGACGAGTTGCCTTTGCTGCAGGCGCTACTGCAGTTGCTGCTATAGCTTTCGTTGCTGTTGGTTCGCATGGCGCAATTTCCCGGCTCATTGAAGTCATTCATTTGCGAAGTACGACCCGTATTCATTGCGTTGTCCTGCGAGACAGTAGCGTTGTTGTGAAACGGTAGATTGTCGCGAGCTGCCTTTTCAATTTCAATGCCTTCTGGCGTCGTTGCACTCTTGTTGACACTGCTATCGTTGAAGAAGTTAGTAACATTACAGTCGATGTTGTTCCTCGAACTTGAAAGTCGGCCTGTCTGTTTCTGCCTCGAAGCCACTTTTGCTTCAATCATTTTTTTAATTTTCGTTTTACTAGGGAAATGAAAATTAATTTCAGCATCATCATCTTCCAACGATGACTCGTTTTGACATATTTGCTCCGGTGGAACATCAGACAGAAGACCAAACTCTTGAGAAATTGAATTTTGTTGAATATCGGCCGTGCTGGGAGCAAATAACTGATGCTTGTCATTGTCAGACGTCAGTGCTCTAAGAGTGTGATTGAGTTCCGGCATTGACTGTATCGTTCCAGGAGTAATCCAGCTATAGATTTCATCGTTTTCATTTTCTTGCCGCATTTGGGATTGAGGTTTTTCTTCTGGCAAAAGTGACTCTTGAAGCCGAGGTGGATTTTGCAAACGAGGTAGTTTTGGAAGTCGAGGTAGTTTGTGCAGTCGAGGTAACTTTTGCAGTTGCCACTGCTCGGCATCAGAGCTGATGATTCCTGTCCAATTTTCACTGTCGTGACTCTGTAACGGAATGTAAAAACCTTGCGAGGTACTGGTTAAATTGCACTTGTCAGATAAGTTCAGTTCAGGTTGAAACAAGTTTTTTGTATTTGATAGAAAGTTGTTGCTTTCTTCTGGATGTTGATTAGATTTCTCGATATTTAATTCCGATTTTCCAACAAAAGTTTCATTAAGGGGAACATCTTTTTCTGAGTCATTGCTGTCATTATTTTCGCAACGGTTTTTGTTGTCATTTGTATTGCCTTCAAAACGTTCCACTTCAAAAGATGTATTGACGACAACAGATGTTTTGTCATCAGATTGAGTTGTTCCACTGTCGATCTTGTCAACCTCCATATCATTGCTTTTAACATCTGTGTAATAATCAGTTTCACTTGTTGGTATCGACCGTTCAACTAAAACATCTCTAATTGTGGAGCTTTCAGCAGCTTCTCCAGTTGTGGAGCTTGCCGCAGCTTCTCCACACTCGCGGCTACCTTCCAGCACGTTAGTGACCTCCACGTTAACAGTGTTCAGTTCACTGCACACTGATGGTTTTTTACTTTCACATTCGATTTCATTTGAATTTAAAGCTCTGCAAGTGGGCGTCGTCGATGTTTCAGCTGAATTAGTGAATGTCGTTGCGTCCGCTTTGATGTTTTTCGTGACAGAATTCGATGCTTGAGGAGTCGTTTTTGTGTTGGCTGGTGGAAATCGTGGCTGCAATGGGGTATTTAAAAATAGTAGTTTTAACAAAACTTAGTTTGATTCTTATATAATACTAAATGATTTAGATATATTATTTAAATGTTGATTTAGTTATAATTACCAGTAAATATGTGTGACTATTTGAGTAATTTATAAATAAAAAATTATTTGAGAGATTAGGGTAGAGTAGTCGGCCTTTGCTAAATGTGCGAATCCTAGTGGTAAAGCTATCACTAATTTGTTGCAGGAGCAGAATCATTTTTTCACGTTTTTTGGAAACTGCCATTAAACCGCCTACCGACGATGACTCAAAAACTATTAAAGTAAAAATCACTCACTAATTCTGTCGCATTTTTTGAGACTTTCATAAATATTCTTGAAATAAAGTTTTTCTTTTTCTTTTTCTGCCGAGTATCATCTGTTGACAAGGACAAGTTGTCGTCTGCAACATTGTTGACCTGGTCTGAATGCCTTCGAAAGTTGACTTGTAAAAATTTCTGGCGAGGTTGAGTTTTGCGTTTTGATGCGTCTTGCTGAGAATGTTCAACGGACTGTAGTTGTTGGCGATCGTGTAGCGGAAGTCGTAGAACTTGTTGACTTGAGGTTAAAGGTTGTTGAACTTGTTTGAGTTTCTGCTCTTGTGATTTTGAGGTCAATTTTGGTAAACGAAACTGAATGCTACGATGAGCAGATTTGCCTGACGTTTCTAAAGTTTCTTCACTTTTAGTTCTGAAGAGATTGAATACAGACATTCTATAATTTTGTGGACGTCACAGTAACTTTCTCAAGGTTTAAACTCCGATAGCTGACTATTCGAAACACAAAATAACCGGCTAACCACCTACGAAAAAGCAAAAAGCATCCAAGCCAGGTTTGCGCAACATTTGTTATTCGGTTAACTTTTAAGTAAGAACTACTTTTAAAAATTTGAACTTAATTGCGGCGCTTTTGAGTGACGGCATTGCTATTAATCTATTGCACAGTTCCTCTTTTTTAATCACAGTCGCTCGCAGAGAAGAAAAGAAAGCGCGTGGCAGTCTTATATTGTAACGCCTTCAAAGTGGCATCAAATGCTTATGGTTCATCAAAGACGACTGCTAGAAAAAGACGAAAGAAAGAAATTAAGACTGAATAGATAGAAATAAAATAGAGAGAGAGAGAGAGCGAGAGAGAAAGAGAGAGAGAAAGAGAGAGATAGAGAAAAAAAGAGAGAGAGAATGAAAGAATGTTGAAGTTAGATATATAGAGATAGGTGCAGTAAGCTGATTTAAAGAAGAAACCGTTAAGAGATTTTTATGGCCTTAGTAGTTGGCAGACGAAATACAATAGCATTGAGAGAGTTTAGGCTTTGAATCGTCGACTCGACACCTGCCTTCATATAAAGCCATGCTCAAAATAGTATTTACGGCCCCAGCGAGAGAGAGAGGGAGAAAGAGGGAGAGAGAGAGAGAGAGAGAGAGAGAAAGAAGGGGGGTGAAACGTGTGCGGAGACATCGTAATGAATAAAAACATGTTTGGTGCCCCACCACCATTTCTAACGGAAGTGTCCGAAGGACTAATAAGAAGTTTTTTTAATGTGTAAACACGGCTGACGTATTAATTGAGAAAAGATGGTAGTGTATCTGTCAGTGTAGTTCCAAGAAATAAACGATAAACGGATGAGGTACTTGAAATTCCATTTGGTTGAATATTGGTTGAAGGTGTGTATGGTGGTAGAATGTAAATGCGAACATTACAGAATCTATTTCTGGGGTTTTGACTACATGTCAGAAATGTTTTGCGTTTTACTCATTACTCTTGTAGTAAAATTAATAAAATGTTAGTCACATGACTACAAGTTAACAGCATTTATTTGTTGCGTCATATATAGAACAAGTATAGGAAAAACCGAGTTTTTCAACCCAAACTTTTATTTCAAATACACTCGATTTAGAAATACGAAAGATGTTCAAATTAAGTTTTTTTAATTTAATCATGTATTATCATCCAATATAAAGCTATTCTAAAAATTTCAGCTTCCTAGCTAGTCAAAAGGCTGGTTAAATTTTACTTGCAAAATTTGTGTACAGAGAAAGCAACACACACACACACAAACAGAGATTGTAACCTAAATAAAAGTTTGTAGAAATGTTACAATGAATGTAGGTTACAGCATGAAAAAGAATAGCAAAAATTGATACTGCAAGTTATCAGGAATTTAAAAAATCCGATAATTTTGATACAAAAGAAAGCTATGAATTCGCCAAGAATGAATCAGCTAGTAAACTTTGCAAGAAATTAAACTGTCGGCAAATTTTAAGAAAGTTTTAGTGAATCAATTAGTCATTGGTTTGTCAACAAGCAATCATTCGCAATTTTCTGCTATTTTTAAAATAACCATTTTGCAATACTTTGGTTAGCAGTCGCTGATTAAGCTACTCTATTAAATTGCCAAATTTGGATGGCCTTTGTTAAGAAGCTTTCAGGATTTCTGTCAGCCGTAGTCTCATAGTCCATCCCAATCAGTTTCAGCACTCATAAACTTCCACAGTGCTAACTATTATTATTAATTGAACCAGATATTGCTCAGTGCCTGATATCTGATTGCAGCATGTTGCATTTGACAGCTCTTGCCAGGATCAACAACAGTCAACATGTGTATGGATGATTTGATGATAAGTTTTTGGACTTGGAGACTGGGACATCTGGTCTTATGTTTGACTTTGTTTGTGACGGAATGGTTGTTTTTTGGTCATTTGTTTTTTTGGTATAGGTTTTCTATAATTTTGTTTGAAGTGTTATTCAAAAGTTTTTTGTTGGAGTCTTTAGTACTTATTGGTTTATTTGTTTGTTGGTTATTTTTGTTATCAGGGGTCTGCTGTTTTTATATTTGACTTTATGATTTATTTGTTAGTTTTTCTGTATCTAAGGGATTTTTGCATTTTTTTCACTACCATTGATGTTTTTTCAAAATGTGTTATCATGTTTAAACTGAAAATGGGTTTTTTAAGTTTAGTGCTGCCTTATATTGGCCAATTTAAAATTCTTTCTATATAATACTTGTTTCTTTTTTCAGTTATTTATGCTTTTGTTAAATGTTTGCTTTTATGTGTTTGTGGGTAAATTATTTTTATAGTTTTCTGCTTTCTAATCAAGCATACACGCTGTAATTTGTTGTTGTTTTTCGCGTCTTTAGAACGATTTTATTTTGGTTTTGAGAAAATGCACATTACAATTACAAGTTTATTTGATTGATTGATCTAAAACTTTGGTTTCGTCTCAGCGGAATATGAAAACCGGTTAAATAAACATGCTAATTTTAAGATTTTTTTACTTCCTTTTCAAAATGTTCACTGTGGTTAATACACAATTTATTCTCCAAGCAATCCGTCCCACTAGGGAATAATTAGTCTATTTTTTTGTTTATTGGTGGAATAATCAGTCAAATTTGATCATAAAATTAAACAGAAAAGTAAGTGAGAAAAGATTCAAAACGTATTCCCCCAAGCTGAGTTGATAGAGCTTTGCATGTGAAAACTTCAGGGTTCGACTCCCACTCACTGCCTAGTAGCCCATCTCAACGGAAAACTTAGCGGGTAAAATTGTTCTCTCCGTGGGGCATGTAAAAGAACAGCGCCTTTGAGCTTTGGAAAAGGCGTTATATAAATTATCAAACATTTACATTTACACAGGCAATTCTAGGTAAGGATCACCTTTAATAGATACATAGTTGTTATTGTTCGCAACTCTAGTAATAGGAAGCAATGACGCTTCCAAAATGTTTACTGATAAGAAGAGCTGAATCAGTTCCAAGTAAGGGTTGCACCGGACTTGGGTTTTTCAAATCCGGCCGGGGCCGGTTCTGGCCGGATTCATAATTCAAAATCCAACCGATCCCGGAGCCGGGGCCGGTCTTGTCATTTTTTATTATTCATTATTCATCCTTTTGTTCAAATGCATGTTATCATTAAAAACCAACGTAGTAACCAGCAGACAATATTAGCTTTATTTCAAATAAACAATAAACAAAAAATAGTAAACAATATTCGAGAGGTGGCAGTGGCAACTTCAACAGCAGCCGCCATCGAAGTCTTTAGACTGTTCATCTCACTGTACAGGATTGGATGCTTAGATCTTAGATGAGTAAGCAGAGAAGACGTCGAAAAACTTTTGGGAGTATTAGTCTTGTCGCGTGACAACTCCGTGTAGCAGTGTTTACAAACACTGAAATAAATAAATAAATACGTTAAATCCGGCTCCAAATCCGGCCATCAAATCCGGCCGGAGCCGGATTTGACCGGATTCGGAAAAATGGCCGGTTTTCGGTGCAACCCTATTCCAAGTTTCAGTTTATTTGGATGGAGAAAAGTTAGTTTATTTGCCATCCAATCAGTGTGCCAGCCACATATAATTGAAGTTACCATAGATGATTTAAAAACAAGTAAACCGTAAAAAACTTAGTTTTTACCCAAATCCTTTATATTTTGTAATGCAGCAGTTTTTAATTTTTTGCAAATAATTTTTCAATGATGATAAGTCTATAAAATAAAAATGTTTACATAATAAAAATACATTAAAAAAACAACGTTTTTCTTGCGCCATAAAAAATATAAAATAATATTCCTATAATTACTATACAACAAAAAACGTTGCGGGCGCATTATTTTTTATAACCATTTGTTTTATTAAAGTTTTGATGTTGTAGCCGTAGCCTATAATGTGCACGCAACGTTTCCCGTTGTATTTGAATTATAGGAATATTATTTATACTTTTTATGGCACGAGAAAAACGTTGTTTTAAAAAAAATGTATTTTTATGATGTAAAAATTATTTTCTACTTTTTGTGAGTTTTTGCGAGTGTGTATGTGAACCAACTAGAGTATATTGACTTCAATTGACGTTTGGAAGGTTAAGTCAGTATTTTAGTCAGTAATAAGATATTGAAAATTTAATATTTTTATTTTATTTTAATATTATTTCTATTTTTTACATTTATTTATTTGTTTATTTCTATGCATAACATTTGATTTTTCATCCTGTTTAAATAACAGCGGTCTGTCTGCTATATTCAAATAAAGTTAAAGTTAAAGTTATGTTAATAAACCACATTTTATTAAATATTTTTTTAAGATTTTTTGCTGGTTATCGTTTGCAATTCACTGTACAAAAAAGTTTTCAGTGTATTATGGCCAAACTAAATAATCTACGGGTAACGGGTATACCCGCGGGTAAAAAGTCCAAGCGTACACCATTTTACCTGCGGGTCGGGTATTTTGGCTTACCCGCGCAGCCCCAATAGAAACATTTAAAATGAACGTCAACACTTTTATATTTCGTCAAACTACGTGAAGAAGGTATGTGAGGATAGAAAATATAAGAAACTTTCAAATTAATATGGAAAAAATAAAGTTTTTATTATAAATCTTTGATTTGAAAAACTAATGATCTTTATTTTTAATGAACTTAAAATTGGTAGTTTTATTTCTCTAAAGAAAATTTTTAATTTTTCAATTTTTTCAAAGAGCAAATTTATAAAGAATCAAACTCAGACCTTAACTTAAATTTTTTTTCTTATGAAAAAACTCCACAACACCAACATCAGTTTTTCAACTCAAAAAATATCTTATTTGGTTATTTTTTTTAATAAACTTTTTATCTGATTGAGCATTTGACCGGTGTTGTGACGAAAGGCCCTAATTAAACTTTCAACGATGTTTAACTGTTATAATATTTTTTTAGTGAAGCTGCAAAAATTATTACCACAAAAGCATTCCTTTTGAAATAATTTCTAGTTTTTCACGACAAGTGTTTTAGACTGAAATACAACGTTAGGGGAATCAACTTCAAAGTCAGTGGGGGAAATAGCCCACTGCCTTCCTTAATTGACTTGTCTGCTTTTGTATGGAGACCTTAGCAGGTTTGGATAGTAAGCAAGTTATTTACGATTGTAACCAAAAAATCTCATCACTTTCTGAACAACTGTTGGTATTTTAATAACAAAAATCACCCAATTTTGTAGGATCACCGCAACAATAGAACTACATTCACCACAACGACCATCGTTATCATGACCAATATCGGTCACCATGTTCTTCATCATCACCAACAAAATGGCAAAACTGATATAACATGAGTATTTCAAATTTAAAATATCTACAACAGAAATACCATCGCTGGAATGAATGTTTTGTTTTGTTTCATTCAATTCGATAGGTGCGTCAGAAAAATTGTCTCGCCAAATTGTTGTTAAAGTGTAGCTACGCCAATGTACCGCGCTGGTTCTAAAAACGACCATTTTATGCTGTAGAAACAAAGAAAGTACATCATGATACAAATAACATACGATTAAATGTTAGTTTTTCCATCATTGAAACCACCGCTTCATCTACGCATTTCGTATCTGTGCCTCTCGGGATGAGTTCCGAGGCGATTGGATAATCTCTGTAAAACATCTCTAAAAACTGAAAAAAATATTAGATTAAAGTTATGTTTGGACAAGTGCTTGCGACCCGAAAAAAGACAGCTGTTAAGCAGCTGTAGGTTGACGAGTGGAGAGATAAGGCGTCAGTTGGTCATCGGTGTAGTCGGAGTGGTAATGGCAGTCGCTGGCGGTGTAGTCGAAGTGGTAATGGCCGTCGCTGGCGGTGTGGTAGTAGTTGTTTTTCTGGCCGGGCGGGAAAGTAAGCAGAAGATGAATGGCGTCGACACTCTTGCGTTTGTGAGAGTGGCGTGTTCAAAAAACACATTCGTTAAAAAGATATATTTCAATTTACAAGCAAAAGCTGCCGCTGCGGATGCGAGTTCTGACGATTTAAAAACTGATGACATTTCTGCAGCACCAGGTGTTGCGGTAGACACTGTGAAGATATTCAACAGGGCGTATTTTAAAACGGCTACCAGTTTTGAAACGGCTGGCAGCGATTTAGAAAGCGTTTGAGAGTTGTTGGAATAAATTTCGGCTGAAACACTGTTTTCATTTTCACTTTTTGTGCTAAAATAAACAGCGATCGACGAAAGCGCTTTGAAGATGACCGCCGTTGAAGAGAACGCTGCGAGCGACAGAAAGTTTGACGCTGACGACATCAGCAGCAGAGCCGCAGCGATGAAGACTGCCAGTTCTCGGCGGCTACCATAAAAACTGTTTCCTCGACTGTAGCTGGAGCCGAATCTCGAGTTGAGTGGATCGTCTTTGTAGTACTGGAGTCGTTTCGTCTTGGGCTGGTCGCTTTTGGACGAGGGATTTCTCTCAACGTAGAATTCTAAAACATGATTTTGTAGATTGATTGTATAATGCAAATTAGTTAATCAAATAAATAATTAAATTCAATAAAAATCACCGACTCTGCTTGAGGTAAACAACTTTCTCTCTGACTCCTTCGGCATTCTCCGCTCTGATCTGGTAAGATCGAAAGTTCTTCGGAGTCACGTGACCGACAAATAGCTGACATTCCGTCACTCCATCCGTGCGATCCTTGAAACCAGACAGGAAGACAAAAAATAATATAAGAAAGAACATGTAATGGAATTGAATGGTTCTATAATGAATAATTATTTCAAGACTTTTATTAAAATCATAGATGTCTAGAGAATAGAATAATGCTCAGCTGATACAAGTCGCCATTTGCAACCACCTGTGTTGGCTCAGATTTGACTTAGAGATATGTTATTAACTATTATTAAACTTATTTTAACGTAAATAAACCGTAGAATAATTTGAAGTGCATATCCAGACTGTCAATTAATTGCCAATATAAAAAGTAACTTTTTTAAGACTTTATAATATCCGCATGTGTGATTGGACAAGGAAGCCGAACAGATGCAAGTTTGCGGCTTCTAAGTAAAATATTTCTATGTAGTGTGTAGGTGGCTGAAGAGGTGAGCACCCCATAAAAATAATTGGAGGAGGGTTTGGGGAGGGGGTTGTCTTTCCATCTATAGACACTTTGGTAATCCGGGTCTATTGGAGATAAAATTGTCTGTGGATGTTCTCCTGTTCTTTAATTTATGTCATGTTAATATCTAAATGTCAATTGAAAAATTATAAAAAAAACTATTTTCTGCTTTTATTATTTGATTGCTGATTGACAGATGTTGTAATAAAAGAAGAAAGAGAACAGATTGTTGTGTGTCAGTAACGGAAGGGTTGAGTTGGCAGAAGAGCTGAGGAGAGAGGATTAATCGTAGAAAAGATTCGAGGATTAAATAGGTGATTAAATTAACACCTTAAGAGAGATAGACAGATTGACAAGACGGATAAATGCAAACAAGACAACATAGATTTTAAAAAAAAATTAAACAAGAAACATACACAAAAGTTGGGAATTAAAAGACAAAATTAAAAATTGAAATGAAATATTAAATCAAAAAGTGCAGCCGCACACAATCTTTTTTTTTTATCACAATTGACGTTGCCAATTTTTTTACCAGCCCCTCATAACTTTTTCTAACCCCCACGCATTTGCTCACTCGAGAATATAAGAGGGGGGGGGGGGGGGAGAGCAGGCGGGCCGGGATATCTTCTTACGTCAGTCATCATTTTTTATCACAGTCACGTGTTTCCTCTCTTTCTCTTTCTTTCTCTTTCTTTCTCTCTCTCTCTTTCTCTCTCTTTTTTTTATTTCTCTTTATCATTGATATCTTTTTTCAAACCTCTATCATGGTCTATCTGAAAAATTGGCTTCAATTTCAGCTTTAAACCATTATATTTTTGTCCATTCCTTTTTAACTATATTTTATTCCGTTTTATTTTCATTTTTTCTAATTTTGATTTTTTTCAACATTTTTGACATTTCTAGAGATTTAAATTCAAATTTTTGCTGCCTTTTTTCAACATGTTTTTCTTATCAAAATTTTATTTTTCAAAAACTCAATTCTAAAAAGACAAACCTAATTTTGAATTTGAAATTAAATTTTACTGACTCACTCGCTCGCTCACTCACTCACTCACTCACTCACTCACTCACTCACTCACTCACTCACTCACTCACTCACTCACTCACTCACTCACTCACTCACTCACTCACTCACTCACTCACTCACTCACTCACTCACTCACTCACTCACTCACTCACTCACTCACTCACTCACTCACTCACTCACTCACTCACTCACTCACTCACTCACTCACTCACTCACTCACTCACTCACTCATTTATTTTAAATTTTGATTTGATTCCATTTAAAATTAGAGAGCCTTTGAGATTAATCCTTCGAGATTTTCTAACAAGATCAGTCCGGCGCTTAATTAATCAAGAAAACACTCACAGGACAGAAGACAGATGGAGAAGCAGAAGAAGAAAACAAACAAACAAACGTGTACCTGACGAGAAAAGAAATAGAAAAAGGCAAACGAAACGATACAAGATGTACAAGAGTGCGGAAAAAACAAAGAAGGAGATAGAGATGGAAATATGTCATCAAAACGAGATTAAACAAGTAAAACAAGGAAACATATTGGAAGAAATTTGACTTGAAAGAAACAACTGTTTTATGATTAAAAAATAAATATTAAAAACCACGTGGAATATGACGAAAAATAAAAGAAATAAAAAAAGGTGGAAACGAAATTAAAAATGTAAAATAAAAAGAAAGTTGTGGAAAAATGAGAAAAGAAAGAAGTGCGTGTTTGCATTTTAAAAAGGTTGTCCTGCTGCTGTTGACACACAAATTTGAGCATATCAACCTTAGATGACAGCTTATCTTCAGCGAGTACGAACTGAAGGAAAGAAGGGGGCCCGGCTGAGATTGAAAGAAAAGAAAAAGAAATAAGGAAAAGAATGAAAGAGACTAATAATAATAGGTTTTCAGTGGGAAGTACTTTAGATGGCGAGAGATTAGAGAGTGAGTTTTAGAGAGTAGACTCTATAGTTAGACAGGTTGACAAAAGTTATCTGATAGAACAAAAAGAGTTGTTAGAATCAAGTAATTTTTACAACGTGAGATATTTTTAGATTGAGTCAATTGATAATACTTCGAGAAAAGTATTGAGCCAGAAAATTATGCTGTTGCCCACCAGAGTTAGGAAAGAGTGATTTGCGTCACATGACTTCCATTTATGTACATTGTCAATGAATAATGTACATTAATGGAGAAGAGCTCATTTTTCTCTATCCACGATCCCCTTAGTCTTGATTTTTTTACTATCCCAGACTACATTTGACTAAAATGATCCACCTCAAAATTAACATCGGTGACCTCGGACACCCCAAACTAGCCGGGTCTATTTTTGAAATATCTATTTGACTTAAAAGTGTTTTATTTTAAACTGTCACATATAACAACCAATCAATTTTTATTTATATTCACACCCACTCATACCAATCACACCAACGTACATTTTTCACAACCATTCACATCAAATTACACCCATCATACCCAATACGCCCCATTCATACCCACTCACATCTACTCATACCCATTCATACCCACTGACATCTACTCATACCCAATCATGCCCACTGACACCTACTCATACCCAATCCTACCCACTCACACTCACTAACCTTTGTGAGCATCCAAAACTCTGCCAACGTCATGCCCTGCTGAAGTCTCGTTCCATTATCATCGACTATCCAGTGCACCGAGTCTAGCGGAGGTTTGGAGCGTACCTTAAGAAGAAGAAGCACAAGTTCAAAAAAAAATATATAGCTTTTAATAATATGTTAGCGAAAGGTTTAAGCCGGACGATTGTTTGTTTGAGACCAAAGATATTATTCGATCTTTGGTCGTGAATCCTTTTTTCATTGACAAAACTCACTCTCAACTTCAACTGAGAATTATTTGATTTCTCTTATTTTGAGTTTGAGTGCAGTATAACTGTGATGACTGACAAACGTTTGTACTGACGTTATGGTGCTGATCCGACTTGGATGCACAAAATCCTTGATGAAACGTTTATAGGCATTTAAATATAATTTTACCTCACATCTTATACCGACGTTCCTGTCTGAGAGATAGGCCGAGGCTGATTCGCATTTGATGACTGGAGCATCTGCAGGATGAGGAGAAGGTATGTCAGTCATATTAACCAGCATCATCATCATTATCATTGTAGCCACTACCACTACTACTACCAACACTACCACTACCACCACCATCATCATCATCATCACCATCATTATCATCGTCGTCGTCATCGTCGTCGTCATTGTCACTCACGTGATACACTGAGCTTGCTTGCGACTGTCTGAGCTTTTACTCCGTTAACCGTTGCTAGGCACTCGACGATGCCCTCATCGTCATTGGCTTCTGCGAGGAAGTCATTCAGCCAATAGCAAGTCGTATAGTAGAAAGAACGAAGACCTTTGAAATATAAATAAACCGTGATGAGCATAAATTATAAATTAATTTAAAATTACTTTTTGCTTAATGGTGCATGCATTGAATTGACGTCAAATGGTTTTATGGAAATATTTAAAAAAAAGTTCTCAATATGTTTCAGGTTATTTAAATTATTATTTATGCAAAGGCTTCCTTCTATCTACAGATTTGATTGCAAACCGCAACTGCTCTGCTCATCTCGGGTTTCTTGGGGGAATTACAGCGGAAATTACGTCAATCTATTTTTAATCTGCTGCCAAAAACATCAGTCGTTTTTTTTCAAATATGAGATCAACCAATTGGGTGTACGAGCGGGTGGGGGTGTACGTTGATGGGGTCGGATGGACATGATGGGCTTAAAATTATGATGAAATGTTGTCTTCGCCGCTAGTCTCAGTAACGAGGATTTTAAAATTCAAAAAAATTATATAATCTCTGGCATAACATTTTTTAGTATCTAGCTCAAATATTCTTATAATGAAAAAGCTTTTTTAATGTATTTCAGGATTTTTTTTCGCCTATAAAGTTATATATGTTATATATCAAAATGCCATCTCTAAATCCAGCCGGCGAAATATAAATTGCTTCATTTAAAAATGAAGGAGAGAAAGAGTGAAAGAGAGAGCAAGAGAGAGAGAGAAAGAGAGCAAGAGAGAGATCTCCCAATCTTCGTGCAAAATAATGACTGGACAGAACTGACCTGTATATTTCATATGGCGGCAAATCTTTTCGTGATTTCTTCATTCATTCATTCATATATTCCATAATTCATATATTCTATCATTCGACATTCACTTATACGTTCAATCATTCGTTTACTCTTTTAATAAAATCATTCATTCGTTTTTTAATCTTCAATCATCCATTCTTCTTTTTTTTCTCCACAATTTCGCTACTCACCTTGCGTGCCGGAATAAGTAATGGAGCGGGTGACCTTGAAGTTGAATTTGACCTTGTCGGAAACCTTGATCGTCAACAAGGGCGGGGGGTAACCCCCCTTGGCTATGCACCACAGGCTACTGGGGACGTTTTCGGTATACGAAAGTATTGGCAAGGAGTAGTGAGAGCTCGAAGGTACCGGTAGCGGGAGGTAGGAGGGATGGTGGCGGCGGTGGTGGTGGTCGCTGGAGGAATTCCTTGAGCTGATGATGAGCTGATCTAGGGCTGCTAAAGATTGTATGATGATGACGATGGTTAAAGTTTTACTAGCATACTAGCATATAACGCGAGGGTTTAATGTGAATTTAACACAACCTGAAGGAGTGGTGGGACATATAAAAGTACATGTCATGTGCGTTCAAAGGAATTAGAAACCACACCCACTTTTGTATTTATGGATTGAGGGTAGGTGAGGTGGGTGTCAATCGTGAGGTGAGGAATGATTATTACTTTTAAAACAAAACAGAAGCAAACATCAGATAAAAAACAAAACAATACAGCAAGAAAGAACGTGTCTGTGGATTTGTGTGCATGTCTGTGTGTCTGTGTGTGTGTGTAAGAAAGAAAAAAGAGAAAGAGAGATAACAAATATAAAGAAAGAGAAAGGGAGAGAAATAGAAAGAAAGAATTGAGATTAAGTTTATATGAAGTACACACAGGAAGCAAGAGAGACAGACAGATGGAAAGACAGACAGAGTGAGAGAGAGCAAAAAAGAAAGAGAAAGAGAGAGAGAGAGAGAATTGAGATTGAGTTTTATATGAAGTAAATACAAGAAACAAGACAGACAGACAGATGGAAAGAAGAAATTCCTTCAATGAAACAGACAGATGGAAAGAAGAAATTCCTTTAATGAAACAGACAGATCCGTTGATTCGCACTGGTCTTCTTTGAGTTTTCCTTCTTCTTCTTCTTCTTCTTCTTCTTAAGAGCTGCGAGGCCAATTGATTTGCGATTCCCATGCAGTCGCCGGGACTGCCAACGGCGTACCGAAGCGTGCAGTCGCTTGGAAATGAGGCAGACAGCCAGATACTCAAAGGGACATTAAATGGAACATGAAGAACACATGTGGGATGGGATGGTGTTAATCGGGCATAAGAGGAAATACAATTAGCTCTAGCGGAGTGAAATGAAATTTAGTTTAAAATTGAAATAATAAGCTTTCTTTGTCGTGCAACTTGAATTTGAAGAGCCTGAAAAATTGAATTATTGTAGAGAATAAATGTCATATTTAGAAACAATTTGGCAAGAAAGGAAAAGCGAAGAAAAAAAATAAGAAAAAATCTTTTGAGAAAAGGTTGACAAAAAAGATAGATAGAGAGAAAGAGAGAGAAAAAGAGAGAATTTAAAAAAAGTTGAGTAGAGAGAGTAAAAACAAACGGATGAGATGGAGAAAGCAGGAAAGAGGAAAAAATAAAAAAATAAAAAAGAGAGAAGGGAGAGATAAAACGCGGTGAAGATGTATTCTCAATTCAAGGGTTGAAAATGCAAATGTTCCTACACACCGGGCGCCCCGTGGCATTACACATGCATGAGTGCACGGTGGGTGGTAGAGTGAAAACGGAGTAGGTGAGTGAAGTGGTGACTGAATCGTGAAAAGGTAAGTGAAGTGGTGATTGAATCAGGAGTAGGTGAGTGAAGTGGTGATTGAATCAAGAGTAGATGAGTGAAGTGAGGATTGAATCAGGAGTTGATGAGTGAAGTGGGAATTGAATCAGGAGTAGATGAGTGAAGTGGGGATTGAATCAGGAGTAGATGAGTGAAGTGGTGATTGAATCAGGAGTTGATGAGTGAAGTGGGGATTGAATCAGGAGTAGATGAGTGAAGTGGGATTGAATCAGGAGTAGGTGAGTGAAGTGGTGATTGAATCAGGAGTAGATGAGTGAAGTGAAGATTGAATCAGGAGTAGATGAGTGAAGTGGGGAGTGAATCAGGAGTAGATGAGTGAAGTGGGGAGTGAATCAGGAGTAGATGAGTGAAGTGGGATTGAATCAGGAGTAGATGAGTGAAGTGAGGATTGAATCAGGAGTAGATGAGTGAAGTGAGGATTGAATCAGGAGTTGATGAGTGAAGTGGGATTGAATCAGGAGTAGATGAGTGAAGTGAGGATTAAATCAGGAGTAGATGAGTGAAGTGAGGATTGAATCAGGAGTAGATGAATTTATTAGGAATGAGTGAGAGAAGTGAATAAGCAGAATGAACGAACAAGAACAATTAGTAAATAGAAAGTAGATTTGTAAACTATAAGTAAATTAGTCAATAAGGAGTAGAAGAGTGAAAATATGAGTGAAGTAATAAAAGAATAAAGAGTCAAAAAATGAGGTAATGAGTGAAAATATAGATGAAATATAGAACAAAGAGTCAAAAAATGAAGTAATGAGTGAAAATATAGATGAAATATAGAATAAAGAGTCAAAAATGAAGTAATGAGTGAAAATATAGATGAAATGAGTAAAGTATCAAATGAATGAAAATTTGATATGCGAGATTGTGAGTGAATAAATGATTGGGTAAATGCGGGGTGAGCGAGTGAATAAATAGATGAATAGAGTGGTGAATCCATGCATGAGAGAATGAGTGAGATGAAGTGGCAAACGAGAGTGAATTTTAAAACAATGCATGGATGAAGTAACGAGTGAATACAGGAGTGGATGAGTGCAAGATTCAGCTTTGCTTACATGGGCGGGTAATTTGAATGGCGAAATTTTTTAAAAATTAAATGACGCGAAAGTGAACGAGCTAAAAACAAGTGAATTTTGAAACAAGTGATATTTTTAAACTAAGTGACAACGACGAAAACACAAAAAATATTTCCCAATTCATTATTTGTGCTGAAATAAAAAAGATGAAAATTGTTTCGAAAGAAAAAGTTAAGTAAACGAGTTTGTGTGGATAGGATGGGTGGGTTGGATAGAAGGATGGGTGGGATGGACAGAAGGATGGATGGGAAGGATAGAAGGATGGGTGAAAGGAATAGAAGGATGGGTGGGAAGACGGGTAGACTGACAGAAGGACGAAAGTATTGGTGAAAGATAAAGGGACGATTGAAATAAATGGGCCATGGACCGAGGATGAATCGCAAAATTTACGAGTGAATGAATAGATAATTGAGTGAATAAGGAGTGAGTAGATATACGAGTGGTAAAATAAAGAAATGGGAGGGTGAATGCGTGAATGAGTAAAAAAGTGAATGAGTGGAATGGTGAATTGGAGAGAAGGCGAATGAGAAGTATGGCAAATGAATGAAAAGGTGAATGAATGGAAAAATTAAAATGAGAGAGTGTATTAATAGGTGAGAGAGTGAATCAGTGAAAAAATTAATGAGTGAAAGAGTAAAGGAGAGGCAGGGTGACCGATTTGGATGGTAAATGATTGGGAAGAATAAGTGGAAGTATAAATGATTGGATGTGTGAATGAATGGATGTATAAATGATTGGATGTGTGAATGAATGGATGTATAAATGATTGGATGTGTGAATGAATGGATGTGTGAACTATGAAAAGAAAATGAAAATGGGACAGAAAAATATATATAAAAATAAAAGCTAAAAAAAGAGCGAAAGAAAATTTAAAAACTAAAAAAAGAAGCAACAAGAGAAGGAATTGATAAAGGTGGAAAACAAAAATCCAGAATGAAAAGTGAATGAAGATAACAATATTACGCTACGTCACGCATTAAACTCTTAATTGAATTAGACAGCTTCTGAGTGGCCATCTAGAACACTTTGCTTCTTTCTCCTTACCTTTCTCCTTACTTTTGATTTTTCTTTCTATCTAGATCTCTCAACCGCTTTCTCTGTTTTTTTCCACTAACATTTTCGTGTCCGTATCTTTTCCCTAACTATCCTTATCTTTTGATTTTTTTAATAAAATTAATTTTACTATTATTTTACTTTCATCATGACTTTCTCTGTATTTTATATTTCTCCATTCTCCATAATTCTTTCTCCATCTTCCATCTTCCATCTTCCATCTTCCATCTTCTATTTTTTATCTTTTGTTTTCCATCCTCCATCCTCCATCCTCCATCCTCCATCCTCCATCCTCCATCCTCCATCCTCTATCCTCCATCCTCCATCCTCCATCTTCCATCTTCCATCTCCATCCTCCATCTTCCATCCTCCATCCTCCATCCTCTATCCTCTATCTTCTATCCTCTATCCTCTATCCTCTATCCTCTATCCTCTATCCTCTATCCTCTATCCTCTATCCTCTATCCTCTATCCTCTATCCTCTATCCTCTATCCTCTATCCTCTATCCTCTATCCTCTATCCTCTATCCTCTATTCTCTATCCTCTATCCTCTATCCTCTATCCTCTATCCTCTATCCTCTATCATCTATCCTCCATCCTCCATCCTCTATCTTCTATCCTCTATCTTCTATCCTCTATCCTCTATCCTCTATCCTCTATCCTCTATCCTCTATCCTCTATCCTCTATCCTCTATCCTCTATCCTCTATCCTCTATCCTCTATCCTCCATACTCTATCCTCTATCTTCTATCCTCTATCTTCTATCCTCTATCCTCTATCCTCTATCCTCTATCCTCTATCCTCTATCCTCTATCCTCTATCCTCCATCCTCCATCCTCCATCTTCCATCTTCAACTCCATCTTCTATCCTTCTTATACGCTCTCTGCGCCTTGTAGGCATCTAAATTGACTGGGCGTATCCCGCTCCAACGCCTCCCACGATGCGTCTTGCATGCGTCTCAAAAGGGGGTTTCATTTCTTTAATCTTCTCATGAGCATGTGTGTAAATGTGGCTTGTGGGGAAAGGAGAGGAGACAGGGAAAGAGGGTTGTTACAAAATTGATTAATTCGGTATGTTGGTGTCTGACAAGTTGAAATTTAAAAAGAGGTTTGTGGATAGAAAGTTTTTTGAGTGAGTTAATAAGTTAGTTAGCTAACAGAATTCCATAATAAGAAGTTCAATTATGGCAAAAATGTAGTTGTTGTAGTAGAGACAAACAAAATTGAAAAGGAGAGGAAGAGCGATGGAGAGAGAGAGAGAGAGAAGGTGGGAGAGAGAGAGAAAGAGAAATAAAGAGTAAGTAGAGAGAGAGAGAGAGTAAGAGAGAGAAAGGGAAAGAAAGAGTTAGAGAGAGAGAGAGAGAGAGAGAGAGAGAAAGAGAGAGAGAGAGAGAAGAGAGAGAGAGCATTGAATGAAATAATGAGTGATAATAGAGAGTGGTCGTCAGAACCATATAAAAAACATCCACTGGAAGCTCTTACCTGGAACAATCACGTGGACCGTTACCACAGCAACCACAACGCTGTTGGGTCCGGTTATCTCGCAAGAATAATTTCCGACGTCTTCCGGCTGGATGTCTGGAACGGGAAAAAGGTTGGAAAATAACGGGATGAAAATGGACAGCTGTGTGTGGGTGGGCGATTGTGTGTGGGTGGGCGATTGTGAGTGGGTGGACGATTATGGGTAGGTGGGAGAGCTAAGATTTTGGTGAAGTGGCGGGTGAAAATGCATAGGTATTTGGAGAACCGAGTTTTGAGACCAAAATAAACGAATGAATTAATGAACGAGCGGAAGTAGTAACTTTATTTTTTTAATTTTTGATTAAAGAAAACATGAAATGTCAAACCAATGGAATGAAGATAGATGGGCGTGATGAAATAGTTATAAATTACTTTTTGAAGGTTTTTGAAATCGTTTTAATCAGAGTTTATCCAATGATTTCATTCATACTCGCCCTCCAAACCACTAACCTACCCATTCCCCAGCCACCCACTCACCTACCCAGTCACCCACCCACCCAGTCACCCACCCACCCACATAACTACCTACTTATTCATTCACCACCCATGCACCACTGACTCATCACTCCAAACTTCACTCTTCTACCAATTCACTTTCTTCTCTTACTCACTTTCTCTCGAATGTCTTTTGTTTCGAAGTCTTAAAAAATTCATCCACTGATCTTACGACGTCTCAAAGGAGGCGAGTCCATTAGACAGTTCCGAGGGGTGTACGCCGTGCCGTATCGAGCCAATGTAAACACGTCGAGCGTGTGCGTACACACACCCGTACGTCCTTAAATCTCCGCTATTTAACAAATACGAGTAACTATCATCGTCATCGTCATCGTCATCGTCATCGTCATCGTCATCGTCATCGTCATCATCGTCGTCGTCGTCGTCGTCCTCGTCGTCGTCGTCGTCGTCGTCATCGTCATCATCATCACCATCATCATCATCATCATCATCATCATCATCATCATCATCATCATCATCATCATCATCATCATCATCATCATCATCATCATCATCATCATCATCATCACCATCATCATCATCATCATCATCATCATCATCATCATCATCATCATCATCATCATCATCATCATCATCATCATCATCATCATCATCATCATCATCATCGTCATCATCATCATCATCATCACTTATTCACACAGACACATACAAACACCGTCACGCACGTACGTGTTGTTTCATCATTGGACGAAAACACGTCTACGTCATCATCGTGACGTCACACGTGCACTCTTTCAATCTAACCTCCGACAGTTCGACAGCCGGCCAAAGATCTCGAATATAACGAAGATTTTTATGGGACTTGCGCTTTTATATTAATAAACTCCTCCAATAAGTCGCATGGTACGACCGGCTGACCCCGATCGAACAAATAACTCTGGCGAGATTGAAAAGATATGGTGATGAAAGAGAATGGCGGGGGTGAATGTGGGCGTGGGGTGAAACTGGGTTTGTGGTAAAAGTGGAAGAACTTGGTGAATATTGAACGTGGTATTGGTGATAATAAATAATGATTTGTACACTTCTCCAAATACCTGAACTCCATCATCGGTATCACCTGAGTTCCAACATTCTTTACCCGAATCAAATACCCATCTAAATATTTTCAAGCATCCTCACTTTTTTTCGTCTTAACACACACACACATACACACACAAAATCACACACAAACACACTCACACACACACACACAAACACACACGCACAGACACACACACACACACAACATCGTCCATCCACTCAGCTGACCGTAGCCGTAGGTACTCGTGTGTATAATTATACTTCATTGATCTCATTTTTATACAAAAAAAAATATTATTACAAAAAAAATATTATTACACATCCTGTTTCATTTTATATCTTTGTTCTCTCTCACTTCTTTCGTTCACTTCCTCTCTATTT
>OZ022239.1:44913553-44928542 GCA_963978895.1 Erpobdella octoculata | reverse complement strand
CGTCGCCTCTTAGAAGCCAGACTGGAATTCATCTATTGAAATGATTGATTGGATGTTTTAAAACCGGTGTCGTTTCACTAAACGATTGCAAAACTGCTTGCTAGAATTGTTCCGTATAGTACTATTTATATTACTATACAGAACTAATATATTGTAATATTTATATATATATTACAGTTTTTTGTACTATTTACAGGTAAATATGAATGTTACAGGCAAACCGAATCTGTTGATTATTATTCTACGGTAAGAAGAAGTTGACGTAAAAGTTCAAACTTTAAAATACTAATTAACGACTGAGTGTTGTGGTTTGAAAACTTCTTATGACAAACCTGGAACAGGATGGAAATGCACATAAATAGTAATAAATACGGCTTGCAGTGATTTCGCGGCAACGTAAATCATTATTGTTACATTAGCGTAAACGCATGCGTTCTACGCTAACGACATTCGTGACGTCATGGAGATGGGCGACAGTGCGGAAAACTTACTCGATCATCTCTGACAATTTTTTTAGGGAAGACAATTTTTAAGAACATGTGTATATGCACGTGCTTGTCGGTGTGCTGGTATTTATGATCACACGCGTGCTGGTATTTATGATCACACGTGGTGCTGGTATTTATGATCACACGCGTGCTGGTGTTTATGATCACACGTGTGCTGGTATTTATGATTACACATGTGCTGGTATTTATGATCACACACGTGCTGGTATTTATGATCACACGCGTGCTGGGTATTTATGATCACACAGTTGTGCTGGTGTTTATGATCACACATGTGCTGGTATTTATGATCCCACGCGTGCTGGTATTTATGATCACACAATTGTGCTGGTATTTATGATCACACAATTGTGCTGGTATTTATGATCCCCACGCGTGCTGGTATTTATGATCACACAATTGTGCTGGTATTTATGATCACACATGTGCTGGCATTTATGATCACACACGTGCTGGTATTTATGATCACATGCGTGCTGGTATTTATGATCACACAATTGTGCTGGTGTTTATGATCACACATGTGCTGGTATTTATGATCACACGCGTGCTGGTATTTATGATCACACAATTGTGCTGGTGTTTATGATCACACATGTGCTGGTATTTATGATTACACATGTGCTGGTATTTATGATCACACATGTGCTGGTATTTATGATCACACGTGTGCTGGTATTTATGATCACACAATTGTGCTGGTGTTTATAATCACACACGTGCTGGTATTTATGATCACACTTCGGAGATGTTATATTTTGTTGAGGAGGAAGTGGGGAAGGCGGTCGGTAGTATTTTTATCTCAAAATTAACATTTAGATTTTAAAAAATCCTTCAATTTTTACCATTTCCAGCTTTTGGACACATGGACATAAAAAAAGTCTTTTGTTGATGCCAACAAGCTTAAGTGTTTGTTGTTGAGCTTTGATGATGGGCATCGCAAAGGCAAAATGCACTGGAAACTGCGAGAGCTTGAATTCAAATTGCATGTTGGTACGAATAAGGTATCAATGGAACACTGGATTGACTGGAATAAGGTATGACTGGAATAAGGTATGACTGGAATAAGGTATGACTGGAATAAGGTATGACTGGAATAAGGTATGACTGGAATAAGGTATGACTGGAATAAGGTATGACTGGAATAAGGTATGACTGGAATAAGGTATGACTGGAATAAGGTATGACTGGAATAAGGTATGACTGGAATAAGGTATGACTGGAATAAGGTATGACTGGAATAAGGTATGACTGGAATAAGGTATGACTGGAATAAGGTATGACTGGAATAAGGTATGACTGGAATAAGGTATGACTGGAATAAGGTATGACTGGAATAAGGTATGACTGGAATAAGGTATGACTGGAATAAGGTATGACTGGAATAAGGTATGACTGGAATAAGGTATGACTGGAATAAGGTATGACTGGAATAAGGTATGACTGGAATAAGGTATGACTGGAATAAGGTATGACTGGAATAAGGTATGACTGGAATAAGGTATGACTGGAATAAGGTATGACTGGAATAAGGTATGACTGGAATAAGGTATGACTGGAATAAGGTATGACTGGAATAAGGTATGACTGGAATAAGGTATGACTGGAATAAGGTATGACTGGAATAAGGTATGACTGGAATAAGGTATGACTGGAATAAGGTATGACTGGAATAAGGTATGACTGGAATAAGGTATGACTGGAATAAGGTATGACTGGAATAAGGTATGACTGGAATAAGGTATGACTGGAATAAGGTATGACTGGAATAAGGTATGACTGGAATAAGGTATGACTGGAATAAGGTATGACTGGAATAAGGTATGACTGGAATAAGGTATGACTGGAAAAAGGTATGACTGGAATAAGGTATGACTGGAATAAGGTATGACTGGAATAAGGTATGACTGGAATAAGGTATGACTGGAATAAGAAGCATTTGGAGAAGTTGGTTTATTTACGACTGTAAGTAAGTAAGTAAGTAAGTAAGTAAGTAAGTAAGTAAGTAAGTAAGTAAGTAAGTAAGTAAGTAAGTAAGTAAGTAAGTAAGTACTCATTGAAATGGTCAGGGTTGCGTAATTGTGTATGCCCCTGGCCTGTATACTCCTTTTAGGGAAGTAAATAGGGGGAAGGAGGGGTTAGAAAAAGATTGTTTCTTTTGCAGGTTTCGGTGAATTTATTTAATTCAAAAACAAGTTGATAATTATAATAAAAAAAGTTGATGAAGACGATTTTTCCCGGGTATATTGTGTAGCAGATATTGTTTAAGAGGAGGGAATTTTAAGAATGGATTTCACCGTGTTTATATGCTATGCTTTTTTTATGCGCTTTTGTAAGTGTATGTATCTGTGTAAGTATGCATACGTATGTGTGTTTGATATTGTATTTGTCCTAAAGAAAAATCAATTCCCAAACCTCACTTATATGAAATAGCGCGCTTAACAAGCAAACAGTTCTCTTAAAAACTGCACAAATGCACAAATGCACAAATGCACAAATGCACAAATGCACAAATGCACAAATGCACAAATGCACAAATGCACAAATGCACAAATGCACAAATGCACAAATGCACTTTATTACCTCTTTTTCTTTTACTCATCCACCTCGTCTCTCTCTTTTTCTATTCCTTTCTTTTTCCCTTTCTCTCTTTTTGTTTTTTTTCTCTTTCATTCCCTCAACTCTTTCATCGATAAAAACCCACCCGCACTGTCAATAACTCAACCTCCCCCCGTCCTTTTATTATTTTATTATTTCGCTATTTCTCTCCATTGAAAAAATAACTGAAAATATGTTTCTAAAGCTTTTCTTTATTGTACTTGAGTACAATAAAGTACAATGGAGTCGCTGTACTGAATCCTGTACATTGTCGACGACTTTCAATGTCGACTCAAGTTTTGGCTTCATTCATTCATTTCACGTGCTCACTCACTCACATATTTCAATATTTATTTCTTCTTTCATCTAATTTATTTATTTTTGTTTTTTTTTGTTTCGCAAAAGCAGGCGCTTCCATAATGTGACGTCAGCTCAACAGCTGATTCAGCAGCTTCTGTCGCCGAAGTAAGTACTGCGGCTGAATAAGTTAATTCACTAAGCTAGCATCGCCTGGGAGCGAGCTAAGCAGCTAACGACACGACGACGACAACTGAAACTACAACTACTCCACGATTGCCAGCGAATCCACAGCGTCGGCGACTTGTTTTTGGAAACGTCGGCACAGGAAAACGGAGTTGTAAACAATAAGCGGAAGCGACCGGAAAGAGGAAAGCAATCAATGAAATGGCGTGATTCGAGCAATCTTAAGAAGAACGTCAGAAATTATTATTTGAGAGTATTATCTACTTCCTTCTTTTCTCTTATTCAGTTTCTTTTACTTTCTTTCAGTTCTTGTTGTTGTTGTGTGTGTGTCAATTGTTGCTGCAACATTGTTGGAATGGATTTTTGAAATGTTTCTCATTTCTCATTTCTCATTTCTCATTGGCTACCGTGTCCGACTTGCACTGAAACCTTTCTTGGCTTCTTATAAGTGCGGTATTATTATCATTCTGTATTTCTTTGGATTATTCAGTTTGCTCATTTATTTGTCCATGTCCTGTTGAGTTTTTCTGTTTGTTTGTCTGTTTGTCTGTCTGCCGACACCTCTCGATGACGCATGCATTTTTCGCATTCTCACAACTCTTATTCGACTCGTCGTTATGTTCTTTAAAAAAAACTTATTTAATTGACAAAATAAAAAAACTGAAATGTTTTGATTCATTTTTAATTTTTAATGCTCTTATATTGAAACAAAAATTCCGAAATATGAATTTTGAAAATGGATGACGTCATTAATAATTTTTTTTATCTAAAATCTTTCGATTTTTTAAATTTTTGATTTATTTTTAGCATTTATGCACAAAACGTAAAATAACAATTGCTTTTTGCATTTTTTCTTCCTTCTGCATAATTTCCTTTAGTACGCATGATTTACAATTGTTTAACTCTCTAAGTTAAGCTACTCGCTTCTATGAACTCCCCACATCCATGAACCACTAATTCCATAAACCCCCGGCTCCGATGAACCACCCGCTCCGATGAGCTACCCTCTTCGATGTACCCCCCTCCAGAAAACCACCCAAAATGTCCCGCTGAAATTTTTTCCTACTCAAAACGTTGCCAGCGAGTTTCGTTGAGGCAGCGACCACGCAGATGTATATGGACTTGTACGACAATGATGGATCTCTCAAAATCCATTTGGCCTGGAGAGCTCCCGGTGCTCGTGTGATGTTCATGAATCAACACGCGTCCTCGTCATTACAACAGCTGACCGATGAAGTTGATATTGGAGAAGGTGGTGGTAGTAGTGGTAGGGGTGGTAGTGGTGGTAGGAGTGGTATGCAGCTGCTTGAAGTGGTGGAATCAAGTGGAGTTAGTGGTGGTCTCGACTGTGGTTTTAGTGGTATAATAATGTTTTGGTGTAGAGGATTGGGTATCGAAAATAAGTTTTTTTCATAGCAGAGAAAAATACCAGTCTACCAATCTACCAGTTTACCTATCTAACAATCTACCAGTCTACCAGCCTGCCCAATTTACCAATCTACCAATCTACCAGTCTACATGTCTACCAGTCTACCAGTTTACCAGTCTACTAGTCTACCAGTCTACCAATCAACCAGTCTACCAGTCTACCAATCTACCAGTATACCAATCTACCAGTATACCAATCTACCAGTATACCAATCTACCAGTATACCAATCTACCAGTCTACCAATTGTGTTTGGTGTTGTTAGAAATATGAATAAATTCGGAAGAAAGATACTGAATATTAAATGATTGATGGACTGATAGTGCTTGAAAGTGAAGATGAATAGACGCTGTTGAAGGAGGAGGAGGAGGAGGAGGAGGAGGAGGAACATTTTCTAAAAAGTCAGACATAAGCGAAAAAGAGAGTGAAAAATGGTGCGTGACATATTGACCGGATTGCAAGCACAGAAACACGCACGCACACACACACACGCATGCACGCACAGGCACGCATACGCACACACCGACTTACACATTCAGAAAAAAAGAGCTTAAAGAAAGAGAGAAGAAAGACAGCAGCTAAACAACTAAAAGAAAAAATCCCGAAATAAGTGACAGAAAGAAAAAATTTGAAGAAGAAAATGTCAGAGCAAAAAAGAAGAAAAAGAGGGGAACAGCTTGTTTTTTTCGTTTGAAAAACATGCTTGTCATCAAGAACACTTTGGCGCGATGCTTATCTTAGTTGAAGTTTTTGTTGAGACAGAAAAGATGACAGCGCTGATGACGATGAGAATAACGATAATGACAGTGAGGATGATGATTATGGCAGTGATGGTAGTTGCTTTGGTATCACACAGAAATGGTAATATTTGTGGTCATACAGAGATGGTAATGTGGTGGTCGTGGTTATGATGTCATACAGAGATGGTAATGATGGTTGCCATGGTTGTGATTTCATGCAGAGATGGTAATGATGGTTGCCATGGTTGTGATGTCATGCAGAAATGGTAATGATAGTTGCCATGGTTATGATATCATACAGAGATGGTAATGATGGTGGTCAGGGTTGTGAATTCATGCAGAAATGGTAATGCTCGTTGCCATGGTTGCGGCGTCATGCAGTGATGTAGTTAGCTTCTTCTGTAAAAGAATTTCTGTTTAAAAACTAATTTTGCATGGAGTCAAAATAAAGAGAAATTCGAGCTCAGAAAAACATGATGATATCAAAATAAAATATTGTTTATCCTTGAATAGATAAATATAATTCTAAATATGATGATATCAAAATAAAATATTGTTTATTCTTGAATAGATAAATATAATTCTAAATATGATGATATCAAAATAAAATATTGTTTATTCTAGAGTAAATAAATATAATTCTAAATATAATGATATCAAAATAAAATATTGTTTATTCTTGAATAGATTAATATAATTCTAAATATGATGATATCAAAATAAAATAATTTTTATTCTAGAATAAATAAATATAAGTGTAGATATGATGATTTTGAAATGAAATATTTTTTATTCTAGAACAAATAAATATAATTCAAATAAGATGATTTCAAAATAAAATATTGTTTATTCTAGAATAGATAAATATAATTCTAAATATGATGATATTGAAATAAAATATTGTTTATTCTAGAATAAATAAATAAATATAATTCTAAATAATTACGACGCTGCTGCCGATGATGATTTTGAAACAAAGTTGAAAAGACAAAAAGAAAACAAGAGAGAAAGAGAGTGAAAGAGAGAGAGAGGGAGGGGGAGAGATAGAAATATTATATGTGTGACTGGACGCTTAAATAACTGAATAAACCAGAGAAAAAACAGTACATTTTTCCGAAACTTTGGTTTATTTTTTAGCAGTCATCATCATCATCGTCGTTGTCATCACCACCATCATCATCATCGTCGTCGTCATCAATATTATTATTTATTTAATAATATTTATAAAGCTACATTTATCAAATATAATGTTTAATATTCTTATAAACTTCACGATTGTGGAACAGCATTGAACGTATCAAAAGGTAATGATATGATGATGTAAAAACTTCAAAATTATGCTAATGTCGAGGATATTCACACAGATGTACAAAATGACGAATGTGCGTGTTTATAAATTAATATACTGATTAGCCGACAGATGAACAAATTGACAGAGTGGTTGATGCTCACATGAACTATGTGGAATAAACCAAATAATATTATTATTCGTTGAAGTAGTAATTATTATAATTATTGTTATGTTTAAAATAAACAAACCTGTGACTAAATACAATTAACTGAAAAGTAAGGAAGTACAATTTAAATAATATTTAGATTTATTAAGTACAATTGTATTAACACAAAAAACTTTAATAATAATAATAATAATAATAATAATAATAATAATAATAATAATAATAATAATAATAATAATAATAATAATAATAATAATAATAATAACATTAATAATGATAATAATAACAATAACAATAACAACAATAACAATAATAATAATAATAATAATAATAATAATAATAATAATAATAATAATAATAATAATAATAAGTAATAATAACTAAATAAATAACAAGTATTAGCCGTAAAAAACAAGATTTTTTTTCAACAAATCCCTTATATTTCTGGATTTGCCGGCTTTTCATTTGTTGCACACATGTTTCTTTTAAAACAAAATTTTTTGAAATTTATAAATGTAAACATCGATATAATTGTATTTAATTTAGTTTTTGTTTTAAAACGAAGATAATCATTATTTTTAATTAAAAATATTTTTTCTCAATTTTTTTCAAACTTTAATAAAATGCAAGTTCAGCTCAATTGGACGACGGGAAGTTAGTTAATTTTCACTTTTAAGATCTTCAAACATTCGAGCAAGCAATCAAGCAAGCAGGTGAAGTTAATATAAGTTATTTAACAAGTGAGGCAAAAACAAAGTTTTTAAAAACACACTTTTATATTTTTACTACATAAACAACGAGCATATTAGCATAGACAATAAATAGTTTGACGAAAATATCACAAATGATTATTTAATTAAATTTTGTTACGACAGACAGAGAGACAGAGAAGTCAAGTTAATTAAAAGTTTGTAAAAATCAGTTAAAAATGAGTTGATCTTGTGTGAAATAAATAAATAAATAAAATAAAGCTTTTAACAACAGAATTGCAGTCAACTTCAATGAGGTGACCAAAAGCAGAATCAGATACACCATCATTAACTACAGTAAAAGTCCCGAAGAGCGAACCCCCTTGGGAAAGAGCAAAAAAAAATTAAAGTGGAAATGAAAAAAATTGAAAGTAGGAGAAGCGAGTGGAATGAAAGTGGATGAGAAAGAAAGAGATGACGCAAGAAAAAGTATTTGGGACTAATGTGCTGTGTGAGAAATATTTGCAGAGTCGCTTCCCCATGAAGATAATAGACGGAAGGAGAAGAGAAAAAAAAGTTTAGAATAAAATAGAATAATACGAAGATTGAAGAAAAAAAAAGAGAAACGAAACGATATCATGGTGACGTCGTGACTTACAACACATTTCCGTTTAATTTTTGCTCATTCTTCTGTTTTTGGACAGCCTTTACTTATTTTTCTCTCTTTCTTTCTCTCTTTTTCTCTCTCTTTCTAACTCTTTTGCTGCGTTACAATGCTACTACTTAATAGTAGTCAGAAACAGACGTAAGATGCGATCCTTCAAATGGTCCGTTATTAAAAATCTTTCAGTTTTAATATTGAATTTTTCATTCAATTTCTACATGTAAAAAATATCAATATAAGGCTTTTTAAATCTTTTATATTAACTTTTCTGTGTTTGCTTACTCGCTTGAGCCATACGTTGGTACACTATACCACTCACAACTTCCCGTTATCCAATCGAGTTGAAATTTGGTGGGTTTATTTGCGCTGCGGACTTTATATTTCATTAAATTTTCAAATCGATTGGAAAAAAAATTTATTACAATTATATAATAAAACCAATAAATCTTTTTTTTAAAAACTACATATTTTATGTAAAGAAACTAACATTGAATTTTTAGTTTATTTAAAAAAGCGATAATTTATTTTCAAATTTAAAGATTTTTAAGTATTTAAAAGACGGTGGTCAATGTTTTGATATTTTATAAACTTACTATCATCAAAAAATGTTTGAAAGACATCTTAAGTCACAGAATTACAAAATTATGAAGGATTTTTAAAAAAGGAAATTTGTTTACGGTTTTTTGTTATAAATTTCTGACTCTCATGTATGCATCCATATGTTTAAACTAATAATATATGTCCGTTCCAAGGACAGCTGTTTTAATATTACGTAGATGAAAATTTGCTGTCAAACGCCGACTTTTTCTTTCTGATTTTTGTAACCGAAGTGTTAGCACTATAATACAAAGAAACTATGAGAACATTTTAGAAGCTGTTGTAAGTAAAATTTAAAAATGTTGTATTATCGTCTATACGCACTCATAATCAAATGAAAGTGCAAATAATATTTTTTATATAGCGATACAAATTATTCCGTTTGAAATATGAAAAAATTATTTTTGAAAAATTACTGAATTAAATTTATATTTTAGTTTACTTCAAAATTGATAAAAATATAACTTTTATAAATCGTGTCATTAACTGTCCAACTAGATTTTTAAAATATTTTTTTCTGTTGAAATGTTTTGCATACTACTTTTTCTTTTTTCACATTTCCTTATTTTTGTTTTTTTGTTTTTTACCTTTCTTTTTTCCTCTACTTTCTATTTTTTCTCCCTGTAGCTGTACAATTTTTTACATTTCCTCTTTTCCTATTTCTTCTATAAACTTGAGATAACTGAAATAACGACTCACATATTTTCTTCTGCAGGACTTTCAACCTAATCGCGTGTTTCTGTTTCCCTTCTTTCAATATTCAATTCGCCTCCGAGCTTCTGTTCATTGAAACCCATTTTCTTCGGATCAAAACCTTTTTCTTCTTTTTTTCTTTTTCTTTTTTCTTCTGTTTTGTCTTCTCTTTTTTTTATCATTTTTTACTTTATTTTGATGTCGTTTTAGTTTTTACTTTAATTTCAAGTTAATTTTTCCATCTCAAACCTGTTCATCGCCTTCCTATTTACACTTCGAGCCATAATACAAGCACTCAAACAGACAAACATCAAACGGATTATCGAATGGATTGGCAAACGGAAGAAGGCAGATTGTAAAGAGGCGCACACAGACTTATTAAAACAAACTTGGACAAATAAATACAGTAAAACCAACAAACATTCCTACAAATAGTGACAAATAAATAATAACACAGTAAAACCACAAAAAATCATACAAATAGCAACAGATGAATGATAACAAAAGAAAATTAACAAACATTCATACAAATAGCGACAAATAGTTAGAATGCTAAAAATGAAAAAGTTTACAAGGTAGAAACAAAAACGTTAGATTTGAGGGGACGGGCAGCTGAAAAGGGGGATGTTGAAAGGAGATAGTTGAGAGGAGGGGGAGTTGAAAACAGGGAGTTGGAAAATAGGGGAAGTTGAAAAAGGAAAAAAGGGGAGTTCAGGGAAGGAGAATGTTGAAAAAATAGGAGGTTGAAAAAAAGAAATGTTGATAGGAAGGGAATTGAAAAGGAGGAGACGATGAAAGTTAGGGGGAGTTGGAAAAGAGATGAGAGAAAAAGCAAATTAAGTGGAAACGACGCTTACATGAAGAGAGGAAAATAGACATCAAAAGCTAAGCAACATTAGGACATGACGAAATGTCGACTTGGTGTGGGGATAGAACTTTAGGCTTTTAATACTCTAGGTCAATGACCTTGAAATGACTGAGGAAGAGAGAGAGAGAGAGAGAAAAAAAGAAGAAAAGGTAGAAGGGAGAGGTCAAAGGTTTTGGGTTGAAAGATAATCTTCATTCAACCCCAGTATTCCTTATTTGAGCCATCTATCACTTTCAAAGAAACTGTTAAAAATGAGTTGAGCGTCAAATGAAAAAAGAGTTCATGTGATGATGGAAATAAAGAAAATATTAGAAAATATTAAAAAAAAGAAAATTAAAAAATAATAAAAATAATAAAAATAAAGATTTTATTTCCATCGTGGCTTCAGGAGATTAAACAAATGCTTTGAAGTTAGGAGGAAGCCTTGAAATTTGTTATACAGTTTGAAGCTGTTTAATGATTAAGTAATAATCCATATTTAATTGAATTGAGTAATTATTCGTATCCAATTTGATTGAATATTTGGTGTTCATAATAAATTTAGTTAAATAAACATTTACATTTAATTTAATTGAGTAATCATTTATATTTAATTTATTTGAGTAATCATCCATATTTAATTTATTTGAGTAATCATCCATATTTAATTTATTTGAGTAATCATTCATATTTAATTTAATTGAGTTATCATTTATATTCAATTTAATTGAGTATCTTTAATTTTAATAAAATTAACTGATTAATAATTAATTCAATCAATCAAATAATCATTATAACTACTAATACAATATCATCGTTATTCAATTTAAACTCAGATAAAAAGAAACAGTATAACATATCAATTGCTTAATAAGTTAACTGATTGATTAAAACGTTAATCAAAAAGATAATCTATATATATAAAAGAACATGTCCTGACTGACTGACTGACTGACTGACTGACTGACTGACTGACTGACTGATAATCAATGCCGAGCTCACACGCCTCATCCTAGGAACGTGAAATTTGGAACTTATATTACTTTTATAGCGTAAACATCCGCCAAGAAAGGATTTTTGAAAATTTTGCTCCTGAGGGGAAAAAAACTGGAAAACAAACTTTTTTCTAAAACAATGTATATCTCGAAAACCAAAAATGAGGAAATTTTGAAATTTGGTACATGGATTTTTCTTAAAAAATAAAAAGATACGTGTTTCACTATTTTTTGAAAATTCGGTTTCCCGGACCTCAAATGTTGGTTGGAAAATTGAGTTATTTGGTTTTTAAAGTAGCTGCTACTCAAAAACTGTTCATGCTACAGGATTAAAAATTAGTATTTTGTTTCTACTCTCAAAATAATGAAATAGGTGTTTTAGCATTTTCTGAAAATTTGGTTTCCAGGACTTCAAATGTGGGGTGGAAAATAGGGTTATTTGTTTTTCAAACTAACTGCTACTCAAAAACTGTAAATACCACAGATGTAAAAATTAGTATTTAGTTTCTATTCTAAAAATAAAGATATACGTGTTTAACCATTTTTTTAAAATTTGGTTTCCAGGACCTCAAATGTGGGATGGAAAATAATGTTATTTGGTTTTTATTGTAACTGCTATTCGAAAACTGTAGATGCTGCAGGAGTAAAAATTAGTATTTGGTTTCTACTCCAGAAATAATGATATACGTGTTTTACCATTTCTTGAAAATTTGGTTTCCAGGACTTCAAATATGGGGTGGAAAATAGGATTACTTGGTTTTTAAAGTAACTGCTACTCAAAAACTGTGGAATGCTTGGTAGAATGCTTGGTGAAATGTTTGGTAGAAAGTTTGATGGAATATTTGATGTTCATTTTAAACAAATGCACTATACATAAATCTGATCATTTTAATAAGATTTTTGAATTAATAAATAGTTCAGTTTAATATGTTCATTATTAAAATTATAAATCATTTATTTTAAAATTTGGCTAGTGATATTTATAATCATTCTTTTTCATTTTATGTTTTTTTCCCAAAGGTTTTTTTACAGCTTGAAGTCCATCAATAAATAACTATCAAAGCTTCTTGGCCGACATTTTCCCACAAGCAGCTGACAAAAATGTTTCCACCATAGACAACATATAGATTCTTTTAACATTAACATGGCCATACGATCAGCACCAACCGCCCCCCTTTCGAAAATACCCCTACCCATTTCCCACCCACCAACTAAACTCTCACATCAGCCAACCATTAGTTCCCCATTTCTTCCATGCCCCCTCCATAGCTAACGAGGTTTTCGGAATTGGCAAATTTGATTTGTTTAGTTTCCCGCGATTTCCTGCTGATGCTCTGAGAGTTGGATTTGCTCGTGAGTTTGTTGTGATTGAAGGAAAGAGTTGTGTTCTCATATTGAAGACAATTTTTCAGACGAGAGTTTGTTATATGTCGTATCAATCTTTTGCAATAATGGAATTGTGATGGTAGTTTGTCATGTTTTAGTGAGTATTGATAAATAAATAAATTGATAAAAAACAATCAAATAAATAAGTAAAAAACCAAATAAAGAAATTTACAAAATTTTATTAAACAGAATAATTAATTAATAAACTAGTATAAATAAATAAATAAATAAATAAATAAATAAATAAATAAATAAATAAATAAATAAATAAATAAATAAATAAATAAATAAATAAATAAATAAATAAATAAATAAATAAATAAATAAATAAATAAATAAATAAATAAATAAATAAATAAATAAATAAATAAATAAATAAATAAATAAATAAATAAATAAATAAATAAATAAATAAATAAATAAATAAATAAATAAATAAATAAATAAATAAATAAATAAATAAATAAATAAATAAATAAATAAATAAATAAATAAATAAATAAATAAATAAATAAATATATAAATAAATAAATAAATATATAAATAAATAAGTAAATGAATAAATACATAAGTAAAAAATATTAATAAAACAAATAAACAAATAATTAAATAAATGAATAAATAAAAAAAATAAATAATACAACTAACCAAGCCAGAAAATAAACAAAAAAATATAATTAATATAATTAAGTAAATTTAGGTTAATAAATTAATCAATCACCTGAAATGATCAGTTTGAAAGTGTATTTTGAGCTCTGTGACTCCAAGGTAGATTGAAATCTTCTGGCAGATAGAAAAGGTTCCATGAGATTGCCCATCATATTTACCTATAAGGATGTATAATATATATAATATATATAAATATACATAAATAATATATATATATATATATATATATATATATATATATATATATATATATATATATATATATATATATATATATATATATACATATATATATATATATATATATATTATTTATTTCTCAAATATTATTTTAACAATAGCAAAATTATTTGTATTTAACAAAAAATAACTTGTTTTTATTGTTTATATTATATTTTTACCAGCCCACCCCAAACCACTCTAGTTCACCACATTGCCTACCTGCATTTCTTCGTTGAACTGTTTTTTCTTCCAGACGATTGGGTATTCAAAAAGATCAAAATAAGCTACGTGGAAAGAACATTCCAGGCCAACTGTTTCCCCTCGTTTAGGACAAACGGTGTTATTTGTGGAAATCATTTTGAAGTTGACACCTGCTGATGCTGAGAGTGGTTGGATGGGGTCACGGGTTTTTAATTGTAATGAAAAAGATGATGATGATGATGGTGGAAGTGGTGGTTGGGGTTGCACTGGTATGTATGTATGACATACCAGTGCAACTATGAGTGGGTAGAAGAAAGTTATTGTTATTGTATTTTAATTTAAAAAAATAATAATAAAGAGCTATCAATAATTTTATACAAATGACACGCACATAATCTTCACATGCTCTCACATACTCACGCAAATACATAACCACAGAAACACTACACCACCAAGGCCAACAATCTTGAAGTAGCACGCACAGACAAAATAACACAGACACAACCGGAAACGGACGCAGGCATCGTCTAACTGACAGGCATTCGTATCTGTGAGAAGTAGATATAAGCAAGAAGGAAAGTCTTAGCAGAAGAATGGACAGTCTAATTCAATTTGATTTGATTAAATTTTGTTTCCTCCTCCTTCTCCATCTCAGAATGCGTGCTCTCTAACGTCAACCCTTCTTCATTTTGCATTCCCCTCTCAACCCTTTCACTTTCGTACACCCCTTAGATTGCCCACATCGTATTTTGACATCCCCCGTTTTTTTCTTGCATTTAATCCCATCATAGAACCTCGTATCTAAGACTATT
>OZ022239.1:44668553-44908553 GCA_963978895.1 Erpobdella octoculata | reverse complement strand
TATTCTTAATCAAATTGTTTATTATTATGTTTTGTATTAACGGTAATATTATTGTTGCTGGTTGTTATTCAGCGTCTTGTTGTATTTTGTAATTATTTCTGTCGCTGTTCTTCTTGTTTACTTCCTGAAAAATATCAATATAGGTCATTATAAATTAATTAAAATATATAAATAAATGTAATCATAACAATACATATTTTTACTTATTAAACTGTTTATAAAATACATTATTTTAATTTTTAATATAACTGGTAAACCATGTTTGAAAATTCAATATGAATTTCATGTGCTGGAAGTAACAGAGCGGATGCTGTTAAGTGTTCGAGTGAGTTTAATTGTACAAAAACTGACATGAAGTTAGTTCTTAAATTTGAGAAAAAGATAGAGTAGTTTCAAAAAATTTGCATTTTCACGGGCAAAAAACTTTCCAGGCCAACAGTGCCTATGTAGAAACATAAATGGTTTTGCGTATCCAAATCAAGTTTAATTTGTGTAACAAAGTTTAAAGAGGAGTTTGGACAATTTGAAACAAAAATTTGTCATTTATTTTTCGTTTAAACGGTATTTTAGTGTAGGTTGCAACCACCCGGAATGGGCAGGCCAAACACCAGATCCCCTTTCCTAACAAATATTACAGATATGAGGAGAAAAAGAGAAAAAAAGTAAAAATAAGTAAAAGGGAATGGAAGAAAAAGGAAAAGGAGAAAAACTAAAAAAAAAAGTAAAAAAGAGGGAGAGGAAAAAACAGGTCCGGATTAAAGTTAGCAAACATTCGTCTACACACGAATATAAAATTATTGATTTTTATTAAGTTGTAATGGATGAAAAATGTGGTATTTAGTGAATGAAATCTTTTTATCATGTTTTTTTATCCGTAACAACTTAATAATATTTAATAATTTTATATTCGTGTGTAGACTTATGGTTTAAATTATAGTGTTTTCTATATTTTTATATAATGTTACATAAGAACAATATTATTCATCAATAATATATCTGTTTCCTATAAAAGAGTATCTTGAACTGTCTGATTATGTTGATTTGATTAATTTTAATTGATTTAAGACCTAATTCATGTCGGAAACATTAAATTCATGTATTGTCATCTACAATAAAGCTTTCCTGAAAGTTTTAGAGCTCTAGGTGGTCGAAAAGTGGCGACCGGGAGTGTGATTATGATGAAAATAGAGAAAAAGAAGACACGGTAGGGAACGATGAATCATCGGTCATTTAATTGAGACTTTCCTGTTGCTTCAGCTTCAATTCAAAAACACATCAACCAATCACGTTTAAGAACTATCAATCACGTGCAAAATGGCGACCTCGTTTGCGCATGTCGGCAGATCATTTCTTATTTAAAAAAATTGACTTTTTTAATAATTTAAAAACGTGTTTTTAACTTTTTTTAATCTTTTTTGTTCAAATTTTTTCATTTTAATTTTTTATATTTCACTTTTTTCAATTTTTTAGATCACTCACTTTTTTAACCTCACGTATAACTACGTCAAGGTCAAATTGTGTAGTCTATATTTGACCTACTTCCTGACCGGCAATCGAACTAAAAGTCAACATTTAAAGAAATAGATGCAAGCATTGTCCAAGGGTCAGGAATTAGACCCAGCTGCTAAATTGTTATGGCATCAGACCTCTAGCCAAGCACAAATGGTAATCGTCTTGAAAAATATGCGGATGATTCATATCTTGTCGTAACACCGCAAACTCTTACTTAATCAATGACGAACTCGCAAACATACAATTTAACATTAAATCATTCAAAAACGAAACAATTGATAGTACGCCGACCCAGAACAAAGGCAAACACACTTCTTACACTTTTAACTGGAATAGAGAGGGTAGACACAATGTACTGGAAGTCCTGATCGACGGAAAGCTCTCATTTTAGGAACATGTGGACTGGATCATCACAAAATGTGCAAAGACAATATATGCACTACGAAACTTACAGACTCATGGGCGGTGCGGCAGGGTACCAAATAACAAAATATATAGGATTTGTTAAAAACAAAATTTTTAACGGTTCAATTGTTAAATTACTTATATTAACGTGTTTGTTTGCTTGCTTACCTGCTTGAGCTATACGTTGGGACCCTTTGACACTTGATAAAACCAATTTTCCAATATTCAATAAAGCTGAAATTTAGTGGGTTTGTTTTTTGCCAAGGATTCTACATTCTAATAAATTTTCAGATCGATTAAAGAAAATTTGAATGTACTACGAAATAAGAATAAAAATAAATAAAATTTTTTTAAAAAACTAGTCTTATGATAAGACTAGGGTGCTCGCTAAGTTATACAGATCTGTTCATTAAATTCAAACTGAGCACCTTAGTCTTATCATAAGACTAGTTTTTAAAAAGTTTTTTATTTACTTTTATTTTATACTTTTTAGTCTTCACATTTTTTTAATTATCTTCCCAATTATCCGACTTATCCCAATTTCTATATATATATATATATATATATATATATATATATATATATATATATATATATATATATATACGTATATATATATATGTTTATACATAAATATATATAAATGTACTTCCCATCGTCAGACAAAAAGTCCGATTAACCTCATATATATATATATATATATATATATATATATATATATATATATATATATATATATATATATATATATATATATATATATATATATAAAAGAACATGTCCTGACTGACTGACTGACTGACTGACTGACTGACTGACTGACTGACTGACTGACTGACAGATGACTGACTGACAATCAACGCCGAGCTCAAACGCCTCATCCTAGGAACGTGAAATTTGGAACATATATTACTTTTATAGCGTAAACATCCGCTAAGAAAGGATTTTTTAAAATTTTGCTCCTGAGGGGAAAAAACTGGAAAACAAACTTTTTTCTGAAGCAATGTATATCTCGAAAACCAAAAATGAGGAGATTTTGAAATTTGGTATATAAATTCTTTTTGAAAAATAAAAAGATACGTGTTTCACCATTTTTTGAAAATTTGGTTTCCCGGACCTCAAATGTGGGTTGGAAAATTGGGTTATTTGGTTTTTAAAGTAGCTTCTACTCAAAAACTGTTAATGCTACGAGAGTAAAAATTAGTATTTAGTTTCTACTCCAAAAATAATGAAATACGTGTTTTAGCATTTTTTGAAAATTTGGTTTCCAGGACTTCAAATGTGGGGTGGAAAATAGGGTTATTTGGTTTTTAAAGTAACTGCTACTCAACAACTGTAAATACCACAGATGTAAAAATTAGTATTTAGTTTCTATTCTAAAAATACAGATATACGTGTTTCACCATTTTTTACAAATTTGGTTTCCAGGACCTTAAATGTGGGGTTGAAAATAGGATTACTTGGTTTTTAAAGTACCTTCTACTCAAAAACTGTTAAAATCTACAAAAGTAAAAATTAGTATTTAGTTTCTACTCTAAAAATAATGATATACGGGTTTCACAATTTTTTGAAAATTTGGTTTCCAGGATTTCAAATGTGGGGTGGAAAATAGGGTTATTTGGTTTTTAAAGTAACTGCTACTCAACAACTGTAAATACCACAGATTTAAAAATTAGTATTTAGTTTCTATTCTAAAAATACAGATATACGTGTTTCACCATTTTTTACAAATTTGGTTTCCAGGACCTTAAATGTGGGGTGGAAAATAGGATTACTAGGTTTTTAAAGTAGCTGCTACTCACAAACTGTGAATGCTACGGTTGTAACTCTCAGTTCTTCGTTTCGGATCTCAGGTCTACTAGGCTGCCTCGCTAAAAGCCTTCCTAAACAACAGGAGGGCCGATATATCTATTCTATATATATGGGCTAAACCTTAAATCAAGGTGGTACGGGCCGAGGTTTTTCACTAAGCATATAGACATTTTAGTAATATATAGGGTCTTCAGACGGGCCGGGCCAAACCTGAAGTCAAGGTGGGACGGGCCGAAGTTTTTCCTCAAGTATATTGAATTTCTAGGCCTGTTAAAACGGGCCGGGCCCAAATTAGACGGGCCGTGCCGGGCCAGGAATTTTGGTTTTGAAACGGGCTGGGCCAAGTTGTCGACGGGCCGAGCCGACACCTATGGATGCACGGTTCAAATTCTCTAATTTCATGCGAGCGAAGCCGCTACGGGCACTGCTAGTATATATATATATACGATTAAACGATTAACCTTACAAAGCAAGTTAATATAAGACTAGTAATAATGAAAGTTCAATCAATCAATCAATCAAATTTATTTAACGCCAATGTTTTAAAATTTCAAAAAATATTCAAACTTTTTTGTGGAAAAATGAACTATCAGTTTTTACCTTATTAAAACATGTAAGCCGTACAAAACCAGGTTTCTCACAAATCCCTCATATTTCAGATTTCGTCGGCTTTTCATTTATTTCAAAAAATTCCATTTAAAACGAGTTTTTTGAATTTAAATATGTATGCACATATATAATTGTGTTTGGTTTGTTTTTGCATTTAAACAAAACTAGTTATTATTTTTAACTAGCGAGGTTACCCAGCGTTGTCCGAGGTTTTAGAGGTTTTCATCGTTTTTTTCTTTCGCTCTTTCTTTAACTCCGGTTTCCTTCCACGTTTGCCCTCTTGCTGCGCTCCCTTCCGTTGTTTTTACGATTTTGCTCATTCTTCCGTTCCCGCGCCCATTCGCTCGCCCGTTTCCGCTCGATTTCCCAATCCCACTTGCTTTCCCAATACCGCTCGCTATTCCGTTCCTTCTCGTTTTTTTGCTTGTTTTATCGCTCCAGCCCTTCTTTCTTTTTCACTCTTCTAACTTTTTCTGCCCATAAAATGTAAAATAAATTTGCTAAACCTTCAAATTTTGTTACGCCAACTAAATTTGAATTTAGCCTAGAAAGTTTTTTGGTCATAACTTTTTTTAATTAAAAACTATTATATATTACATACTTTTATTCAACTTGCAATCTCTGTTTGTATGTGTCTTTCTCTTTACGGAAATCTAGCAAGTAAGATTTAACCAGCTTTTTGACTAGCTAGGAAGCTGAAACTTTCAGCAAAGCTTTATATTGGAAAACAATACATTATTCAATTAATTTCAACATATTTTAATAAAATAAAAAACTCAATTTACGGAAACAGCAAAGTGAGCACGTGATTCATCTGAAAATCGCGTAATATTCATGACGTCATGATTTATTTATTTATTTATGTTACGACCGTTATTTTGAATATCGCAAAAGTGTGTGATGGAAAACTCGTTTTTTCCTTTACTTGTTTTTCTACTCTTTGAAATCTACCTCTACGCCAATTTTTGTTAAACATGTTCTAGTGGTTTATATCTGTATAGAAAAAAAAACAAACATTTTAAACAATATATATATATATATATATATATATATATATATATATATATATATATATATATATATATATATACTAGCGGAGTACCAGGCGTTGCCCGGGATTTTTAGACGTTTTCAATCGTTTTTCTCTCTCGCTCCCGTTTCATTCCCCTTTTGCTCTCCCGCTCCCTGTCGCTTTTCCGTTCCCGCTTGCTTTCCCGTTCCCGTTCACGCTCATTTTCCAGCTCCCGCTTCCGCTTGCTCTTCCGTTCCTGCTCACTTAGTGACCTATCTCAATTTTTTTACAAAAAAAGTTTTTCTATTGACTAGCTGACCCAGCAAACGTTGTTTTGCTTTATAAATTATTTAGTCGGCGAATGTCATTTAAAAGATTTTTCAGATTATTAACATTTGAATGGTTTTTCAGCAGTGTGGATTTTTATGTGTTCTGTCAAACTAGATATCTGGGTGCACATATGTAGGATTTTTCAATAGTGTTTATTTTTATGTGTTCTATAAAACTAGATTTCCGGTTGTATGGTTGTTCACAATGTTGTTATTTGTAGAGTTTTTCACCAGTTGTTTGACTAAATCTGAATTTTTACTAAACGATTTTTCACAAGGTCTACATTAAATTGTGTATCATTACTGTGTATTCTTATGTGTCTTGTCAAATGAGATCTCTGGCTAAACGATTTCTCACAATGTGGACATTTGTACGGTTTTTCACCATTGTGAATTTTTATGTGTTGTGTCAAATGAGCTGCCTGGCTGAATAATTGTTCACAATGTGGACACTTGTAGGGTTTTTCACCAGTGTGTACCCTCAGGTGTTTAACTAATTCTGAACTTCCACTGAACGATTTTTCACAATGTTGACATTTAAATGGTTTTTCGCCAGTGTGTATTCTAATGTGTTGTGTTAAATGAGATCTCTGGGTAAATGATTGTTCACAATGTGAACACTTGTAGGGTTTTTCTCCAGTGTGAACCCTCAGGTGTCGTTTTAATTCTGAACTTCCAAAGAACGATTTTTCACAATGTTGACATTTAAATGGTTTTTCACTAGAGTGTCTCTTAATGTGATCGTAATAACATGATTTGTGCTTAAAGCATTTTTCACAGTGTTGGCATTTGTATGGTTTTTCATCACTGTGAACATTCATGTGTAATTTTAATTGCTTTTCTTTGACAAAAGATTTTGTACAGTCTTGGCACTGGAAATTTCTTTTTCTGTGAATTTTCATATGCTGCACAAAATGTAACCGACTAGAAAAAGATTGTTCACATTGCTGGCAATTAAAAACTGTTTGGTTAACATTGATTTTTTGACAAATGTTTTTAATTTGATCGTGAACTATCTCTTGAAAGTCAGACGTCATTTCATTATTACCTAACTCGGAATGTGACGCAAAATCATTAGATGGGACAAGGTCATTTGAGCTGCTAAAAGTTGCATTATTCTTTTGAGTATCACCACCAGTAAACGTATCTTTAAAACGAGTTGTTCTGATAGATTCTATCATTTGAGAGATATCCATGCCAAACATTGTAGCAGTCTCGGTTAATTCATCAATCGTTGAATTTCCATCACTGAAATTAACCATTATATTGCCAGTATATATATAATCCAGTAGTGTTTCCAAAACGTTACTGTAAATATCATGCATTTTGACAGTTGTGCTCCAGGTGAATAGACTCGAAACGTTGGGCGCCGCAGCAGCTATAACACTTCTGTGCACCGGAAACTTTTTGCCACCAGCAGCTTCCAAGATAGCATCGCAAAAAAGGCCTGATTTTCTTTGGTCGTTTAGGTAACTCTCTACTGTATTTTGAGCCATGTTTAAGTTAGTCACAAATACAATACTATATACATACATACACTAAAATATACAAATAAATAATCTTTAAGAAATTCTTGGTTTCTGAAGTTATTGAATAGGAAAAAAATGTATATATATATATATATATATATATATATATATATATATATATATATATATATATATATATATATATATATATATATATATGTATATATATATGTATATATATATATATATATATATATATATATATATATATATATATATATATATATATATATATATATATATATATATATGTATGTATATATATATATTGTATATATATGTGTATATAGATATATTGTATATATATATATGTATATATAAATATATATATATATATATATATATGTATATTTATATGTATATATAAATATAAATATATATATATATACATATATATACAATATATATATATATATATACAATATATATATATACATATATATATATTTATATATACATATAAATATACAATATATATTTTTATATATTTATATATACATATATAGTATATATACAATATATATATATATATGTATATATATATATATATATATATATATATATATATATATATATATATATATATATATATATATATATATATATATATATATACAGATTGTCCTAAAAGTTTCACCCGATTTTTATTAATAATGAATGTAGATTTTAGAACATTTTTGAATGTTCCGTTAATATTTATCATTGTTTCTTTCGTATTGATCATTATTGCACCTGTGTTTCATTCATAGATATCATTGTGCTCGTAGTTCTAATTCATCATATAATAAAATTAATTGAATATCTACATTCGTTATTTTTATAAAATTGGGCGAAATTTTTAGGACACCTTGTATATATATATATATATATATATATATATATATATATATATATATATATATATATATATATATATATATATATATATATATATATATATATATATATATATATATATATATATATATATATATATATATATATATATATATATATATATATATATATATATATATATATACATCTATTTATTATGAATATATATATACTAGATGACCCAGCAAACTTTGTTTTACCTTATAAAATATTTTGGTTTTTTTTTATCAAAATTTTAATGTCGCTTTCCCGCTCTCGGTCGTTTCCCTGCTCCCGGTCTCCTTCCCACTCCCGCTTGCCCTCCCGTTCCCGGTCGCTTTTCCTTTACTAGTCGTTCTTTTGCTTTCGTTTGTTTTTCCGTTCCCGGTTGTTTTTCGTTCCCGCTCATTCTGCAGTTACCGTTTCCGTTTGCTCTCTCGCTCCGCTCATTTTGTGACCGATTTAGAAATTTTTACAAAAACCTTCTCCGATTACCTCGCAAGCTTGTGTGAAAAGTTCATTACGATCAGATGAATGGTGAAGCAATGCATAAACGACTTACATACTTACAAACATAAATACTTACACACATAATCTCATATATCTTATATATAAAAATCTCGTGTCATAGTGTTTGAAATTGAACTCCTCCGAAACGGCTAAACTGATTTTTATGAAATTTTTTGTGTACATTTAGGATGTCTGAGTATAGGTCTTAAGTTATTTAAAATAATTTTTTTAAAAGTTATTTTGGGAAAACAATAAGTTATAACTATGTCTTTTTATAGGAAAATGTACCGTTTCCTTTAAAAGTAACTTAATCAAATGTCATAACCTAAATTACTTTCATCAAGTTTCAACTTAGTTGTCGTCACTTGCCAAATAAATCTTCACATTAAGGATAAATTGACGGGAGAGCAAGCGGGACGTGAAAGCAAGCGGAAACGGGATAGCAAACGGGAACGGGAGATTTATACTAGCTGACCCAGCAAACGTTGTTTTGGTTTTTAAATTATTTTGGTTTTTTTACTAAGAGTTTAATGTACAAAATTATGACAATTTAAAGAAATCAATTTCGTAAAACAATCGAGTGTACAATGCCCGGGGTGTTTGAAAGTTTTTCTATCGTTCTTCTCTCTTGCTCCCGTTTCCTTCCCCGCTTGCTCTACCGTTCCCGTTTGCTTTCCCGTTTCCGCTCGTTTTCACGTCCCGCTTGCTCTCCCGTCAATCTATCCTTAATGTAAAGTTTTTTTGGCAAGTGACGACAATTAAGTTGATATTTGATGAAAGTAATTTAGGTTATGACATTTGATTAAGTTACTTTTAAAGGAAACGGTACATTCGTAACAAAGATAAAAACAACACACACACACATACACACACATACATAGATATATATATATATATATATATATATATATATATATATATATATATATATATATATATATATATATATATATATATATATATATATATATCTATGTATGTGTGTGTGTGTATGTGTGTGTGTTTATCTGTCTATCTGTTGCATTTTCCTATAAAAATGACATAATTGCACCTTATTGTTTTTCCAAAATAACATTTTAAATAATTAAAAAAAAATTATTTAAATAGCCTAGGACCTATCCTCTGACATACCAAATGTACACAAGCAATTTCACAAAAATCGGTTTAGCCGTTTCGAAGGAGTTCAATTTCAAACACTATGACATGAGATTTGTATATATATATATATATATATATATATATATATATATATATATATATAAGTATGTCCTTTATGCATTGCTACACCATTCATCAGATCTTAATGAAATTTTCATACAAGCTTGAGAGTCAATAGGAGAAGATTGTTGTAAAATAAAATATTAAAAAAACCTTTTAAAATACCACGTTTTTTTGAACTGAAAAGAGGAAAATAATTTTTCTCTTGGCTGCGTGAAAACTGTCTTGATGAAAGCATGCATTAATTGTGGACATTCGTATAACGAGCAATCCATAATTTCTTAAAACTTAAAACGTGGGGCGCTTTTTATATTTGTATTCACAAAAAACGGATCTATCCTGTTTAAAAATTAGCAGATGGTTAGTTGCCGGTGAGGAATCAGGAGCAAAAACGCGTAGACTAACATTAAAAGGGGCTGAAAACCGCTAGCAAACTTTCTCGGGAGTAGACCACTGAGAAAAAAGTAGGAGCAAAACAACAGGAACGAAAAACTGGGAGTAGCATGTTCCAAGAAGTGAAAAACGTAGAGCGTAAACCGGGGGCGAAAAACGGGGTCGAACACCACGGAACGAACTTTCCCAGGGGCAAAATTTCCAGGGGCGAAACTTCACCGGGGGCGAAAAAACGGGGGCTAAAGACGTGAGCAAAAAATTGGGGCCGAAGTTTTGCATTCCGCCATATTCCAGGTCCCTCTCACACCCCTACGGACGCTTGTGACTCTGGCGGTAATCGAACCGGCAACTTTCAGAAAGCAAATACCAAACCTCTAGACCATTAGCGTCTATCCATGGTTTTTTACAATGCCTAAACGTTTGAGGTAAAACATCATGAAAATTTCCTGATTTAATTCCTCATCCCTGATATGTTACGTATGAACTGTTTAAAGGACTTGACATTCGTTTATCAGAACATGTGTTTGAATAGTTTTCTTCAGGGGTTACTACGGTGAAATGCTTTTCATCATTTTAGGATATGCTACTACACACATTTACAAACATTCTTATGAAGTAATGTTTTTTTAACTATTTGTAAGAAAATATGCGAATTATCTCATGAATTACTTAAATTTTTTAATTTAAAAAATCTTAAATTTTCCCAAGAACACTTTTTATCGTCCTTGACATTTCAAAACAGATTGGTCGCCGGGGAAAATGTTGAACGATGGCCAGCTCGACTGACCACCGTGATTGGTTGAGATGATAAAGGAAAACTGGAGGAGGGGGTTATATTTTGTGACCCACTTCTTTTGCAGGTGATTGGCCAACCGTATTGCTTATTACCTGATGGGACGTTTTAATAAGTGATTGATTAACGAGATGATCGATCGTCTGATTGGTTGGTTTGAAAATTGATTGATCGGGTAATGACAACAGCGATTGGCCTAGAACCCATTCGGGTAGGTAATCGTATAAACGTTGATTGGATAAAAATGGCGCTAATGGCTGCGGCGATGGTGTCCGCGATAATGATGACAGCAAAACTTTCGAATCAATCAATTAACTACGGCGAAAATTCTCATTGGATGCGGCCAAGGAATTATTCGTTTCTACGAAAACATAGATAAAACAGCAAGATACCAAAGACTCTTAATTTGATTTATCTTCTATCGCCAGTTTCCCTTGTCGTTTGCGTAGATCGCTTTTTTCAATATTGCTGGAATCTTTCATGTTGCCTTCTTGTTTTCTCTATTGCTATTTTTTCTCTCTTTTTTTCTTTTTCTCTTTTTTTCTCTTTCTCTTTATTTTCTCTTTTCATTTTTTATTTCCTCTTATAATTTTTGTTTAACTTTTGTTTTATTGTCTTTATATTAAAATCTTTCATTTTTGTTCAGTTCATTTAAATTAATAAAGTTTAAATTTTTGTTGAGTAAAAATTTGCGTATTGTATTATTTCAACAAGCACATCACTTTCGAATGCCATGTTCAAAAATGGCATCCGCGACGACATTTTTCGAAGATGAACATGGAGTGTAATATCTCTCTTCTTCATTCTTATTTATTTTTTCTTTTAATAATTCTCTATTATTTAACGTTTCCTATGTTCTCTTCTCAGTTTCATTATATTTTTCAATTTTTTTTATCTTTTAATTTTTTGATTTTTTTGGTCTAGTTTTGTTTTTTCAATTATTTTATATTCCAAATTCTCAATTCTAAAATGTTCCTCTATTCAAAAACTCACTAATGCAAGTGACAACCTCAGTCAGGTGCAAATCAGGATAGAAAAAAGTGAGAAAGAAAAAAAAGAGAAATGTGTAAAATTTATAAAATATTGATTATTCTATCAAATTAAAACATTAAAAATGAAAAACACTTGAAATCGCATAATTGCTAATTACTTGAAGTAAGCAACATTGCTAATTACTAAGATGTAAGCGAGACATAGAAAAATAGACTAAACACTAAAACCAAACATAGTTTCAGTATTAGAAACTGTGCAAAAATGACAAAACAGCATAAAAAATTATGGAAATAATATTGGGTGGTAGCGAAGTAACATTAAGGCAAATAGTATTACAAGTAATATTAAGAGGTAGCAAAGTATGAGATGGACACATAACTATTTGATTAGGGAAACAAATGGTTAAACAAAAGAAAAAAACCAATTTGTAAAAAAGAGTGAGTGAAAAGTGGTAAAAAAGGAGAAAAAATAGATGAAAAAAGAAAAAGGGAAAATGAGTGAGAGAGAGAGAGTGAGAAAGAGAGAAGTGAGCAATAGAGAAGCTCTGAGACACGATAATAATATAAGTAGCGTGAGGGTTACTGACACACGATTAAGCAATCTGCGCTAGAAATTTTGTATACTGCGCCACTAAAAACTCTATTAGCTCACCCTTATAAATAATACCATTTTCTCTCTTCCCTCCTCTGTCACCTTATTTCTTTCTCCTCTTTCACCTTATCTCTCTCTCTTTTTTTCTTTCTCTCCCTTCTCGCTCTCTGTCTCTCTAATTTTTTCCATTACTTTTATTTAGCCAACACGCACGCAAGCAAGAGCGAATGTTGGTGATTGGAAAGTCACTAATTATAGGTGACTTCCTTGGGTAAACAAGAGATCCAATTATCTGGAAAGCCTAAAAAACAGTGTCACTCACTTGCCAGCTTATTCACTCATTCAACAAGCATTTTTTATAAATAACCGCGCTGTTTTTACTCAACATTAAAAAATTATTAAGCAAACAAATAAACAGTTAATTGAATGATTAAGAAAAGAACTTTATTGAATGAAAAAATAGCTAAGCACAAAAATATAATAAAACATATAAAGTTAATAATTTAAAAAAAAAAGATATACGTGTTTTACCAATTTTTGATAATTTGGTTTCCAGGACCTCAAATTTTGGGGTGGAAAAAAAGAATATTTGATTAAAAACTAAAATGTGAAAGTTTTGCATATTAGTACAGAGAGATTATTCATACAAAATAACATAATACATGTTTCATTAATTTTTAAAAATTTGGTTGCCATGACATTAAATGTGAGATGGTATATAGGGTTATATTTCTTTTAGAATAACTCTCACTCAGAAACTGAAAACTGTACAGATATGAAAACTAGTATTTAGATACTACTTAGAAAATAAAGTTACACATGTTTTACCATTTTTTTATGTTTTGGCTTCCAGAATTACGTAGAGTGGAGAAAAGATTTATTTGCTTGAAAACTAAACTGAAAATTCAAAAACATTAAAATTCACTATTAAATTTTTTTTTAAATAATAAGATACGTGTTTTATTATTTTTCAAAAAATTAGTTTCCAAGTTTTGAAGTTTTGTGTCCGTTAAAACTGACCGAGTCCAGTTCATCACGAACCGTGCCAGGTCTTGACTTTTGCGCTTATGAAACGGACCAGATCGGGCCTAAATAACAAGCCAGGCCTGGAATATTCTGCTTATAAAATAAGCCGGACCGGGTCTAAAAAATCCGTGTAGAGTTTTATGGATTAGAGAATACTACAAGGGCTGGGATAGGCCATGATTTTAGGACCAAACCTGAAATCAAGGTGGGACGGGCTGAGATTTTTAGACAAGTACATAGAAATTTTTGGTTTGTAAAAACTGAGTACAGTCAAACCCCGTTAGTAAATACCCCCAAAGGAACGAACTATCCGTATTTATTAACCGATTTTTCCTAAAACTTTGTTTTTATGATCATAATACACCAGGTTCTCTTTCGTGATGTTAATACAGTTTTTATTAACGTATAATCAACAATATAATGTATGCCAACAATCAAAAATTATTTGAAAAAATCAGAAATACGACTTTGTTTCAATTCTTGTAATTTGACTGAATTACAAAAGTCATTAATTTTGTTCAAGTCGGACAGCAGTGCGCTTTCTACATTTTCTATCGACATGAAATACACTCGCAGCTGCTTGATAGCTGTTTTGGCATCCGTTAGACTAGGGACAGGAGTGACGTCGTCGAGATCTCCCGTAGTCGCTATCATTCGAAGTAACAATATCTACCACAATAGGCTGGCTCGGCACTTTTAATAACAACAATTTCGGCATTGATTAATAATTCTGTTAAACACACGTAGATATAGCCAAGTTATCCAGCAGGCGTATTCATTATCCGTTATCCGAGTATTTACTAAGCGAGTTTTTGACACATGTTAAGTATATACTTATGGCTGGGACCCAGGAAACGCGTATTTACAAACCGGGGGTATTTAATAATCAGGGTATTTACTATCGAGGTTTGACTGTAATAAGTCCAGCGTTAAACAAATTTTGTAATTCATAATTTCAAAAATATTTTTATTTCTATTAATGACAACGCGTTTCTGAGAAAAACTCTCCCTTATCAAAGCAAAGGAAACATGTAAACACAACCCAGAACAAAAGCGCAGAAATCAAAAGGAAAGGAAAGAGAATGTCGCTCAAATAATTCGAAAATTGAAAGGACAAAAAATATACAAATAAATAAATAAATTAATTAATTAATAAAATAAATAACAAGTTAAACGAATTAAATCTTGGTTCTTTCTAATCTTGCAATAAAGAAGTTTTCTTAACATCTGTGGTACTTGAGTTAAGTCTTAGCTGGTTTAGCATTTTTGGACTAAATATGCTATTAGGAACAAAATTAAGAATGAGTGCAAATGAGGCTCTTGACAAAATAACAGCATTATTAACTTTTCGCAACATTTTTTATGACAGACGAGACATTTTTACAGCTTTAGCCAACAAAAAACCATGCAACAGCGAGAGTACTGTATTCCAATGTAAACTTGAGCCACAAAAGGCCACAAATATCAACATCATGGACATGGTCGGACGCCGACAGCCTATTGGTTCTTAAAACATTTATCTTTTAATATTCCAGCTCAAACTGATATAACAAATAAATCATTATTGTTCCTATCTACGATAACGCCCATTATGTTTTTGGGATCCCCACTTAATGGGTTGACCAGTGGTACGGGAATAGTCATATTGTCTCTAAGATTGCCAGCGACATTTATTGTTTTACTACGTTTGGCTTGATTCAGCATACATTCGTGGGCTTTCTATTTTGTGTTTTAATCTATTTTTGATTTTGTTTAATGACAGAAACGCTAGCCAGGTCACAATTCTGTGTCCAAAGTTGTTTGCTGGCTAGAAGATGTCTGTCGCTGATGACAAAAAGCTAACAGTTGGTAATTCATTGATACTTACAGGCTGGTTGTCAGCAACAGGCTGGTTTCAGCTTCAGGTTCATTGTCAGCTACAGGTTTTTTGTCGGTTGGTCGTAAGATGGATCGTGGGTGATTGTTGTCTACATCTATTAAATGGTTATTAAATGTAGCAAACATGCCGTCTTCTGTAACCAAACTCACAAAGATCTCGATTTGCAAAGAAGTTGATCGAAGCCCAACCTGTGGAGGTGCCCTAAAGAGTGCCTGATATAGAAACTGATTGTTACCAGAATAAAAATTACTGTTTCTCTAAAACTGATATAACTTCAACCCTACCTGCCAATCTGTTGAATTATTATTTCCCAGCCATGTTATGAGCATATTCTTCACATCACAATTTAACCGTTCTACTGACCCCTGACTTTGTAGGTGGCGGGGCTTACCATGAACTATTAGTAATTTAGACCACAACAGTTTCAACTCTGTGATGACATATGCTATGACGTCGGACCCGCTATCACTCTGAATAATATGAGGAGCACCGAAGAACAAGATGTTCATGAGTTGAAGACAAGGGCCGTGGAACGCAGAATTCGGTCAGATGGTTCTGATTAACCATTATCCACTTGTATTTCCCATTCGGCATGGTTTGCATATCAACCAAGTCCACCTGACCTCGAATTCCATAGTCATTTGTGAGTATTGGCTTCACAACAATGCCCTTGGCAGCAGCTCACTTTCGCTTCTTCATACACAAATTAAAAAATAATTTGTACAACTCGAGAACCTCATGTGTTATGTTAACGTCTGTTAACACTAAATTGATCGATTTTCTGTTGATGCTTTCTTAGTCAAGAAATCATGATAAATTTTCAGTCATTTTGTGAAATGACTGGTTTTTTTTAGAAATTTTACAAAATGTCTGACCAAATCAGTCATTTGACAAAATGCCTAAAAATCTTAGTCATTTTACAAAATGATGCTTGACATATTGACTGTAACATATACATATATATTCTTCTATTTTGCACTTAACCCGCTTACTTCCACACTTTTCCATTCTAAATATCTATCAGTTCATCATCTTTCCAGTTGCCTCCCCTCACTCGCTGTGCCCCATTTCTCCATTAAACGTGGAATAGAAGTGAGTTCCATCTGAAGCGGGCAGTATTTAAATTTGGTCAGATCTCTCAGAACGTTCCGTTGAATTGCTTCTGCGAAGTGGGAGATTGTACTTTAGTTTCGTCTTTTCTTTGAAACTACCCATCTCTCTTTCCACTTTGACAATCTTTATAATAATTTTAACAAATATTTTTTAATCTTAAAATTCTATTTCGTAGTGGACTTTTTATTTAAGTGCTTTGAAATTAAAAAAGTCGGTCAACAGTTGGAATAATTAAGAATAAAAGGATAAATACCGCCGCAAATGTCAACATTTATATATAAAGGTTAAACGAGCTGAAGCTTAAGCTTGTATGAAACATCTGTTTATATTTATACATATATTGAAACATTTGATACTATTTATACGTATATTGAAACATCTGTTTATATTTATACATATATTGAAACATCTGTTTATACATATATTGAAACATATTTTTATTCATCCTTCTGTTTATCTTTCTTTTTATTTTTCCCACTATTTCTTTTTCTCTTTTGTTTTTTATTATTTTTCTTTATCTTTCTCATTATTTTTTCACTATTCCCTTTGTTTATTGTTTTTTTTTGGACTCTCTTTGTTTATCATATGCGTTCTTTGATATCAACTTATTAAAAGTACATAATCATTTTCTAGTAATTTTAGAGATAGACTGAAATGTCGTTTATCAAGAGAATAGCTAGTAAATTGACCAAAAACCACAATGAACTGTCACAAAAAAGAACCGTAAAAGAATGATAAGCTTATTGAACAATGTAAGATGTAATAAAGAAAGAACCATAAATATGAAAGAACACAGATTAGCAACAAATCCAGCAGATACAGTGTGACAAAGAAAAATGAGAAGATTGTCGAAAATATATGTAGAGATAAACGAAAACGATGCAAAAGGGACAAAAGAAATAAGAACAGAAAGAAACAAGAAAGTTGAAAGAATAACAGAACGGACATAGAAGGATACTTTTAGTATGGACGGGAATGATCTAGAACGCTCCAGGTAATAAAACTTGAACGTTCCATCCCAACCGTGGCTATCTGACGACGATTGCCAAACATGCCCAATTCTTCACAATTTCTCTCTTTTCCTCTGTGTTCCTCTTAATCTCATGTTTCTGTTTTCATTTATGTTTTTATTTGTTCCTGTTTTGTTTTGTTTATTATTAAAAACGTTAATTAAAATTTTTCTTATTCATTTTCTTTTGTTTTTATTATTCATATTTTTTTATTTTGTTGTTTTTGTTTTTATTATTCATATTTTTTTATTTTGTTGTTTTTGTTTTCATTCTTCTACTTTCTTTTTCTGGTTCTTTTCCTTCGCCCAGTAAATCGTCCGCGTCAAGTCATTCCACACTTCATAAACTTTTGCCAAGCTGTCTCTGACAACGATAAAATTGGCCACAGCTCCCTACAATATTCATACACCTACTTTCTTTTTTTTATCTCTCCTTCTCTCACTTTTCTTTATGTTTTTTCTCATCATCATCATGATCATCGTCGTCATCATCATCGTAATCATCATCACCATCACCATCGTCATCGTCATCGTCATCGTCATCGTCATCGTCATCGTCATCGTCATCGTCACCGTCACCGTCACCGTCACGTCACCAACACCATCATCATCATCATCATCATCATCATCATCATCATCATCATCATCATCATCATCATCATCATCATCATCATCATCATCATCATCATCATCATCATCATCATCATCATCATCATCATCATCATCATCATCATCATCATCATCATCATCATCATCATCATCATCATCATGGAATTTTCTTGTGAATAATTTTTTTGAAAAAAATTAAATGTCAATAAATAACAACATTTTAACTTGTGTTTTGAGTTTTGTTTAACAACATATCTTTAAATATTGTTAAGCTTTGTTTCATAAAGGCTGTCTGTGTATTATTTCAAATTTGATATTTTTTCGTCGTCGCCCTTTTTTCTGCTTTTTAATGCAAAAAAATCTGCAAGTTTCCAGCCAAAAGTGCACAAAAAAATAAAGTTCAACGATCTCTTAATTCAATAAGATTAAAAACAATGGTTTTTCTCTGAGATTATGGTGAAACCGAATATATGCACCGAATTGAACCGTAGGTCATCTTAGTTCACTAAATCCTGTGCAGCAGCGTAATTTCTTTCAAAGCTATTAACATTGGTTAAACAATTTTGAAATCAATGAAGTATAAAATAATTGTACATAAAATATATACGCGGAAATAAATTAGCTAAAACTCAAATTTTAAGATATATGAAATACAGCTAATCAAAAAATGTGGTTTTGATTATATTGTTATATCACGGAAAAATGCAAGAACAAACAAACTGACAGTTTAAAGGTTTGGGAATGTCAAAACTGCCATAAATTTATTTTTTTTTATCTCGCTTGGTGTGTCTCGTTTCAAATTTAAACTTAAGTTAAATAAAAACGAATAAATTTATTTCAGCTTTAGAAAAATTGCAATGAAAAGTTTTTTTAAGTAATACTTAAACCATAATTACTTGTAACTGCATAAATTCATCTATATAAGCACCGATGCAAAACAAAAATACGAAAAAGCTTATTTAAAGTGGCTCCACATTTTGGTTAAAACTTCAGAGTCACTGAACATTTTAAGAAGTAATGGCAGAGGGATTTGTTGGAAAAAAGTCTTAATTAGGCTGCAGAACTCCGATGATGTCGCTTGAACCGCAGACGAAACGCTGTTCCAGATCTTGGGGTATGACGCTGAAACTTTTGTCACCAAGTGTTGTGCATCTGTTGGCTAGTAATAGGATAGTAATAATTTTTTGTGGATGACGATCGGAGTTTCTGGCGTCCCTGAATGGCGCTGACCGGCTGTATACATCGGATCAGGTACGACGGGCACTTTCCTTCCATGCACTTAAACACGAGCAGCACAACCTTGAACTCTATTCTTTCTGGAAGACGAAGCCAGTGGTTTTCGAAGAAAAGGTGTTACGTGGTTTTGGAATTTATTTTGGCGGCGTTGGTGATGATGGACTACATTCGAGAAAGGTATTTTTTCGGCAAACTAGCTAGAATGTAATTGCCGTAATCAAGCCTGGGCATGATGAGAGCGACGACAAAAACTTTCCTACTGACAGCTGACAGAGCACCACCCACGCTTCGAATCTGCCGGAGCATAGCAAAGCATGCACAAATGGTGATGTTGATCTGTGACCTCATCGACAGATCGGAATTGATCTAAATGCCCAGGTTTGAGCTTATGGTGTATAACCACAGATCCATCTGTATAACCACTGATTCATCTGTATAACCACTGATTTATCTGTATAACCACTTATTTATCTGTATAACCACTGATCTACCTGTATAACCACTGATCCATCTGTAAAACTACTGATGCATCTGTAACTCTCTGGTTTTAAAATAACTGTATGCTCCCGCACTATTCGGAACAATGACGACAAACTGCATCATAAAAACTATTTCAATTTTTTAATCTACGTTTAAAAACCAATTATAAAGACGAAAAAGTAAAAATTCAGTTTTTGAAAGTTTACCGTCAATTGAGACAAAATGCAGATAAGGTCTGTCATGGTAAGTCAAAAGCAGGTTTGTTTTTATAGAAAAATACAAAAGTAGCGTCATAGAGAATCGTTCATGCCACTTCAGGTATTGCTGAATAAATAATATAAAACTTGCGTTAATGCTGACAAAAAAAATGGTGAATAAGAAATACAGATACGTAGCAGCAGCCTCTAACTCCAATTTCTACTGATCCAACCCAAATTGTATTTATTTAGTCAGCTTACTCATCTAACTCATATTTCTTCATAATTCACCATATATTGTAACAAGTTCTGCTTAATCACCTACTCTTCTTGCTACATTTCGTCTTAAAGCGTTGGATAATAAATCCAGAGCACTGAGTTTTACAGCCTAAGAATAAAATGGAAAAGTATTTTAAGAGAGCCTGTTATCGCTAGCCATAGAGTTTTTATATCAATATTCCCACCTAAATATTTTTCATGGTAAAATATATGCGTAGGCGTGAACATGATTTCTCAGTTAGCGTATGTCTCTCTTTTTCTAAATTTTGTTCTCTTTTTTCTCTCTCGCTTTCTTTTTTTCTTTCTTTTTTTCACTTCTTATCTTCTTGCGTGACTGTATGTCCTCCCGTTTTTCTCATGTCTCTTCTACGTCCCTGTGTCCTATTGGTGAGCCGGATGAACGGAGTCGAACCTTCCACATTGGAAATTGAAGCCATCCATCAATCATTTGTGCTCTATCTCTTCCAACTTTGCTTTTTTCTGCCATTTTTTGTAATATCTATTTCTCGTTCATTCTGAAAAACTTCATTCAAAAAACGATTTTTTGCATTTTTTCCCTTTTAATTATTTTTCAAAAATCCCTATGTTTTGTTTTTTTTGCTTTTAATTTTACTTAAAGCTTTTTGATACAGCCAAAAACTAATATTTTTTTTTTCAAACTTTTTAATATAATTTTATCAAATTAAATATTGTTTAAATATAAAAAAACTATGAAAAAACAACAAAATCAAAAATTAAATAAATAAGGATAAAAAGATTTTTATGTTACTTCGTAAAAAGAGAATTCCTGCCAAACCTCGTTCATACATTGTCCAATGCGGAAAGCTCTACCGCACCGCGTTACGTCACGACTAAAAATTATAAATAAGCACAAGACAGCGCTCTCTATTCCACCATTTATTTATATTTTACCGCCTTTTTCCTGCTATTCACCTTTTATTATTATTTTTTCTTGTGCCGCTCCATCTTACTGCTGGAATTGAGGCATCTTTTGAATATGGAGACATAAATTTATATTTATTTTAATATTTATATTTATATTTATATTTATATTTATATTTATATTTATATTTATATTTATATTTATATTTATATTTATATTTATATTTATATTTATATTTATATTTATATTTATATTTATATTTATATTTATATTTATATTTATATTTATATTTATATTTATATTTATATTTATATTTATATTTATATTTATATTTATATTTATATTTATATTTATATTTATATTTATATTTATATTTATATTTATATTTATATTTATATTTATATTTATATTTATATTTATATTTATATTTATATTTATATTTATATTTATATTTATATTTATATTTATATTTATATTTATATTTATATTTATATTTATATTTATATTTATATTTATATTTATATTTATATTTATATTTATATTTATATTTATATTTATATTTATATTTATATTTATATTTATATTTATATTTATATTTATATTTATATTTATATTTATATTTATATTTATATTTATATTTATATTTATATTTATATTTATATTTATATTTATATTTATATTTATATTTATATTTATATTTATATTTATATTTATATTTATATTTATATTTATATTTATATTTATATTTATATTTATATTTATATTTATATTTATATTTATATTTATATTTATATTTATATTTATATTTATATTTATATTTATATTTATATTTATATTTATATTTATATTTATATTTATATTTATATTTATATTTATATTTATATTTATATTTATATTTATATTTATATTTATATTTATATTTATATTTATATTTATATTTATATTTATATTTATATTTATATTTATATTTATATTTATATTTATATTTATATTTATATTTATATTTATATTTATATTTATATTTATATTTATATTTATATTTATATTTATATTTATATTTATATTTATATTTATATTTATATTTATATTTATATTTATATTTATATTTATATTTATATTTATATTTATATTTATATTTATATTTATATTTATATTTATATTTATATTTATATTTATATTTATATTTATATTTATATTTATATTTATATTTATATTTATATTTATATTTATATTTATATTTATATTTATATTTATATTTATATTTATATTTATATTTATATTTATATTTATATTTATATTTATATTTATATTTATATTTATATTTATATTTATATTTATATTTATATTTATATTTATATTTATATTTATATTTATATTTATATTTATATTTATATTTATATTTATATTTATATTTATATTTATATTTATATTTATATTTATATTTATATTTATATTTATATTTATATTTATATTTATATTTATATTTATATTTATATTTATATTTATATTTATATTTATATTTATATTTATATTTATATTTATATTTATATTTATATTTATATTTATATTTATATTTATATTTATATTTATATTTATATTTATATTTATATTTATATTTATATTTATATTTATATTTATATTTATATTTATATTTATATTTATATTTATATTTATATTTATATTTATATTTATATTTATATTTATATTTATATTTATATTTATATTTATATTTATATTTATATTTATATTTATATTTATATTTATATTTATATTTATATTTATATTTATATTTATATTTATATTTATATTTATATTTATATTTATATTTATATTTATATTTATATTTATATTTATATTTATATTTATATTTATATTTATATTTATATTTATATTTATATTTATATTTATATTTATATTTATATTTATATTTATATTTATATTTATATTTATATTTATATTTATATTTATATTTATATTTATATTTATATTTATATTTATATTTATATTTATATTTATATTTATATTTATATTTATATTTATATTTATATTTATATTTATATTTATATTTATATTTATATTTATATTTATATTTATATTTATATTTATATTTATATTTATATTTATATTTATATTTATATTTATATTTATATTTATATTTATATTTATATTTATATTTATATTTATATTTATATTTATATTTATATTTATATTTATATTTATATTTATATTTATATTTATATTTATATTTATATTTATATTTATATTTATATTTATATTTATATTTCTTAAAGAAAGATTAATAGCCATTCTTTAAATTGTGATTGTATCCTCAATTAATAGAGAATATTGCATCGACGTGATTTGTGATTTGAGGAGCGAACAATACAAGTGAACGCAAATGTTTCTTGTAAGATGCGAAAATTTATCGATTCATTTTCATTAACAAACCCATCAAACCACACATCTACTCATCCAACCACCCATTTATACACCCAGCCATCCACTGATCCATCCAAATACCCAACCATCCATCTCCCCACGCATTCATCTACCTACTCAACCAAACACTCATTCATTCATTCACACATCTATCCATCCACTCATTTACCTATCTACTCATCAACCTATATACTCATCTACCCATCCACCCATCTACCCGCACACCCAACCACTTTTACATATTGACTATATTATCAAGGTTGACATTAAGGCTAACAAGTAGCAAAATACACATTCACACATACACCAAGTAACATTATTACGGCATAAACTAAACTTCCTAAAAACAAGTCTTATTTGCATTTAGACCTCTCTATAAAATAACTTTTAATTTTTATAAAATAACTTTTTATTTTTACTCAATTCTGATTTGCAAACTTCTCAATTTTTATTCTTTTATATAATAAAAATATATATCTAAATATATCACATAAAAAACTGCTGCAGCACTCTAAACAAAATTTACCATGACGATGTAGCCATCATAGGAGACAAGGTTTAAAATGAATTTCAATCCCGTACTGATATCTCATTTTAATTTCTTTTAAATTATACATTCAATTGCTTCATAAAATTTAATTTCAATAAGATTATGTAATTTTGTGAGCAATGTCAGAAAAACTTTAACCAATGAAAGAGAGAAATATAACTGTAAATGCTTTCTCAAAATAATTTTTGTTCGTAGTGTGTTTAGAAAAACAAGTGTTTGAAAAATTAAAAAAAACGGGAAAAATTAATATATTACGTAAATATATATTGTTTTACCTAATATTGGCAATCGTATCTGGGCTCTTTAAGAATGGTTTTATAATTTATAGAAACTAATAACAATAATGAAGATTTTACTTTCTGTGTTTATTCAAATAATTTAGTTACTTGCTGGCATTTAAACTAACAGAAATATGACATTATTACCAAAGATAAAAATATGACATTACCCCCTACAAAACAAAAAACCTATATTTTCACTCGCGGCTTTGACCGCAGTCTGTGAACAATGTTGTCAATTACTTCAACAGTCTTGTCCAGTCTTTTTGGAACTTATTTGATTTTCCAATTCTGCGTTGTGTATTGGAAAACCACTCAAACGACATTTTTATAATTTTCTTCACAATTGATTGTTGATCACAGCTGGCCCCCAATCGGTTACTTGCGGCCCTACATAATCGAGTCCACAGCTGTGCAGCACAGTCACTCCTCAATTTTCTAACGCTTTCTGAACATTTAAACACAAGATTAACGTCCACACAAAACTGTCTGATTCTTTTAAGTACAAGGTTCTCTTTCGTTACAGGAACGTTCACAGGCTACTCCATAAACTTCAATGTTATTCGAGTTTGTCGTCTGGCATAGTCGCTGACAACAGGACTACCCTCAGTGGTGCCCCACCTCAACACTGGATCAAGTCTTTTTTATTTGTTTTTGCTGTGCCTCACCTGATTTGTGCAGTCTGTCCGGCTGTCATCTGTCAGATGTTCTGAAACAAACACAGCTGGTGAACTCAGGTTCAAATTATGTTTCGCCACCGGAACCCACAACACTTTCTTCATCAGCAGCACGCTAGTCTAGAACCGTGTCCACTACTGCCTCAGCCGTCTTTGCAACTAGACTTTCAACAGCCTTGCCATCCAGACAATACTTGGGTTGACCACTACCAGAGGATCCCCCATTTTCAACTATTTTTTTGCTGTCCTCCATTACTGTTCAGCGACCGTTTTCTTAGCTCCCGCCTCAATAAACGACGGAAAGTTTCTCCAGTACTTTTAGAACCATTTTTTTCAGATCCCACTTTTGACACCAATTTTGTAATATTGACAACCGTATTTGGGTTCGTTTAGAATGGTTTTATAATTTAGTAATACTAATAATGTAATAATACTAATGAAGGCTTTACTTTCTGTGTCTATTCAAATAGTTCAGTTACTTGATCCCATCTGTAATAACAGGAATAAGATATTAATTATAAAGATATGGCAATATATATACACCAGTATATATATTATATATTATATATTATATATTATATATTATATATTATATATTATATATTATATATTATATATTATATATTATATATTATATATTATATATTATATATTATATATTATATATTATATATTATATATTATATATTATATATTATATATTATATATTATATATTATATATTATATATTATATATTATATATTATATATTATATATTATATATTATATATTATATATTATATATTATATATTATATATTATATATTATATATTATATATTATATATTATATATTATATATTATATATTATATATTATATATTATATATTATATATTATATATTATATATTATATATTATATATTATATATTATATATTATATATTATATATTATATATTATATATTATATATTATATATTATATATTATATATTATATATTATATATTATATATTATATATTATATATTATATATTATATATTATATATTATATATTATATATTATATATTATATATTATATATTATATATTATATATTATATATTATATATTATATATTATATATTATATATTATATATTATATATTATATATTATATATTATATATTATATATTATATATTATATATTATATATTATATATTATATATTATATATTATATATTATATATTATATATTATATATTATATATTATATATTATATATTATATATTATATATTATATATTATATATTATATATTATATATTATATATTATATATTATATATTATATATTATATATTATATATTATATATTATATATTATATATTATATATTATATATTATATATTATATATTATATATTATATATTATGTTATATAAATTATATTTAACAAATGCTCTTCATTTTTTTTCAATATTAGTATGCGTTTCTATTTCCTTTCTCTCCATCTTCTTATCTCTCCTTCTCATTCTCTCTGATTATTTCAATAACATGGCGTCATAAATCTTACCAAACTGACAAATAATATTGCCTGGAATTAGAAAAAATTTATAAACGTTAATAAAAGGGAGAAATTTTTTTAAAAATAATACAAGTGGACAATGAGTTTCACGTGCACACAAACATACACAAACAGTCATTCACTCACATTCGCACACAAGCATACATATACATAGACATATACACAAACACATACACGAAACATACAGCCACTCGCACAGAAGGACAAACTTAAACATCCACAAGCATATATAGCAAAACACAGAAAAACTTCAACGCACTTAATTCATTAATTCAGCCTTAATTCAACGTAAAATGTTTCGATTTTTGTTTCAAAGTGAAAAATTTACATCTTCAAATAAGTAAAATTTTAAAAGTAATTTAATAAATTAATAAAAAATTAGAAAAACTTAAAATTTTGGAATTTTATATAAACAAACTGTAATGACAAGTATGATTAAAAATAATAAAAACAGACTAAAAGTCTGAATTTATTTTAACAAAAATCCGCTTAAGGAATAATGAAAAATTTATTTTTGATTGCTTTTGTGAAATTCGAATGGAATGAAGTCAGAAAACAATTCATTGATTTTTTTACAAAACATTCCGAAACAAGTTCTATAAAGTCGAGTACAAGTTTTCGATGTTTCAAACAAAATGACAAATAAAAAACATTTCTAACACATATGCTGAGAGATGCGTGTTTGTATGTTTGTTTGCATGTTTGCATGTGCGTTTGTTTGTATGTTCGCTTGTATGTTTGCTTGTACGTTTGCATGTGCGTTTGATTGTATGTTCGCTTGTATGTTTGCTTGTACGTTTGTTACTAATTACCATGTTTTTCTTAACTTGCTTTCTTGTCTGTCTGTCAGTTTTTCTGTCTTTCTGTCATTCTTTCTGTTTGTCCAAGATTTATACTTTATATATATATTACATTTTACTTGTATGTTTGCTTGTGGGTTTGTTTGTTCGTGATTGTATGTTTTTTCGCTTGTTTTATTTGTTCTTTTGTATGATTGTTTGTATGTTTGTGTGTATGTATATTTTTTGTATATATTTCTTAGGATAATTTGTATGTTAGTGTGAAGGTTTTATTGTATAGTTGTTTGTATGTGTGTTTGGCTGCTCATTTGTTCTGTTTTGAGATTCCTGTGTTTATTTATGTCTGTGTGTTTGTATATGCAGGTTATTTATGTCTGTGTGTTTGTGTATGCAGGTTATTTAGATTTTAATTGTTCCGCTTTCATTTCCGCCCGGATCACCAAAGAATACGAATTTCACGTTGAAAGTTTAAAACAGTCGAAAGTTTGACTGCAAAATGAAAGAAAAAAGTGTACAAAAAATGTATTAAGCGAATTACTTTTCAGAACTAGATTTTTGGAGTTTGTCCAAAGCTGGAGGACTTTTAAATGTTTAGCAGGTCGTGTCGGAAACGACAAAGTGTCCAGACGATAAAGTTTAAAAAAACACTGAATAATTCAAGATTACAGTGAGAAAAAAATAAAAAACACTGAAAAATATCACGCCAATAAACAAAAACCGAGCCATATCAAAAGTGAACAACTGAACAAAGCAATATTATGCACCTATGGTCAGGCAAAGGAGATTGGAAAGTTTTATTGTAAACCAATTACAACTTTCATACATTATAATATAAATCGCGATGATGATGATGATGACGACGACGACGACGACGATGATGACGACGATGATGATGATGACGATGATGATGATGACAAAGACCGTAGTAATAGTGATGATACGAAAAGTACCACTGCATACGACCACTTGTGTCGGCCTCATTAAACAACGATATTGGCTTTCCGGTAGGGTTTGTAAAGTTCGATTTCCGACCGACCAACTCAGCCGCCTGTCGAAAGCAATATGGCAACCGGAAATATGAGGTTTCATAAATTTTCAAACATGGCGGTCTGTAAAACGTCTGCGCTTTGCAACAATTCATCTTTATTTATGCATTATCTCAATCACATGATTACGATTAATTATAATAATGATTTTATTTAAATGGCTGCTTTTTCTAAATTATATTTGATCGATGGCAGCCAGATTGCAATTACGCATCTGTTCCGTCATAGGCATCCGCCAACTTCCAATATGGCCGACAATACAATATGGCGGAGACTTCGGGATAGACATGCAAGGAGCCGGAAGTCGCGGTGACATGCCACGTTATGACAAGATGGAAGGCGGAATCGTGTCTATGGAAACATAGTTGCGACAACATGGCGGCCAATTGTTTGCTCACAGTCATGGCGACGTTGCACAGACGAATAAACAAAAGAAATGTTGTCTGTTTTATTTCCGCCGACGAACTTCCGGCGAATTACTCGCACTGGCATCTTAATTAGAAGAGACAGCAACTGAGCAGTGATGTAACAGCTGTGACTGCTGAAGTTGCAGTTGAAGTTGCAGTTGAAGTTGCAGTTAAAGTTGCAGTTGCAGTTGAAGTTGCAGTTGCAGTTGATGTCATGCCGTTTGTGTGGTCTGGAAGTCACAGATTAGAGATTAGATGTGTGTGCTGTCAGAGTGTAAGTTGCCTTGGAAAAGTAAAAATTTGTAAAGAGAGAAGTGTGTAAATAATTTTCAAAATTGAAGAAATAAAAAAGAGAGAGAAAAAGTAAAATGAAGGAAGAGAGAAAGAGAGAGAGAGAGAGAGAGAGAGAGAGAGAGAGAGAGAGAGAGAGAGAGAGAGAGAGAGAGAGAAAGAGAGAGAGAGAGAGAGAGAGAAAGAGAGAGAATGAGAAGATATACGAGAGGCGACATATTGCTCTGCGATGCGTGAGAAAGATGGCGAGCCAGGAATGAATGAGTGGGCGGGCGACCAGGTCGTCATCTTCGTCGTCCTCATCATCATCAATATTGCCTGGATCATTATCATCGAAACCACTATCATAATCATCATACCGTCCTTATCATTACAAGAGATTTAATGGTTGTCTAACACATATAATTATTTATCTTATCATCATAATAGTGCTCAATTATTCAAGATACATGAATGTTAATTTAAGCGGTAGTAGTAGTAGTAGTAGTAGTAGTAGTAGTAGTAGTAGTAGTAGCAGCAGCAGCAGCAGCAGCAGCAGCAGCAGCAGTAGTAGTAGTAGTAGTAGTAGTAGTAGTAGTAGCAGCAGCAGCAGCAGCAGCAGCAGTGCCAGCAGCAGCAGCAGCAGCAGCAGCAGCAGCAGCAGCAGCAGCAGCAGCAGCAGCAGCAGCAGCAGCAGCAGCAGTAGTAGTAGTAGTAGTAGTAGTAGTAGTAGTAGTAGAGGTAGTAGTAGTAGTAGTAGAGGTAGTAGTAGTAGTAGTAATAGTAGTAGTAGTAGTAGTAGTAGTAGTAGTAGTAGTAGTAGTAGTAGTAGTAGTAGTAGTAGTAGTAGTAGTAGTAGTAGTAGTAGTAGTAGTAGTAGTAGTAGTAGTAGTAGTAGTAGTAGTAGTAGTAGTAGTAGTAGTAGTAGTAGTAGTAGTAGTAGTAGTAGTAGTAGTAGTAGTAGTAGTAGTAGTAGTAGTAGTAGTAGTAGTAGTAGTAGTAGTAGTAGTAGTAGTAGTAGTAGTAGTAGTAGTAGTAGTAGTAGTAGTAGTAGTAGTAGTAGTAGTAGTAGTAGTATTAATTTGTATCTGAAAACCAATCATTGAATTCTTTCTCGAGGAGATTTCGTTTTGTTTCCGCGTCTGTCCTGGCATTCAAAAGGCTGGAGAATTCGTCTTCCGTCAATTTGAAGAGTCGATACCTTTCTATAACAAACTGTTTCAAATTCAAAGAACTCTCTCTGTCGTTGCTAGTTGTATCGTAAGGAAAAGAATTATTTAAAAAATGGTTATTTATATCAGGACCTCTGGCTGCTGGGATTTCCGAGATTAGAAGGGATTGCAAAAATATTCGATATTGTGAAGTATTTCTTATTCTTTTGTAGTAGTAGTAGTAGTAGTAGTAGTAGTAGTAGTAGTAGTAGTAGTAGTAGTAGTAGTAGTAGTAGTAGTAGAGGTAGTAGTAGTATTTGAAGTAGTAGAAGTATTTGTGGTTGTTGTAGTTGTACTAATTCCAGGCTGAACACTTTCATTTTATTCAAGTGGACTTAAATGTTGGGAGTGATCGTTAAATATTCATGAGGGGGGAGCGAGGTCATTGAGTGAGCGGCCGATGGAGCGGATGAAGGAACTTATAATGGATAAAAGGAGTTGAATTTGTAAATAAATTAACGAATAAATAAAAAATAAGTTAATGAACTGATTATTGAATGATTCAGCAAGTGAACAAAAGAACAAACGATCGAGCGAACAAATTAATGAATAAATAAGATAATATAAAAACTATAATAATTTTAATTATTATAACTGGATTTATAAATAGCGAACAAGTAGAATAAAATTTATCACATTATTGAAAGATCCATAAAACTAATAAATTAATATTTTATTAAAAGGATAAAAGACGACGTGAAGGAACGAATCACGTGCATATTTGTAGACTTCCTTATTCCATCTGCGCATGCGTGTGCACGGAATGAAATGTCTCCAGCTAACCAGCCAGAAGAAGAAGATCCTTTATAAACAGATAACGTCGCTGCTACAACAACAACAACAATCAACTTTTGCTGCTGGACATTCAAAAACGCGCCAATTTAATTCGACTAACAACAACATAAGAAGAAAGCAGCTATGAACCACATCAAAAGCAAATAAGCCAGCAACAACAACAAATAATAACAGAGTACGGATGAATTTTCAAGCAAAAAAAATAAGAAAGATTTGACCAACTCCGCTCTTATCAAGCTACTTTCTATCCTCTCGCTCGCACGAACCTCTCTCTCTCTCTCGTCACCGTCACGTGACACCGACCGGTCACGTGACAAATTTATCACGGTGGCAAAATGGCCCCGGGAAGGAGTTGGCGAAGCGTCGTAGGAAGACACTGGATGATTCCATGCAATGATGACGATGACGATGATGAACACGGAGCTGAGACACTTTGGTGACGGAGATAAAAATAGCATTGTGATGATGATGATGATGACTGTTTTGTTTGGAAAATGAAGAAATGTAATGATGAAGATGGTTTGAACGTAAATGATGATAAGAATAAATAATTAGCTCAATGTTAACGTAACTATTATCATAGCTTTTTTCCATTTTTTTCATTATTATAACCGTCATTGTTATCAAAAATTTTACTTTTTGTAATCTCCAACATTATCTTCGCAACCACCAACTTTGTCACCAACACCAACACCATCATCACCAACACTACCTTCATCATCACCACCATCATCTTCAGCATTATCATTATCATCACCATCGTAATCATCGTCGTCATCATCATCATCATTATCAGCATTGAGCTTCAACATCTCTGAAGATCAACTGACGACTCAGTCTTCTCTTTCATGTCCACATCATGCTCTTTCCTTATATCCTTCCTTATATCCTTCTTTATATCCTTCCTTATTTCCTTATTTCCTTCTTCCTTTCCTTTTCTTTCTTTCCTTCCTTCCTTCCACAAGACACGCACGTGTCTCCTTTTTAATTTCTTTCTGACATTTTCAACTTCCGTTGTCACAGAAACATGTTTCCGTTATTTATTTAATTCAGTCAAGAATTCAGTGTTGTGCAGCCGGTGCAATTCGTAAGCATCAAACGGACGCGTTGTGTTATGCAGAGAGGGGGCCACGTAATGTCTGAAATGTCTGTCAAGGTCAAATCTATAACTGTTATAAAGAAAACGTCAGTTTCTGTTTGTTGAATGTTTTAGTACTTTTTTTAAGCGAAAAAACTTTCTTGCTGTTAATATGCATGCATGCATACTTACAGACTCTTTGTTACCAGGCATGCATGAATGCATATTTAGTTTACAATGCATACATTGATGCAGATTTGGTTTACCATGCATGCAGATTTAGTTCCCAATACATACATGAATTCTGATTTAGTTCACAATGCATACAGGAATTCAGATTTAGTTTACAAGGCAAGCATGAATGCATATTTAGTTTACAATGCATGCATGAATGCATATTTAGTTTACAATGTATGCATGAATAGTTTTAAAAAATCAGCTTTTCCATACTTCAATTATGTCTGCAGCCACGTTTTCTTACAATTTTTTTTTCTTTTTTTCGTTCTCCCGTGCTTCCTTTTCCTCCAATAAATTAACACTGTTGAACTTTCTCATCACTCCGTTTGCAAATCTACTCTTTCTAGCCTCATCATTACAGGCTTTTAGTTGTGTTACATCATTTGATCAGCATTATCATCACCACTGTCGTCATCAACATCACTATCGGTATCAACACCACCGTCATTTAAATTATCATTATCATCATCATCATCTCTCTCTTTCTCTCTCTCTCTCTCTCTCTCTCTCTCTCTCTCTCTCTCTCTGTCTCTGTCTCTCTGTCTCTCTCTTCCTCTAAGGTTGAACAACACTTCTTATAAAAAAGTTCAATGTTCTTGTTTTCATAAACAAACAATTGAACATCATGTCGAGAATAATTTTCATAATTAAAAGACAGAACTTTCAATAAAATATTTTACAATTACCTACTAAAGACTGTTTTATAAATAGCATTTAATTTTTTTATTTAATAATTATTATTATTTATTGTTTTTAATCTATTTTTGATTTTAATAGTTCTTGACAGAAACACTAAACTAGAGGTGTACGCCGACGTCAAATCGTCGGCGGCGGCGCGCCGGTCTGTGACTAAACTTGAATTTTGCGAATTTTAAGCGTCAACAACGTTAAAATATGCTAAAACATGCAGACATATAAACTTATGCAATTGTAATGACACTCTATGCTGCTATAGACCGTTCATTTATATTTGTGTTATTTCTGATGGGGATTGTAAGCCATCAAAATCTACTTATATAATGTTCTATCCTCACTCGCTCACTCACTACAATTTTTTAAAACTTCGTCTTTATTTATTTTACATGAAAACACTTTTTTTAAATCTTTAGGGGGGGAGACAAACCCTGTCCCTACAAATGACGACACTAGCAGAATATTTAATTATCATCGGGTTCAGAGCTATAATAAAAGTTTCAGAGCTATAACTTGTCGCGAAGTGTTCAAAAATTCGATTGCAAGATTTATCTGCACAGAAAGACAAACAGAGACAAAATGAGTTAAGAGTAGAACGTTGTAAGAAAATGAAAATTTTCAGAAGATTGAAGTTTTGGCTTATATAAAATAACATAGATCTTAATTTTCATTGGAATTTGATTTTTTGTGTGACCTATTCTTTTGTTCATATTAACAGGTTTTCACTTTTTCTTATAATATAGAAACAATCTTCAATATAATTCAACTTTTTATGTATTTTATTTCTCGCATAACTATCTATTTTGTTTTCTAATTATTAGTTTTACGGTTTTCGCTTATTCAGTTTCGAGCCTTGAGAATGGAGTCGCTCCAAAGTTAATTGACACGAACTAAATAAACAAGAGATTCAAAACATTCTCTGAACTTTGACACTTATTATGTATTGTTTTACATTTTTAATGAAAAACTCAATTGTTAATTGTCGAGCAAATGGGAATGGGAGGGATGGGCATGGGAATTATGTGCTTGGGAAAAATGGGAATAGAATCAAGTTCAAATTATGTGAAAGTGAAAGGATGGAAATAGGAAAAATACTGATGGGAATGGGTGGGATGAAAATTGAAATTTCTATTTTTGTTTTTCACACTTCTAGTACAAATTGATTGTGTAAACTAATTGAGTTCATTAGTAGTGTACACTGGCTGTGCACGCTAACTGTATAAATTGGTTGTAAACATGGCAACATCGGCAGTGCACACTGGTGTTAACATCAACTGGATCTTTCCGGTTGAATATAGAAACAAATTCAATTGAAAAGTTGAAGAAATCAATCAGGTGCCTGCTTACATGCTTACGTCATGTCCGAGTCGTTTGCGCATGCGCGTGTTAACTGCGGGACCACGCTAAATCCGGAGGATCTTTCCCGCCATTTTTCTCTTGGCGTTTGTTTCCGTTTTGCAGAAGCTTCAAATGAATGGGTGAATGGCAAAAAAACAGATTGGTGGATAAGCCAGCGAATGAGTTGACGGATAGGTAGATTTCTTATTGGGTGAACCGCTGGGTGAACCGATTGGGGAGCAGATATGTGCAAAGAGATGGAGATTTCTACAGATGGGTTAATAGATGAATGAATCAATGACCATGACTATCGTTCATTGTCACAACGATTGTCCATCTAACCTACCATCACGGCCATAATAACATCACATTTTATTGTAGTTCCTGTTTTATATGCGCTAATTGTCTTTCACCTTGTCATTTTTTAATCAATTTTACCATCCACTATCATCAACACCTTACCACCACCACCACCACCACCTTCATCATCATCATCGTCATCATCATCGTCATCATCATCATCATCAACATGACCACTATCATTTCAAAGTGGCTACATTCACCGCCAAGCCAGCGCTCAATTGATGGTCAATTACGGCGAGTGATATCGCCAATAAAGCGGTAGAGATGGCGTTTAACCGACCCTTCAAAACGCCCCTCTGAAGACACCCCCCTCTGGCAGATGTGGGCGGACGTATACGGACGGGTTATTAGTATGCTTAGTTCGTATTTTAGACCCGAAGGTGCAGTTGTTGACAGTATCGCAGTTCGTTCCACCGATGTCTGTTGTCGTTGTTGTTTGCCTTCGACTCGAGCTTTTCCTTGTCATATTATTTTGTTGCTATGAAAGATCATTGGTGGTGGTGGTGATGATGATGGTGATGTCGGTGATGATAATGATGGTGGTGTTGATGATGATGATGGTGATGATAGTAATGAAAGGTGGTGATGGTGATGATAGTGATGATGGTGATGATGATGATGATGATGATGATGATGATGATGATGATGATGATGATGATGATGATGATGATGATGATGATGATGATGATGGTGGTGATTATTTGACGCGATGATGACGATATTGACAAACTGGAAATTAATAATAACAAAAAACACAATGACAATGAAACATTCGACCGTCAAATTACAATCCGATCGTTATCAAAATTGCAAACGGTGGTGATGATGATGATGATGTTAGAAGTTTGAGAATTGAAAATCAAAACATTTGATGGACTGCTCTTGACGCCAGTTCTTTCTTGACATGCATGGCAAGATAATTGACAGCAAGAAGTTACGTCGGTTGACATGTGACCGCATATAATCATAGAGGATTTCTTTTAAAGTGACTTTAAATTGTTGACAAAAATTCAAAATATGACGCGATGGAAAACAAACGTCAATTTTTTTCTTTATTGACAATGGCGTGACTCATATAAGTTCTCAATAAATCTATTACTAATGATGTAGTGGGAAGAATGATAGATGTGAAGATGATATTGGTAAATTTGGTTATGGTGAAAATAAGTAATAAAAAAGATGAAACTGAATATAAAACAAAAGGGATGAACAAGGCATTGATGATAACCAAAATAAATTTCATGATGACGATTGTGGAAGATATTGAAAGAAGATAAAACTGATCAGTTGTGGGAACATCAATATAACTATCTCAAACCATCCCCACTTCTACACTTACAAAGCATCCACCACATAGACTACCATTATCATTTATATTATTTTTATTTTTTATTTATTTATTTGTACTAGAACAACTTCCACCCCCATCGGATCCCCCCCTCCCCTGCATGGCCACCGCACAGAGCTGCATAACTTCTACTACTGGGGTCGTTTCTAAATGGATAGTAGAAAATTGATCAAATTATAATAAACGGTAGATTTGTTATGCGATATCAGATGCAGTCAATTATGCAAAGATTAAAATCTACTCTCCTTTGCCATTTGTGTATCTTTTTCATTCTCTGTTTTTTTCTTTTTTTACTCTCATCTCACTTTTTTTTTAAAAATAGTTTATTTTATTTATTTATTGTTTTTATTATTAAACATCATTTAATAATTTTGTTATTTATATATTTATTTATTTTCATATTCTTAAAAATATTTCCATCTAATTCTCCTTCCCTGTACATCTGAATATTCACAGAGGCGCGTATTTTCATATTTTCATGAGCAAGCATCTTTCGACTTGCCAAAGAGATAAATTACCCTCCCGAGCCCCACTCAGATGACTCAGACTTAATCCGCCGGAGGTCAAGGAGTCAGACGTGTACAGGTGTCTCAACGCGTACAAACACGTACAAACACGTACAAACAAGAACACCGAGACTGGCATAGAGACGCATAAATATGCTGACGTGAAAGGGCAACTGAGGGGCATGCTCGTGGGCTTGTTGTTGAGAAGATATGTAGTGATGGTGATGATGGTGATGATGATGATGGTGATGATGATGGTGGTGGTGATGATAGAGTTGGTGATTATGGTGATGATGGTGATTATGGTGATGGTGGTGATCGTGATGGTGATTGCAATGGTGATGATAGTGATGGTGATGATTGTGATGGTGATTCTGAATGTGTTGGTGATGGATGATGATGTTAATGATGATGGTGGGGATAGTGTTGGCATTAGTAAAGTTGATATAAAGAAATATCACTCTTCTACTCCCTTGCTCTACTTTCCCGATTGCTCTTCCGCTCCCGCTCGTTTTCCCGGCTGCTTTCCCGCTCGGTCTCCCGCTCTCTTTCTTTTTTCATCTTCCGCCTAACATTTTTTGCCCATAAAACGTAAAATAGAATTGTTAGAAGCTGCTTGAAACATTCATTCTTCAAACTATGTTACTTAAACTGAATTTGAATTTAGCTACGCAATAACTTTTGATGTTCGTAGATAAGCACTTTTTCTCCACTGTGAGAACTACCTCCATACCTAATTTTATTGCAATTATATATATATATATATATATATATATATATATATATATATATATTGTTGAAATAAAAACAAAGGTGAATATAAATAACACTTTTTTATTTTTTCAAAGGTAAAATAACTCTGAACAATAAAATTAATGAATTGATAAAAAATATAATCACCTTTTCCCACATGGGAAAATGTATTTAACAAGGAAGATATCAAAAGAGCAAAAAAGTGTAAGCAGATTAAATTTGTAATAAAGTAATTTATTTAAATATTAGAAAATCTTTGTTAAACAGTGTTATTAAAAAAATAACAAACTAAATAAATTGAAATTCTATTGCTCCTTGAGACCACTTATATTTTGAAATTTAATTTTTTCTAAATTGGCAATTAACAAATATGTTGGTGTTTAAACAAGTGAACTGTAAAAAAAACTTTGTATTTTGAAAATCATTTATATATTAATAATCGGCATAGGGATTGTAAATCCTGGGATTTTTCCAATCCCGGGATAAGGGGATTGGAAATTCTCAATCCGGATCGTGACTTATTGCAAATTTTACAAAAAAAACTTTTCAATTTTTTATTTTATTGAAATAACCTTTTAATAAAGAAAGTTTAAAAAGGGTTTCGTCTCCAAGCCGTGATCTCCAAACATAGGGATTGTAAATCCTGAAATTTTTCCAATGAACCCGGGATGGTGAACAGTTCTATCTGACATGTGTAAATTAACACTTGCATACCTCTTGTTGTTTTACCAGTTATTTGTTATTTAATGAGTATATCTAGTAAAACATCCCCTATCCCGGGTTCCCGGTCTCCAATCCCAAAAAAAAGAGCCGAATCCAAATTTTTTTGCAAATATTTCTATTTGTTGATGTTAAAAAAATATCCGTCATTTTCAAATAAACAACAGAGACAATTCAAAAATTCAGTGTATGAGCAGTATGAGCATGGTTGGCATAGTACAGTATATGAAGGAAATAATCTTATCAAAAGATTTTCCATCAAAGTACTTCAGGTAACATTTTCGTCTGAATTTTAATTAAGTCTCGATTTTTATTTCTTTAAATTTTTTATTTTCCCCATTTCTGCTTTATTTCGTTTTTATTTACTACTTATTATGACAACGCTAAAAACTTTATATGAAATGATATTAATGATGATGGCGACAATATAGTAGTTATGAATATCACATGACATCACCGATAATAACGATGACGACGATGTTGACGACGACGACGACGACTACGACGACGAAGACGAAGACGATGACGATGACGATGATGCATATAATGATGATGATGATGATGATGATGATGATGATGATGATGATGATGATGATGATGATGATGATGATGATGATGATGATGATGATGATGATGATGATGATGATGATGATGATGATGATGATGATGATGATGATGATGATGATGATGATGATGATGATGATGATGATGATGATGATGATGATGATGATGATGATGATGATGATGATGATGATGATGATGATGATGATGATGATGATGATGATGATGATGATGATGATGATGATGATGATGATGATGATGATGATGATGATGATGATGATGATGATGATGATGATGATGATGATGATGATGATGATGATGATGATGATGATGATGATGATGATGATGATGATGAGGATGATGATGATGATGATGATGATGATGATGATGATAACAAGGCAGGACAGCGGTGACACAAAGACCGCCCTGTATGTTTAATGCTCGTAGCATTCAATGACAGATGAGATCTTTTAATGAGAGATCAGAATTGAAGTTATTTCTCGAATAAATCTTTGTGTTTTTTTTTAAATTTCGCTTTTAAATTCGCTTTTACGTTTTAAAAATAATTCTCATCTGAGCATTCTTCAGGCAACAACGTCTCACAATGCTACTTCTTCACAGCTCATTTTTTTACACTTGCGAAATGCGTACGAATTAAAAAAAAATCACAACAAAAAATAATTAATACAAATTATAAACAAAACTGTAATTTAAATAACTATTTAAGATATTTACTTAAATTTTGTTTTTTTGGAAATTTAAAAAAATGTCACCAACTTACTTCTCTCGTTTTTTCCAGGAGTTCCATGCAAACGCCGCCGTTAGTCAAGTGAATGTCAAAAAATTCGAAAAATTTCAATGCAATGAAATTAAATAAGTTGCATTTGAGCTATTATTTCGTGGTCGAAAATCTGTTTCATGCAAGTTCGTTTGGTCAAGTAGTTCTCCTAAGTACTTCAGGTTTAATTATTTCATAAATTTGTTTTTTAAAGTAAAAATTCAAACATTTCTTATTTTCAATTTAAATAAAAGATTTGATTATATAATCATTAATACTTTTTTTCCAGCCGTTCGCTATGGAAGAGACAGTCTCAGTCAGTGACACTTCTATCTGACGCCCGGAGTCATTGCGTTCCTAAGTAGTTCTCTACCCTGATGCGCATGTATGAATCAGCGGACGTGTCTTTGAGGTACAGACGGACAGATGAACGAATGAATAAGTAAACAAGCATTGGATGAATGAATGAATGAATGAATAAATAGATGGATGTAGATAGATTAATAAAGAAATGGATGGCAATGTTGTCAGTGCAAATGGACAAAACACATTGATTTTCAAAAACTCGTGCATTTTTCATGGTAAAACAATTTAGCTTGAGATGAGTGGGATGTGCCTTAAAATGCGTACTAGAGTCAATTGTATGAATTAGTTATATGCTGATTTGATATTTGTTGCATTTTATTCCCGAATAAAATTAATTAAATAATAAAATTAGTAACATAAATAATTATAAATTAAATAAATAAATTCAGATGTCACGATGACGAGGGCATTGACAACTTTTAGAGTGTACAAAATCTATTTGAATGAGTGGGCGGAGAAAAAGAGAGATCATGTCTTGAGAGATAGAGAGGATATGTCTTGAGAGATAGAGAGAAATGTCTTGAGAGAAAAAAGAGGACATGTCTTGAGCGATAGAGAGAACGTGCCTTGAGAGATAGAGAGAACATGTCTTGAAAGAAAGAGAGGAAATGTCTTGATAGATAGAGAGGATATGTCTTGAAAAAAGGCATGTTTTCAGAAAAAGAAATAATATGTCTTGAAAGAAAAAGAGAACATGAGAAAAAAATAGAAAAAAAGAGAAAAACAAAAAAAGAAAGAGAGGGAGACGGAGACGGAAAAAAAAAGTTTGATAAAAAACGAAAAAAAAATAGAGTTAGTGAAAAGCAAGGGTGGTCGGGCTTATAAGACGATAGAACAATTACAAAATCTCTTAAACATTGAAAAAAATATCAATAATTCCCCAAATGTTGTCACTAATGTTTTTCAATTCAGTTCTTCGAATTCTTTGTGTTAATTTGTGTTCTAAACACATACCTGCCGACTGAAACACATGTTACTACACATACACTTACATTCTCATTATTTCTACACACTACAGAACATATATATATATATATATGCATGAACACACACACACATGCACACAAACAAACAAATAAACATACTAATGCATATGCAAACTCACCAAGGGTTCTAACACCTCTCAAGGCACTCTTAAAACAGTCGACACCTTGATTGGAGAAAATTAAAGCTCTTGACCTCGCGGGAGGAGAAGTAAAGAAAATAAAAAAAACATTTAAAAACATTTATAAATACAAAGAAACAGCAAGTAAAAGAAAAAACGAATTTTTCAACACAAACCTTTATTTCAAATACACTGGATTTAGAAATACGAAAGATGTTCAAATTCGTAAAAGCGTAACTCCTTTAAGCAAGGAGTTCACTCGCATTTGCTAAAGGGGTAGGCGCCTATAAATGGCTGCCTTTGCAAGTACCCTCCCTCTCTCGCTTTGAGCAAGACTTGTCTTGATAAGGCGTATGCTAAATCTCAATAAAAAAAAAAAAAAAAAAAAATTAAGTTTTGTTTTACGTGAATCATGTATTGTCATTCAATATAAAGCTATGCTGAAAGTTTGAGCTTCCTAGCTAGTCAAAAAGCTGGTTAAATTTCACTTGCAAGATTTGCGTACAAAAAAGCCACACACACACACACAAACAAACAGAGATTGTAACCTAAATAAAAGTTTGTAAAAATAAAAAAATCTGAAAAGCAGTAAAACAATTTAAAACCTTTAAAGCCAAAAATAAAAAAAGTAAATAATAACTAAAATATTTACCTTTCTTATTTATTTGGACACCTTCCTCTTTTTCTCTCCATGCCTCTCTTTCTTTCTCTTTTTTCCTTTTTTCTCTCTTTTTCCGTCTTTTTTCCTCCAACACATTTAAAAAAACAGAAACAGAAAAAGGAAGAACGAGGGAAAAAGAAAGAAAAAAGAAAGAAAATACGATAAACAAACCAACCGGTATAACATTAGCTGCTGCAACTATTGAGATAGATCGACAGTCTTTGTCCATCAGGATTGGCCAGGTATTGACAGCCTCTTACAAGCAGATATCCACCTCATTTTACACTTCATTTCAAGAATTCTTTCTCGTGCTAATCAATTTTATTCTCTCCGTTTTTTTCAAAATTTTACGTTTTCCAGATTCTCTATCATTATTTAAATGTTTATATTTATCCAAATGTTTGTGTATCTTATAAGTTCAACTCTGTTTTGTTTTTGCAAGCCAGTCCTAAGTCTGGAGAAAAGAGGAGGGAAAAGTTAAAAGGATCAAGTTATGATCCACAACAGGAAGTACTTCGGTATTTCCGACACACTGATTCAACAGTCTTAAAACACCTGGTGTAAATGACTATAAACTATTTAAAAGAAATTTAATAAGTTATTAAAGTTATATGAATATTATATCAAAATTGTTTGTGTATTTAATAAGTTATATGAATATTATATCAATATCTTTGTGTATCTAATAAGCTATACAAATATTATATCAATATGTGTGTGTCTAATTAGTTAAATAAATAATATAATAATATGTTTGTGTATCTAATTAGTTATATAAATATTATACCAATATCTTTATGTATCTAATAAATTATATGAATATATTTCAATATGCTTCTGTATCTAACCAGTTAAATAATTATTATCTCAATCAGAGCTAGACATGGGTTGTGTTGTGTCCAATTTGTTTGACACAAGTATGAGTTGGGTTGGGTTGAAATAAAATCAAAACAAAACTTTTCAGGTGAGTCAGGTTGGCTTGGTTTGAGTACGTTTGGCCACCAAAAACGAACCCATGTCAACCTCTGATAACAATATGTTTGTGCATCTAAATGGTTATAAGAATGCATCATATATATATATATATATATATATATATATATATATATATATATATATATATATATATATATATATTTATATATATATATATATATATATATATATATATATATATATATATATATATTTATATATATATACCAGAGATGTAGTACTTGATACTCGTACGTGTACTCGAGTACAACTCGAGTACGTTTTTCAAGTACTCGTACTCGATACCATGGTACTCGTACTCGTACTCGCAACATCTCTGATATATACGCATCTATGAATTGTTAATTATTATTATTAGCTTTTGTTTACTCGGAGTGCCGTGTTTATTTATCAATTGCACAAACTCCAGAGAAAATGGCCGATAATAGAAAAACTGTGAGAAACAAAAAATTCAAATGATTATTTGAAAACAAAAGCTTAAAAAAGTGAAAAATAAAAAAAATTGAAACATGGAAACAAAGAAATTAAATTGAAATTTTGACGTGTAGATGACACAGCGTCATTCTTTGATAGAAGAATGATGATGTTATTTCTGCAGGGCGATCCATTTTAATTTCAATTTAATACCATCGCAATCTTCACATTTCTATGTTGCTGAAAAACAGTAAGAGAAGAAAAAGTTTTTGTTGAAGTCGATGTACGTTATTATACACTGTAGTACACTGTTGTGCATACCTATGTACATTGTACAGTGTTTCATGTGTGTTTTAGAAATTTAAATTTAATTTCAAATCAACTTTTATTTAGACCAAATTTTGTATTTGGAATGTATATGAAGATTGTATTTGAGGATTGTTAAAATTTTTTAATGAAAGTCTTCTCTATTTTTATTTATTATTATTTATTAAAAGTGCAAAAATTGGTATAATTGGCAATACATCTGCTGTCTTTGCTATACCTACTGCTCCTTGCTGGAAAAGACCTGGCCGCGTTTTCACTTACACAGCTGAAACACATTTGGCTTGGTGGAGGAAGCAGTTGATACCATCAGTGTAGCTTGAAGATGCTCATCAGTGAGTTTGGACTTGTACTTGGACTTATTGAAGTTCGTGGTGGAAAATAACCTTTCACACATTTTTGTCCTTCCAAAAACTCATTGTCCGATTGAAAATTCTGGAAATCTCAGAGAAAGTAGATGCAATTCTTTCAAAAATTGTCAAAGCTGTTTTTCCAATTACCTCCCTGAATTTAGCTATCAAATGATAGTTGGACTGCATGTCGATGAGTTCCATCTGCAAACAGAAAAACATCTTACACATCAAACGAGAAGGGGTCAGCAAAAAACTTAAAAGTGGCTCTGTGAGTCTTAAAGTCTGCAAATGTGTGGTCAAATTTTTCCTTTAGCTTTTTGATAGCATCAATATTGTCTTCGCAACTGAATGGCGTGTCCACATCCACGAGTGCTTTGCCAGCTAGAAAATGGCAAAGTTTTTCTGAGATAGCTTGGCTTTCTATAAAATAATTTTTTTAGAAAATGCTCTCACTTTGTCATTGACAGCACTGAAAAGCTGTTCATGGCTTTGTAACTTCTTGTTCAGTACATTCAGTTCCTGTGTGATGTCAATAAGAGAAGCTAAGCCCATGAGCCATTTGGATTATTTAGCACAGGAACAGCCATTCCATCGTTCTCCATGAAAGCTTTCACTTCTGTTCTCAACTCAAAAAACCTTTTCAAAGTAGTTATCCTGCTGAACCAACGCATCTAAGTGAATTAGAGCAAATCTTTATATGCAGGCTCTACTTTTTCCAAAATAGCCCAAAACTGCTTGTGCTTTGAACCCCTGGATCTTATACGGTTGATGCATTTTTAAATGACTTGAGGCATTTGCTGCACAGGGCCCGCTGATGGATAATTTAATGCAGAGCAATAGCCTCTTCCACAATATCTTTTTCTAGTATTTATTGAGCTAGTGCAACCAGTCCATTTTTCTCTCTCTCTCATTAAAGGTTCTCTGTTTGTTGTTTTTCCAGCAAACATCTTTCATGGTAAACCGGCATCCACAATGTCATTACACAGCTGGCGGAATATTTCCTGAGCGGTGGTCTGACCATGCATTGGCAGCACTGTGAGCAGCTCCTCTATCATTTCAGAGTTGTCATCAAGACCACGGATACACATTGCCAGTTGTGCAGTGTCAGTGATATCTGTACTTTCATCAAGAGGGTACGCAGATAATTCGGTTACAAAAGAAAACGGTGGTTATTAGAAAAAAACTTCTAAATTATTCGCAGAAAAACAAGGAAACCAGAAAAGAAATACCTTGATAGTAAAACAAAACAACAGCCACATCGTTGTTAAGGAAAAAAAATTTTAATTAAAAAGTTTTTCCAATTACAGATTTAAAATTATTTAAAAATTCTTATTTTAATTTTCTTCGTTATATCGCCACGGTGGGCCGCACTTGCATTGAACTTTGATATCAAGTGGGGGGTCACAAAATATCATCCACCGGGACGCAATTGGTCCGCGGGCCGGGTGTTTGAAACTACTGCCGTCTAAATCTATGCAAATTTTTATTCACACTGCACAGGCTGCAATTTTTACCTGTATACTAGAAATACCCCGTCTAAAATGATGGATTTTTTTAAATTTGATCGAACTGTCAGATATTCAATAAAGAACGTTTTCCTTCTTTGCCATTATTTTAGGAAGGTCAATCAAACCAGGATGATTAAATGTGGTAATTAGACACTATAGCTGCTCTACTTGCTCATCAATATCAAAAAAATGTTCAATGCTTTGGATCAAGCCTCGTTAAAGTAAATTAAAACATCTACAATTCATGCCATTCCTTTTTAAAACAGCTTCAATATTTTGCGATGTTTTTTAAATGCTTTTATTTAACTTCACTCGTTTTTCTGTTTGTGTGTTTGTTTGTCTGTGGTGATCAAATCTTAGAAACCAAAATTCATCCGCTTTTCGACCACCTAGAGCTCTAAAACTTTCAGGAAAGTTTTATTCTGGATGACAATACATGATTTGAATGTTTCCGACATAAAGTAAGCCTTAAATCAATTAAAATTATTCAAATCAAATTAATCAAGTTGTTTATGTATAAGTCGCCAGAGGTTCAAAATAATTAAACAGTACGGATGTTTATTTATAAGTCGCCAGAGGTCCAAAATAATTAACGTTTGTTTTAGATTCAAAAATTTTAGTTCGTTGATTCAAATAAAAAGGCAAAAAAGCATTTTTTAAAATTTATTTTTTATCTTTACTTGTTTAACAATAAATACAGCATGATGTTTGATGTAATCAGCTAATATCTTGCATAATAAGCTAAGGTAAAAACCCGCTAGTAAGTAAATAAAATGAAAATACTTTGGCTTAAACTGAATAACTTACTAACCTTAAAAATATAAATACGTCTAAAAAATGTGAATACTTTATTGTTATATTTTAAATAAACGTATTCCACGCATTTTTGTCGGGATTGTTTATCATTGAGCGGTTATGTCGGGGGGGTTATAGGCGCGATTTTATTGGGGCACTTTTGTCGGGGCGATTTTGTGACAGCGCTTTCGTTCACACATAACTGGACTAATAACTTTGCATTATTTAGCAAATCAAACTCTTTAACGACCATGTTGATATATTAATCTCTTCGTCTGGAAAAGACCTATCATCATCATTATAGTCATTATCATCCGTAGCATCATCATTATAATCATTATCAGCATCATCATTATAATCATCAGCATCATCACCATTTCCGTCATCATCACTGTTCTTGTCATCATCATCATCATCACCATTTGTACAGTTATTTGTCACTTTGTGTATTTTTATAAGTCCATCTATTTATTTGTCTTTTACCTTTCTTATGTCTTTCTGAAGTTGTGCTTTGCATCTTAATTCTTCCCACGTGTCGTGCTCTGCCCCAGATCGTAAGTCTTTTCTTCATCTTTCTCTCTCTCTCTCTCTCTCTCTCTCTCTCTCTCTCTCTCTCTCTCTCTCTCTCTCTCTCTCTCTCTTCTCTCTCTCTTTCTTTCTTTCTCTTTTTTGTCCTCCTTTTCTTCCTGATAAAAACTAAAATAGCTTCCAATTCAACAAAACTTCAAATTTTGTCCATTCGACCATCTTTTTTTATATACAAGTCTTTCTTATTTTAAATAATTTCTAGTGCACGAAATTCAATGAACATTTTTGTTTATGCACTGCGATTTCGCCGGATATGATCAACCACTAGCACCACAACCATCATTCTCATCCTTTTCCTCCTCATCCTCATCATCATCATTGTATAAGCTTGGAAGAGGAGATCCAGCAACAGTATAATAGCATACAGCGTGCTTGTATGTATGTGGAGTTTTTTCTACAGAAATTATGCTGGAATTCAAGATATGGGCCTTGAAAGCATGAAAAACGGCTGTTTGGTAATAGTAATCATAGCAAACATCAGCAGAGCAGTGCGCAGGAAAAATTCGATCTGGTAATGATAATAATCAAAATTATTATTACTAATATTATCTTGTTATGACAATGACTAGAATAATCAACATCGATAAACAGACATTATAAGTTATCATAAATAGAATTATTAAATTATTATCATTATTATTATTTTTATTATTATCATCCTTATCGTTAGTATTATTATTGTTGATTGATGTTACAGTAGAAATGATATTGTTGTTAGCTTTTACACAATTAACACGAAAGTTGCGACATATAGCTTGAAGCGCATGAAGATTCGTAGACGAGGATTTAAAATAGACATCTATGTATTTCAGAACTAAGTAGATGAACAAATAAAAAAGAAACATTGGCACTTCGAGTTTGACGGAAATGGAGGAGCGAGGGTCAAGGTCAAGATGCCACTCTGGCTTTGGTCCTGCGTGGCTTCTTTGGGGTCAACCTGAGGGCAGAAAAGTTCTCAATGTCGGAGTCTTCGCTGGAACTTGAAGTGCTTTGGAAAGAGGCGCACTCCTTCAACTGGTGACGCCTGTGGTGAAGAATGACGGAGTCTTTTGGAAGAGGAAGAGTTTTATGAAAAAGCGGAGAGTCTGGTGAATTAAAACTGTCCTGTTTAGTCAAAGGGTGACTGATTTTTTTTACTGCTGAAAGTTGATTAGTTGGCGTGGTTGCAACTACGGTGGTTGCCGCATTGGTAGCACGAGAAAACAGCTGTGGTTCAGTGGCCGATAGTTCTTCCGTGTTCGTTGGTGTTTTGGCTCTGTCACTGCTTACTAGCGGTAGTTCTGCGGCACCGCAGGCAAGCTGTTGCTGCTGCTGAAGACAGAAAGCAGCAAACGATGAGTCGCCCATTGAAAAACTGCTGCTACTACTACTGCTTGTTAATTCGCTCGATTGAGTTGGAAATGAAAGATTTTCGGGAAGTCTTTCGCTCAGAGGAGATTTTAGTTCTAGATCGAAAGTGTCGTCAAGAAATTCTTTACAAAGAGACTCCAATTTCTGAGGCCTCTGAATCTTCGTGTCTTTCCCGACATCGATTTTAGCACTGCCAGCGCTTGAAGCAGTGTGGTTTGACCGATCGTCTGAATCTGCTGCAGAGCTTGTTTTCGGAGTACCGCTGAGACTTGGAAAAATAAAGTAACTCGTAGTGTCTCCTTCTTGGCAGACGTCTGCACAAAAGTGAGCACTTCTAGGAGCATCGTGTCTTGCGAACGGTCTCTCATGACTGACAGCATCCGAATGCGTCCTTCTGGCGATTGGTTTTTGAGAAGTGCCGCTTACAACCGAAAAGGGCTGGTGACCCAGTGCTTTTGCCATACTGGTCTTGTCACCATGTGCTGCTAAAGAAGCATGAGGTTTTGCTTCAAGCGGCTTGAATAGCTCAGATTCCGGGATGCTCATGCTGGTGATGTATTTATTCTCTGCTTTCCTTTCATTGTCAGCTTTTTGCAGTCCCGCTACAAAATCAGAACTTGTCGACAGATTATGCTTTGGAACTTCTGTTTGCCGGTCGTTTAATTGCATTTCACGACGGAGAGGTTTTGGTGACATTGAATTAGCCGGCTGAAAAACAAGCCGAGATGTGTGCAGCTTAGCTGCCGACGTGTTCAACCCATACAGCGGTTGAGGTGCAATTGAAGCTCCCGGATCACTGTTACGAGACGGATGGCAGTAAGCCAACGTTGGAGATCGAGTGATTCCTTCAGCTTTCTCAGGGACGTTGAGTGTCACTTGCTTGATCGACACGCACGTTGTTTGGGCAGCTGGGAGGTGGGACTTGTCGCCAGCGACTAGTCTAAAATCTGTAGAAACGTTGTTACTGGCAGTCGTATTTCCTAATAGAGAATCAACTGGGAAACGTTTATTATGGCCATTAGAGATACTTCCAAAATCTTGACTCCTTGCTTTACTTGATGCTGAATGTTCCTGCGACGACCGTTTCAGATGATCGTGGCTTGAATCGATCGAATCATGAGAACGACTCAGTCCGGCTCGCTGCTTGTTAGTCGGCTCGACAGTTAGCCGATCTACGTAGGCGGAAACAGAGTCAGAACCTTGAGGATTAAGATGTTTAACTTTTTCTAGCAGCTCAACGTGCTCATCAAGCTGTTTTTGAGTCTGTCCTTTGAACAGCGACAAGGGTGGTGGAGATTTCTGGTATTCTTCAAATTTTTTCCAGTTTGTTTCAACTTTTTTAGTTTCTTTAGCAGTATTGGCTCTGCCGAAGAGACTTTTTTCTTTCGACCATGGACCAGAGGAGAGACTGAGAAACTGATTCAGCTGTCGTGGATCTGAACTGGATTCTAAAGCTATGTCACTCTTTTCTTCTTCTTTAACGTCTGATATCTCTTTATAAAAATTTGCAATCACTGGTGAAGCAGGTTTTGGGAAATTTTGATCCTGAATTTGAACTGGATCTGAATATCTAAAACATGACGGATCATCAATCGGCTCGTTTGGTCGGCCCTGTTGCTGAGATTTAGCCTCTAACGAAGATGTTATATTGTCAGAGAGAATATCGGATGGTTGTAAAGTGTCAGAACCAGGAGCTGAGGTTCTCGAACTGCTTCGTCGAAATGGTAAATACCTGCCTGGATCGAAAACGCCGACTAAATGAGGAGGAATCACTTGAGCGACGCGACCGAAAGCAGGTCGCTTAAAAATAGAAAGCGAAGATGGAGCCGTCTGGCTTTTCCAAGTTTCTCCGGCTGCTGGAAATAACTCCAACGGTTCACCGCTTTCAATTTGTTGTTGTGCAGTTGGTGAAGTCGAAGCGTTGTCGTAGAAACTTCGGCGATGCGGACTGTCGTTCATTTTTGAGCTTTCAGTCGAAGATCTCAGATTAGCAGCGCCGTCACTGACATTGAGAATGAAGTCACTTTCAAGAGAATTTCTCGGCTTTAGGCTGCTCAATTGATTTTTAAGCGTCCGATCGTTCAAGTTGCAACTATCGAAACTTTGATTTTGTTGACATCTGTGAAGTGGCGCCTTGGTTACTTGGTAGTCGAACGTTGTAGTATGATTGTGGCCATCAGAATGGGCCGGCAACTGAGCACCAGTAACTGAGTCAGTCAGCGAAGAAGAACGAATTTTAATCGGCTCGACGTATCTTGTGGCTTCTTCTGAAACAGCAGAAGATCGATTATTTGGAACAAGCTGAGTCTGTTGACCGCTTGGCGAAAAACGGTAGCTCCCTGGCGGGATCGGAGACCTACTCGAGCTTCTCTGACGCAGTTGATGTTGTGGCAGTTGAAGCTGTTCGAAACGGTTAGAAGCCTGAGTGTTGTTTGGACGTGTGACTGAACTTTGGTGTTGCAGAGGGTTGTCGACAAATGTGCTTTCATCAAACTGCCTTCAAAATTAAAAGGTTAAATAAGGTTTGCAGATGTTAGAACAACTCCCTGCAAATAATAAACAATACTATAAGATAAAATTGAAAAAAAAATTTATAATTAAAAATCTTCTTAAGAAAGCGAAATTTGAAACCGTTTAACACTTAGCGCTATCTACCACGATTCGAAATCGTTACAAATTTTAAATCCTTCGCTATGCTTTTGTAAGCCGTTTTATGAGAGCGCACACGCTGTGTTTAGAAAAGAAGCCAAATTTGAACTGCGCAAAGATAAATATGGATATAAACAGGTGTATGCTTATATATACATATACTTATACATATACATAAACACGCACTCACTCAAACACACATATATATTTTTTATATATCTTTGTACTGCGTATATTTAGAAGAAGAGGTTGTTTGTTATAAATGGAAAAGGTTAAACCGTTTTCAGAGGAAGGCAAATGTAAGTGAAACACGTGAGGGAAATGAACAAGGAATAAGCAGTTCCGACAAACGTGATCATAGAATTGCATGCAGTAAAATATAATAACGAAGATAAGGATGCAGTGGAATGCTATAAATGACAACAAAAACAATAAATGTCTACAATACTCGGAGCTTACTGAGTTACGCTAGTTGTGGGACTGCCAATCTGAGGCTGGTATGGATCAGAAAGCGGTGATAAATGAACAACTGATGGGTGAAACCGGTTGGAGGACGAATCGGATTCAGCAGACGCTCGGCTACTACCCGGTTGTTGCAGCAGTTGTGGTTGTGTTCGGTACTGTTGTTGTTGTTGTTGTTGTTGTTGCAGCTGGTTCTGATACAATTGAGAAACGTCGTATGATAATAGGGGAAGTGGTGGGGTCTGCAGGGGTTGTTCCTCCCTGGATTGCTGTACCGAATGTAACTGGAGTGGGGGAGTTGAGCGATAGTAGACATATCCACCGTGCTGCTGATAGGTCGTCTGGCCGTATCGTTGAGGCTGCGGCTGCGGCTGAAATGTGGGTCGATTTGGTGAAGCACTGTGTCGCTGTAGAGTCGGTTGTGGCAGATTTATTGCTGACGGCTGTTCAAATACATTTCTGCCGACTAACATTCGCTCGGTGTTGGCTCGTTGTAGCGGACGAGGAGACCTCGGAGCTTTGGCCGCTAAGTTCTCTGGTGGTCGCGTCGTAGACGACTGATTAGCTTCAGCTGAAAATTCGCCAAAGCTTTGAGGAGTTAGTCTGCTGTTTGAGAGTCGTCGTCCAGTACGGGGGCTGTTTAATGAAGGACTTCTTGCTACGTGCTTTCGCTGCTGATGTGGTGCTGCCAACTGCTGGCCGCGATAGTGAATCTGAGACACATGTTGATCAATTTGTTGAGATAATGGAACAGGTGTTGTCGATCGTTGTTGACGTTGTTGCGGCAACATTTGGGATTGAAAGTTGTTTCCTTCTACTATATTTTCTCGAATTTCAAAGATGTCTGCGGTCGGCTCTTGTGAAAAGCTATTGAGTTGTTGCAACGACGTTTCAGCTTGTTGAGACAAGTGGAGGTCATTATGTTGCAATAATTTGTTGGATTGTTGCTCTGCAAGTGGCAGCAGTTGATCAACATTCTCTGTAATCTTTTCTTCCTGGATATCATCATTTGTTTTATCTCTTGTAATGAAACGTTTCTTGTGGCCTTCAAGTTCAATAAAACAAAACATTTCAAATGTGAATCATAAGCTAGCTAGTAAATTCCGAAGTCTATCTAACGCCACACTACCTTCCTACCTACCTTGCAGAGCGCATGAGCTTAAATGAAAACAAGTTCTAATAATAAATATTGAAAGTAAAAATTAAGATTTTTAAATTACTCTGAAATAAGCTTTTTTTACTTTCTCAAACACCAAACTAATGGGAAACAAAAACATTAAAACGGTAAGTTAAAATAAATTTAAAGAAATACTTGAAAACATTTGAACCTGCTGTTCTTTTATCCGGCATACTTCTCAAATTTTCTAAATCTACCGACCGATATTTTGGCACACTTCCTTGTCACCATGGCAGCGATCTCCAAGATGCAGTAAAACCCGCAAAATAACAAAAAAAAAAAAGATAAAAAAGATAAATAACTCAAAACAGAAACAAAAACCTATTTGTTTGGTTTTTTCTCCTCGCAAAACTTCGGAATATTTTTTTTCGAAAGAGAATGAAAAGAAATTCTATAACTATTACCGAAACCTGCGAGAGTCTGTTTATAAGCGGGAGAACGCTCAGTTAGAAGCAAACTGTTCAGTTCCTTTGTTTAGTTATTTACATCCATATATTCTATTTAGCAACACTTATATTTTATTATTATTATTATTATTTTTATCATATTAATACATATTGTATCTAATACCATATTTATTTAGATTAGATTTATTTCTTACGCACGGCACGCTTTCAACTACTGGCTTTGCTGTTGCTAAGGCACACCGAGGCTTCAACTGTTGTTCTGTTGTATTCATCCACCACTCACTCCATCATTCTCTGTTTATCCAATCCTATCTTCCTGGCTTCTGTTTAAAGTTGGTAATAAGTCTTTTTTCTTGTATTTTCTCTTTCTCTCTCTTTCTCTCTCTCCTTTTCTTTCCTTCTTCCCCTTCTTCTATGCCTGGTTGGTTTTTGTTGGCTGAGTTCAACCGTTTTTACAACTTTTCAGTTTTCAGTTGTATTTCTTTATCCATCAGTTGTCTTTTGTTTCAAATCTTTCTTGTTGACTTCTTTATTCTTCTTTCTTTCCTTCTTTCTTTCTTAACTTTTAAATCCTTATTTCGATCTTTTATTTCTCATATCTCTCTCTCTCTTTTCATCTCTTTCTCTTTTTCTCTCTTTCTCTTTTTCTCTCTTTCTCTTGTTCTCTCGATCTATCTCTTTTTATACTCCAGTTATTCTTTCTTTCTTTCTAACCCTTCAGAGAGCACAACTACAAGTGGCTAAATTATTACTAACTCTCACCGCTCCACTTGAACCATAGCCCAATATAACCTGGAAAGCCTTATAAGGAAATTCAACAAACAATCAGTTTGCCGAGGTATCACCATAGATACCATAAAAATATTATTATTAATTTTAATATTAGAGTTATTTAAAGCTCTGTTTCTTTTTTCTTTTCTTTTTTGTGCACCAACAAATCAACGTCATCGTCCTCGCAATTGTTCTTCATTTAAGGCTTAAATTTTAAGCACACCTCACTTCAAGTTCTAATAATAATAATAATAATAATAATAATACAATTAATCGGGATCTTTAATTGAATTTAACTGCCCTTTAGTCCTTACCACCATCACCTCAACTATCACCATTACCACAACAACCACCTCAACTATCACAATCACCACCACCATTATCACAACTATCACAATCACCATCGCCATCATTATCACCATCACCACCACCATTATCACAACTATCACAATCACCATCGCCATCATTATCACCATCACCACCGCCATCATTATAATCATCATCACCGCTACTATTATCATCATCATCAACATCATCATCACCACCAACTCTAACGTTAGCGTCGATAATGCTTATATTATTATCGGCACCACTTTCAAAAGCCGTGCACAACACTTCATTTAATTTATCAAGAAACACACCTTGAACTGTACAAACACGTTTATTTTACAAAGCATGGAAAATGAAATAACAAAGCTTGTATGCCTCGCAAAAAATTTTTTGATCGAACTTTTCCAGCGCTACTATTGGCCACTATAAGCAGCCATGAGTTACGTAGAGATGGAAAATTTCAGCCATCCAGGTCAACCTAAAAACATTATAAAAATTTGTTTTACAGGCATGGTCTTTAAATTCACATAAGTTAAGGAGCACAATAAAATTTACTTATATATGTAACTAGCAGTGCCCGTAGCGGCTTCGCTCGCATGAAATTAGAGAGTCTGAACCGTGCATCCATAGTAGAGATCATTTTTTTAGGTCTCGGCTCGGCCCGTCGACAATTAGCCCAGCCCGTTTTAAAAACCCAAACTCCTGGCCCGGCACAGCCCGTCTGAATTAGGCCCGGCCCATTTTTACAGGCCTAGAAGTTCTATATACTTGATGAAAAACTTCGGCCCGACCCACCTTGACCTCAGGTTTGGCCCGGCCAAACTGAAGACCCTAAAATCACTAAAATATCTATATACTTGGTGAAAAACCTCGGCCCGTCCCACTTTGATTTAAGATTTGGCCTGGCCCGTGTGAAGACTCTAAAATAACGGCTTGGCCCGCCGATGATAAACTGGACTTAGCTACTTTTAACCGGCTCAAAACTTCAAAATACTAATTTTTACATTTGTAGCACTTACAGTTTGTGAGTAGCAATTATTTTGAAATCAAATAACCTTTATTTCCACCCCATATTGGAAGTCCTGGAAACCAAATTTTCAAAAAATGCTAAAACACGTATTTCATTATTTTTGGAGTACAAACTAAATACTAATTTTTATTTCTGTAGCATTAACAGTTTTTGAGTAGCAGCTACTTTAAAAACCAAATAACCCAAAAAATGATGAAACACGTATATCTTTTTTTCTTGAGTAGATACTAAGTATTAATTTTTACATCTGTGGCTATTACAGTTGTTGAGTAGCAGTTACTTTAAAAACCAAATAACCCTATTTTCCACCCCACATTTAAAGTCCTGGAAACCAAATTTTCAAAAAATTGTGAAACCCGTATATCATTATTTTTAGAGTAGAAACTAAATACTAATTTTTACTTTTGTAGCATTAACAGTTTTTGAGTAGAAGCTACTTTAAAAACCAAATAACCCAATTTTCCAACCCACATTTGAGGTCCGGGAAACCAAATTTTCAAAAAATGCTAAAACACGAATTTCATTATTTTTGGAGTAGAAACTAAATACTAATTTTTACTCCTGTAGCATTAACAGTTTTTGAGTAGAAGCTACTTTAAAAACCAAATAACCCAATTTTCCAACCCACATTTGAGGTCCGGGAAACCAAATTTTCAAAAAATGGTGAAACAGGTATCTTTTTATTTTTCAAAAAGAATCTATATACCAAATTTCAAAATCTCCTCATATTTGGTTTTCGAGATATACATTGTTTTAGAAAAAAGTTTGTTTTCCAATTTTTTCCCCTCAGGAGCAAAATTTTCAAAAATCCTTTCTTAGCGGATGTTTACGCTATAAAAGTAATATAAGTTCCAAATTTCACGTTCCTAGGATGAGGCGTTTGAGCTCGGCGTTGATTATCAGTCAGTCATCAGTCAGTCAGTCAGTCAGGACATGTTCTTTTATATATATAGATTTAATTATATCGCAAATTGAACCTCAAATTATTGGAATTTTATTGTAGAAATCAACTGAATGGTTTCAGTTTATTATAAAAACTGTTAGTATTCAAACGCGTAGCCAGAAGGGGGACATAGATGACTTAACTCCGCCTTGCTTTTGCAAGCCAGTCCCAAGCCTGGAGAAAGGAAAAGTTAAAAGGATCAAATTATGATCCACGGGAGGAAGTACTTCGGTATTTCCTATGCACCACTGCTTCAACAGTCTTAAAACTCCCGGTGTAAATGATTATAAACTATTTAAAAAAAATAAAAAAGTTATTGAATCTTACTTTCTCCTAATTCGGCAAATCAGCATTGCATCAATAGTCAATAGCACTAGTAAGGTATACCTATATGGTTCCACGAGTTCGCTGATTGTTTTTTTGGCACGAAAAATAGCTGAACTTGGGTTAAACGCTGATACACAATTTAATACTCTGCAGTTAATGGTAAATGCTTTTTCTGCCACCCTCCAATTTACGTGTTTGGTCACACATATAAACCAACTGAAAAAGGAGACATTTAGTCAGTTTATGTGTGACATCTCCTGAAAGGAATAAAAAAATTACTTATTATAATTTATTCGCTTGGTTAAGTTTTTAAGTTTTATATTTCAATTTTACTCGCTGATGTAGCTAATTATCGTTAATTATAATTTTGATGATTCAGAGAGATTATATCTTCACAAATTACTTCCTAACTGTCATTGCAAATTTTGATTAGTTGAACGTAACTTTTTTCAGGAGTAGCTGTACAATGCGGTCCTTTCTCATATAGCCAGATGGCCAGATATTACTCAATTTAGCCCGCTTCTTATGTAGGTACAACCTCACCTCATGGATTTGAGTTTAAAACCAGCCTGTTAAAATTTGAACCCTTAGTCTTACTTCTGTATCACCACAACTATTCTCACAATTATCATCAAGGGCGTCTCTCCTCTATAAGCTAAGGAATGAATTTACTCTACTCCCGGAACTACCCTAACAGCTTTGGTCCACAATGCTTAGTCTATAAATCTGTGAACGCACTTGATCATCATTTTAATGAACCCCATCCATAGAAACAATTTATTGTAACGTAGAGTTAATCCTATCGACATCATCTTCATCACTCAATTGGGCTCGCTTTCAATTTTTTCTTCATCCTCAGTATCTTCATCTTTCTAAATCTCTCGCCATTGCTCTCAGCACCACTTTCACGACATTTTCTGCAGCCGACTCGCTGTCGTCCTTGATTCGAGATGGCCGACTCTTCTTGTCAGAATAAGATTATTAAACAATTATAAATGCATTTTTAACCCACGATTATGTCATCTTCGACGCAACTGCTCTTCATGTCATCCACCACCATCATGACAATCATAATCATAATCATAACCTTACAATCTACTGAAAGTCATCAACATCCTCTTATATTTTTGGGACCTCCCACCCTTCCTAGCAGACGAAGTCCCACTAGTTGTTCAGCTCAGCTCTCTCGCTGCTTCCAGCCTGCTGGGCTTCAGCTTCTCTCCTATTCTCTCGACTAATTAGATTTCGAGAAATCCTGTAATGACTGTCGACGTTGCTTTCTATCTGCGATGTCTTTTTTGAGAAGTTCATTTTGAATTGTTTACAACAATCCGACGTTGTTTTCTTTCTAAACTAATTATTTTTTACTATAAAAGGTAATTTCTTGCTTTTATTGTTTCAAACATCCGCTTGTTCGCCGCTGGTATGAATTCAAAGGGGCTGCCATTGAAGAATAGAGACGAAGTTATTTCAACGAGATTTTCATCGACTTTTTCGCTATAAATCTGAACAAAACTTATTCACGGAAAGCTACGAACTAAAACGTAATAATTTAAAAATAAATAATTTCCGTAAATTTGTCTTATACGAGGTAATTGTCCAGCGTCTTCTAATGATAATAAATAATAGCGCCTCATTTAAGCGACCAATTAAAAATTACTTTTCAACATAATTGAATAGTCTTACAATCATTTAAGCTATGTCACAGGCGTTTATGTCTTGTATGTATAATAAAATCGCTCTTTTTTAAAGTTTGCGGCCATTTTGGATTCGTCCGTCGGACATTGGATGAACATGTTTTTCTTTTCCTCTGTTGATTCTAAAGTAAAAATGTCAGAAAACATCCGCAGACTATAAATATCTGGGCAGAAAGTTTAAATTAAAACCCTAAAATTACGAGATGCGATCAAATACCGAAATCTCCTTTCAAGTTTCAAATAAACAATGGGGCCATTGCCCATCAGTTGTAAGTTAGTTATGCTGCAACGATATTGCGTTTATAGCGAATGTCATGTTCGGCACATATGACTCGTAAATATGGTGAAAAAGGGGAATATAAGATATAATAAAGTAATTTTGAAAGATTAATTTTTATTTGTCTTATGAACAAGATGGATACACAAAAACATAGACTAGTTGAATTGTTTTCAAAAATACAAATAATTAATTTATCAATTTGATTTCGAAGATGGAAGAATCAGAAGGAGCAGTTAGTAACACGACAGCAGAAACAACAGCGCATGCTGGCAACTGCCCAGAAGATGAAGAAAGCTGTCACGATCCAGCTTCTTCAGTGACAACCACGACCACCTCATCTTCAACTTTGTCACTTCAAGAGAAAATGCCACAGCAGACGGAAAGTATAAGCCAGCAGCAAGAAGATATGTTGCAGCAGCAAGAAGATATGTTGCAGCAGCAGGAACGAATGTTTCGCCAACTGGACGTTAAGGAACGAGTCGAGAACTTGGCTCACGAATCACAGGAAAAAGCATATGCTCCGACAGTAACTCTGGGAGTCGAATCAACATATAACTCTCACCAGGCACAGCATTCACAACAACTTCAACAATATCTCCAGCAGTATTTCCAGCACCAACAGTACCTTCAGAACCATCAAGAGCAGCAGCCAAAATATTTTCTTCCACAGAATGGTTTCAAAGTTGAAAGTAGCAGCTGTAACGTTGAAAGCGAGGAGGATGACCACAAACTGTGCATCGATCCATGTCCTCCTCCACCTCAACAGCAGTCGCGACAGATCGGTTGCGATGGCGACGAAGATAACGACAATCACAAAGAAGAATTGAACTGCAATGAAGTTAAAATTGGTAGCGATCGTCCCAATCAGCTTTGCGCCCAGTATTTTCGTCCACAACCGGTAAGCTTGACCACTCTGCAACCAGCTAAGCCACAGCAATTGCAGAACTTACTACAACACCAGCATCTATTTGAACCTAGATTTTCTTCAAATGATCAAATGTCCTCAACACATCATCATTTTTTAATGCAACAACAACAACAACAGCAGCAGCAACAACAACAACAACAACAAGCTTCTAGATTTTTACCGCAAACTGTGGTCGAGAGTAGCTACAACGGTGCTAACCGTGATGAGGAAGACGGCACTGGTGGCGAGTACGGAAATTACAACCCGACGAATTTCGGCCACCACCAGTCGTTCATGCACCACCAGCTGTTCCACCAGTCGCAGCTGAACGATTCCACCATGCCCACTCTGTCCAGAGGTAAGTTTCGACCGTTTCATCTAGTAAGCAATATTGTCAGTCTAATACTTTGTGGTAAATGAAATTTTTATAACCATGCGAAGTTGCCGACACCTCTGCTTCTCCAGACCTTCCAACGGAAAACGACGGCGACGATACGAATGATGCAAGCGATGTTGGAGCCTGCGCTGGTGGCTGCAATGTCGGCAGCGGTGATTCTGGTGACAAAGCGGCTAAAAAGAAGACGCGAAAGCCAAGAACAATTTACACTACGACACAACTGCAAGAATTGAGCCGAAGATTCAAGCACAATCCTTATTTGGCATTGCCCGATAGAGGTGACCTTGCCCAGCATCTTGGACTGACCCAAACTCAGGTGAGGGCTTTAGTAGTTTCCATAAGGTGTTCAAAAAAAATCTGTTTCGAAACATGAATATTTTGTTTTTACTTCAATTACTCAGAACTTATCCCATGCTCCCTATTTTTTTTAAATGTAACCCTAATTTGCCAACTATTAAAAAGCGACGTATATGAAAATAAAAGAATTCAGAAACAGTATATCTTGAAACTAGAAAGGTTTAGGAATGGTTGCAATAAATACAAAAGTCTTGTTTCGAAATACTAAGAAAGTTTCTAACAAACTGATATTTCCATTCCTAAATAGCGATTAATTTGAAATCGAGCTTGTCTATATAGTATAATGACTGAAGAGCATCATTCTAATAATAGATTATAATAACTTTAATAGCGGTCAATTTAATATAAGTTATTACTTTAGCAATCACCACTAACGCTGTTATTAATATCCGATACATTAAAATTAAATAGCGTCGTGTCTTTAGTGAGATTGAGGACATTAGCTGGATGCGTTTCGTGAGGTTTGTAATCCAATATCGTCAACTAAATAAGCACATGAAACCTGTCAGTGAAATAGCAATAATTTGCAGTAACTAAAGTAATGTCAGCATACTTGCAATAAAAAACTGTTAGCTAACAGAAAACCATACGATTGCGGGAGTAACGTATTCCAATGTAAACAGCAAAGGAAACATGAGCCACAAAAGACCAAAAATAGCAACTAGACCAATAAAAGTAAAAGAACGATATATTATTCAAAATAATCTTTTTATAGGTGTTATGTTTGATGAAAGGATTAAAAAATCAGACACAACAGGTTTGGTGCTTCCATCATCATTTGTCACATCCCCGTCTTCATCTTTATTTCTTCGTCATCGTTTTTAGATTCTAAGTCTCTATTACTCTGGCAAGGCCTCTGTAGATCAGTCTTTGTGTATCCACAAAACATCCTGAGCACCGTCGGGAAGGAGTTAATTTGCCTGTTAATTCCCGGTCGTAGTCATAAAATGTACAGTGCTTCTATTAATTTTTAAACGATAGTGGTCCGTCTCATTGTTGTTGATTTATTTTTTGAAAGGATTAAACAACTTATATTTTGTAGAATCGATATACCCTTATTTTATTTCAAATATGTCTCATATGAATGAATAACTTCGGTTATGAGAGAACTGGTTATGACTGTGGACTGTAACAACTAATGATTATTTTTTCTATGAGTAATAGTTATGAGTTGCGTTTATCTTTTAATTCGTTTTGACCCAGCGCAAGTCACCAAATAACCTGTATTTTCCGAAATCAGGTAAATAGGTCGGGCCGAATCAGGTTTTGTAATATCCGGATATGTCCAGTATCAGATATCCGGTAAGATTTGCTAACCGGTACCCCGGCCAATCTCTAAATTAATTAAACTAAATTATTTTCCAACTCAACTTATTCACACTTTGAGACCAACTCACAGAACTACACAGACCACACATTTTTGTCTTTTGCGTAATATGACAATGCCGACAGAAGTATCTGGAGTTCCTAACGCAGTCAAAATGAAATTGTTATTATTATTATTATTAAACAGTTGATATTATTTTATATTATATATAATTAGAGCTATGCTGATAGCATTGCTTGATATTTCCATTTAACTGTCTTTGCTGTTAACTAATATATCAATATTAATAACTCATTTTGCATTCGCCTTATCATTGCTGGTAAATGCCGGTGCTTTTAGGCCCTCCAAAAGGAAGCAGGAGGGAAGAAAATTAACAAAATTCAAACAGTTTCTAATGACGCAAAAAAATGAATTACAGTTTAGATGACTTATAGGGATACTGATGAGACACGGGCACATATAGGCTACAACAACTTTAGTAAAATTCAATTATTTTAGTTATAAAAAATAATGCGCATGCAATGTTTTTCGTTGTATATGAATTATGGGAATATTATTTTATACTTTTTAGGCCGCAAGAAAAACGTTGTTTTTTAAAAATGTATTTTTATTATGTACAAATTTTTTCTATTTATTTTTGTCACAGTTAATAATATCAAAAGCAATAACCTCAAAACAATAAAAATAAATAAAAAAACTTTTTAAAAACTAGTCTTATTTTAGAAATGCACTAACAAGTAAAAAATGATAAGACTAGGGTGCTCGCTAAGTTATACAGATCTGTTCATTAAATTCAAACTGAGCACCTTAGTCTTATCATGGCGAACAACAAGATGATTAATTTGACTACGATTTTATTTTCTACTAGTATTTTTAATTTCAGTAATAATAAAAAAAACAATTAATAACGCGCCATATATCAACTGTGTGTATGGAATATAAAAAAATTAATTCGTAGGCGCGGTGTATCGAATTGGTTTATTCTTGCCCAATTTCGCCATTCACCACCAGCATTCTTATTTTTCCATTATCATCATCATCATCATCATCATCATCATCATCATCATCATCATCATCGTCGTCGTCGTCGTCGTCGTCATCATCATCATCATCATCGTCGTCGTCGTCGTCGTCGTCGTCATCATCATCATCATCATCATCGTCGTCATCTTCATGGGCATAGTTGTCGTCGTCATCATCATCATCATCGTCGTCATCTTCATGGGCATAGTCGTCGTCGTCATCATCATCATCATCGTCGTCATCTTCATGGGCATAGTTGTCGTCGTCATCATCATCATCATCATCATCGTCGTCGTCATCTTCATGGGCATAGTTGTCGTCGTCATCATCGTCATATCTATATATATAAAAGAACATGTCCTGACTGACAGATGACTGACTCATAATCAACGCCGAGCTCAAACGCCTCATCCTAGGAACGTGAAATTTGGAACTTATATTACTTTTATAGCGTAAACATCCGCTAAGAAAGGATTTTTGAAAATTTTGCTCCTGAGGGGAAAAAACTGGAAAACAAACTTTTTTCTAAAAATTTTTTCTAAAATTTTTTTCTGAAATTTGGTATATAGATTCTTTTTGAAAAATAAAAAGATACGTGTTTCACCATTTTTTGAAAATTCAGTTTCCCGGACCTCAAATGTGGGTTGGAAAATTGGGTTATTTGGTTTTTAAAGTAGCTTCTACTCAAAAACTGTTAATGCTACAGGAGTAAAAATTAGTATTTAGTTTCTACTCCAAAAATAATGAAATACGTGTTTTAGCATTTTTTGAAAATTTGGTTTCCAGGACTTCAAATTTGGGGTGGAAAATAGGGCTAATTGTCTTTTATAGTAACTGCTACTCAAAAACAGTAAATACCACAGATGTAAAAATTATTATTTAGTTTCTTTTCTAAAAATAAAGATATACGTGTTTCACCATTTTTTACAAATTTGGTTTCCCGGACCTCAAATGGGGGGTGGAAAATAGGGTTACTTGGTTTTTAAAGTAACTGCTACTCAAAAACTGTAAAAGCTACAAAAGTAAAATTAGTATTTAGTTTCTACTCTAAAAATAATGATATACGTGTTTCACCATTTTTTGAAAATTTGGTTTCCAGGACCTCAAATGTGAAGTGGAAAAAGGGTTATTTGATTTTAAAATAACTGCTACTCAAAAACTGTAAGTGCTACGGATGTGAAAATTAGTATTTTGAGGTTTTGTGCCGGTTAAAAGTTGATGAGTTCACCGGACGGACGGGCCAAGCCGTTATTTTAGGGTCTTCATAAGGCCCTGCCCAAACCTTTAATCAAGGTTGGACGGGCCGAGATTTTTAACCAAGTATATAGACATTTTAGTGATTTTAGGGTGTTCAGACGGGCCGGGCTAAACCTGAAGTCAAGGTGGGACGGGCCGAAGTTTTTCATCAAGTATATAGAACTTCTAGGCCTGTAAAAACGGGCCGGGCCCATATTAGACGGGCCGTGCCGGGCCAGGAATTTCGGTTTTTGAAACGGGCTGGGCCAAGTTGTCGACGGGCCGAGCCGAGACCTAAAAAATTGATCCGTGCAGTACTCTACTATATGTGCACGGTTCAAATTCTCTAATTTCATGCGAGCGAAGCCGCTACGGGCACTGCTAGTATATATATATATATATATATATATATATATATATATATATATATATATATATATATATATATATATATACTAGCGGGATTCCCGGCGTTGCCCGGGCTTTTTAGAGGTTTTTCTATCGTTTTTCTCTCACGCTCCCGTTTCCTTTTCCGGGTGCTCTCACGCTCCAGGTCGCTTCCCCACTTTTCGACCACCTAGAGCTCTAAAACTTTCAGGAAAGCTTAGGCCTTAAAACAATTAAAATTAATCAAATCAAATTAATCAGACCAAATCGGTTCAGCCGTTTCGGAGGAGTTTGAAGTCAAACACAATGACACGAGATTTTTATATATATAGATATATACTATATAACATTTAGAAAATTATGATATTAAACTGATTTTCTGAAATTAAAACCAATGTGTACGCTTTGCAGCAATCTCACCGAAACAAATGCCTTCATAAAAACCACACCTTTATAAATAATTAACAACAACACCTTTAAAACTTCCTAGTTCAGTCTAAATACCAATCAATCGCTCGCTTCGTAATTTCCAGACGTTACAATCACCATAAGCATCACCATAGTAATCAACATCATCATCATCATCAGCACCTCCAAAACCAGAAAGTTCCTTCCCGATAATTACATATTATTCATTATTCATCCTTCTTTCTCATCGCATCCTGGTAGTTAGTGCGACTGTTGGTTCTGACAGCGCATGTGAATAAGTTTGTGCGTGTGTTTATATGTGCGTAAGAGAAAGAGAGAGAAAGTAAAAGAAAAAAGGAAGAAAGAGAGAGAGAGAGAGATGTTGTTTCCCTGTGAAAATAATGTACGAGAAGAAAAAGAGCATGTTAGTTTCTGTTTGGTGTGACGGGTGGCTCCAGGAAAACAGGGATGGACAAATAAAATAATTAATAGTTTTTCAATTTTTTTTTATTATTGCTTTTATTTTCTTCATTATCTTTATTTCAACTGTCTCTCTATCCATTCTTCTTTTTTATTATCACTGTCACAACTCTCGTAGTCATTATTAACATGGTCCTTCTGTTGACAGCAGTTATCGGAGCTTAGTCAGATTCAATGGTCCATCTAATCATTTCAACTTAGAGCAGCTGACATCCAAATCACTAGCCGAATCACACGTATAATCACCCTCATGTGTAATGTTTGCTTGGACACGTTAGAATAATCATCATCATCACCACTTTTTTCTATCATTCCCCTCGTTTCTATGGTGTTTGACAGTTCAAAACATAAATTTCGTTATTTTTTCAGATCAAGATCTGGTTCCAGAATAGAAGGAGCAAGATGAAGAAAGAAAGCGCTGCCTCCTCTTCGTCATCATCGTCTACTCCCGGTCATACCCCAAGTGGAAAGGTTAAAGGCCATAAAAAGCGGAAATATCTTGAAGATGACGAGGACAACGGCGTCAGCAGCCAGCAGCAAGCGTCCCACGCGCAGCAGAGCGTCAGTTCGTCTTCTGGTAACGCGACTAACTCCGTAGCTGTCCTCATGGATGACGTTCGTAATAACATGCCCACCTACCGCCTGCCTCCTTTCCACTCGGCACTTCCAACTCATTCTCTCTTTGCTTCCCTCTCCTCCACATCCTCGGCGAATTCAACGCCACTGTCCCTCCCGCCGGCATTACTCAGCTACAGTTCAACGTCCGACTACGCCTCGCCTCTTCAGCCCCACCACCACAGCATCAACTCGCCGGCTGCACCTCAGTCGCAACTTGTTGGCATTTTCTCCGGCGACTATCTAACTTCCCTTCAGCATCAATTTCCATCCGGCTCCTCTCACTTTTCACCTCCTCTCCAGCAACAACAGCCACCTCCACCGTTACAATCCCTCCAGCCGTCGCAGCTTCAACCTCAACAGCAACAGCAGCAACCGCATGGAGACAGCAGTTTGTCTTCGCAGCAGATATTCAAAGGATTAACTAGTCCACTACCAAACCGTTTGTTTGGTAATCAGGGCATGCATCCTCACTACGCAGCCACGCTACCTTCCTTCGGAAACGGTCCCAGTTACACAAACCTACTCGGCGCATACCAATCAGGCGAAGGTGTCGGAGGAAACTTCTTTCAGCTCGATTCCTCTCCTTCGGCTAACCCTTATCTTCCTAGCTGGTACAGCGTTAGTGCCCAGAGTGCTAGGCCGTCCATATGACGAGGCGGTTAACCAACCATGGAATAAAAGATTTTTGATTCAGCACGATATTTATTGTTTAGAGCGATTTTTTACCTAAAATAGATACCAAGAAGGACTGTAAATGAGGAGAGTTGTGCTAACGCTGAATTACATATTAGAACATTCTGCTAGTCAGAGGTGTCTGGAGGGTGTGCATAAGCTAAGTGACTAGCCCAGTGTTGTTGATGTTTAATAACATGAAACAGTCCGATAATTAAATGTCCTATTTTTATTATAATTGTGAATTTGCATGTCGCAAATATATTACAAGTTACAATATCACACCTTCCCTTCTTATAATACCTTTCGAGAGAGTAATTGTACACTTATAATCAAGTTTTTGCTATTGAAGAAATTCTGTTAATGTCTTGCATGGTTCTGTCGTCTTGTTTGAACAATACAAAATGTTTTGCGTTATTTAGAAGAGCGTGTTTTTCATTGCAGTAGGTTGGAAAGTAACTTTTGGTTTTATTGTTAGAGATTTAATGGAACAGCAAGTTCTTATTTGAAGCAGTTTTAAAGCTTGAAAAAATCCACAAAAAAGTGTAAACTTTTACAAAAATTGTGTGTAAAAATTAATCTCATTTCTTGAAATTTGTATAAATTTATTGAAAAGAAAATTATTTTGCTTCACACAATATCATCAACACAATATCATCAACACAATATCATCAACACAATATCATCAACACAATATCATCAACACAATATCATCAACACAATATCATCAACACAATATCATCAACACAATATCATCAACACAATATCATCAACATATTATCATCAGTACAGTATCATCTACACTATATCATTAACAAAATATCTATCAACAACTCATTTCATTCCGAATCCAATTCCATAGCTATTCAAGTAGCGATTGAAAAGCGTTTATTAGTATTAGTTTGATCGGTTTGTGTAATTTCTATTTAACTCTTCGTAGCAAGGTTTATTATGTTGTTATTAGTGGACAATTTTAACTACAGCATTTTACATTTTTACTCTGGAAGGAAACAGGGTAAACACGCAGTTTAATCAATTTTCATTAAATTGAACTCTTTTTTACTCAATTATAAAGTGCAATATTTTGTAAGATTTTCTTAATTTGGCGTTACGTTAGGTATGTGTTTCCACTATTTTTACTTTTTAAAATATTTTTGGAGGTTTTTCACAGCTGCCCTTAATCTGAGCTTCAATAGCAGTGTTGGCTTATCTTTGTTTATTTATACTCTTTTTTGTCGGTATGTTTGTTTGTTTATTTGCTAATTTGTTTGTTTGTTTGCATGTTTGTTTGTTTGTTTTAGTTATTTCTTTTGTATTTCATTAACGTGCATATTAAATGTAACTTTTTCTTATTATTTGTGTATGATATTTGGAAACTTTTACTGTTTAACCACGAAATTTGCAAGCATGGCTTCAGGATTCAATAATGTCGGAAGATAAATTTAGAAACGACTGAAAACACAGAGAAAAAATTGATTTTTAGTCGTTATGTGAACGTCAATAGTTCTATTTAAGCTTTACAGAGTTTTCAGTTGAAAAAAAAATATATTTATAACCTGAATAAAAGTTTTTGAAACATCGTCTGTAGTTTCTCTTTATTATTTTATAAAAAAAATTCAGAAAGCCTAAAGTTTTACACATTTAAGTGCGACTATAAAGCATTTATTTTAAATCTCGATGGCTCTCGGAAGCTTTTTTGCATAGTTATTGACAAGAGTACTACACGCTCCGGATGGCCCACGGTCACATTCCAAAATATAAAACAAATGTAATCAACGTTTTCAGTTATAAAATTTTACTGTTGGCTCTCAGTCTGTAGGTTAAAAAATGTTATATAGTACCCTTCGAGACACTATTTACGTTGCAGTTGTGAGTGACAAGGATGCAAACAAGGGCGTCATTTTAGCAAAGCCTTGTGGGAGAATTTTTTTAAACCCACAAATTCCAAATTTTTATCTTCGTAATTCTATACTTTTCTTCCCAAAATATAAAATAGTTAATTGCTGGGAGAGTAGTAGTAGATACTTTTTCCAAAAAACAATTCAAAACCTGATGACCGGAGTAGGGGGTAAGTTGTAGCCAGTAAAAAAAAAAAAAATCTTTTTCAGACTGTGCTGAAATAGAGATGGAGGTGATTTCAGAGTTGCCAAAGGTTGAGGCAGTGGAGCTGTTGATTCTGGAAGAAAGAACCAGAATCAACCACTTGAATATAGAAAAAGCTCTGAAAGATTTGATAAAGGCTTCTCCCAAAGTCTACTCAAAAGAACGTCACCTTTCCGTAAGATGCTCTACCCATGAGGATACAGAAAAGCTGAAAAAAATTGAAAATCCTGGAGGATTAAAAGTTAGAATCTTCCTCAAATATAGACATCGAAAGACGACAAAAAAAATGATTGTTCTGAGGGTACCTCTTGAGATACCCCTGAACATCATTGGAGAAAAGTAGGATGCCTAGAAGCCAACAGGGTCTCGAAGAAAGTGGATGGCCAACTCCAGCCAGCTACAGCTGTCACCCTCACTTACAAAATTGATACCGTTGTACCAGCCATCATACATTAACGCACCTGTCCGTTGCTTCAAATGCAACAACTTCGGACTCGTTGCGAAAGACTGCAGAAGCGAAACTTCCTGTCCCAGATGTGCTGGTCCACACGCTTTTAAAATATTGCAAGACAGATCAAACAGTAAAACCGATACGTGCAAGTTGTAAAAGTACAGAACAGCACACGAGCGACAGAGACTGTCCAAAGTATGTTACAGCAGCTACGAAGGGTGTCTCCTACGCACAGGCAATGAAGCTTAACAAGCAGCCAGATGCACCTGCAACAAGTAAAACTATTCCGACTCCTATAGTGTTGGCGGTGAAGTAAACTAAAGAAGCTTCCACCCAAACTTATGAGAGGGCAACACAAACAGAAAAACCAGCAGTGCATAAAATCTCAACATCCACACCAACAATTGATGTGGCTCCAATGACCGGAGATATAATACCAATCAGTCTTCTAGCTGAAATCATAAGGACCGCGACAGATGACAACATGAAGCCACAAAACAAAAACTTCAGCCAAAATCATACAAAGAGCTTTATAAGAAAATCAGAGAAGCCATGTTTAAAATCGTTACAAGTTCAGTTTGTGGAAAACAAAGTGCCGTTCAACTGAAAAGAGAATCGGACAACATAACGACGTGGATTGATTTGTTTCTATCCTGTCCAAGTTTTTCAACTACCTCTGATGGCCGACAGTATTTCCATTCTTCAGTGAAACTGCAGAGGCATCACGCAAATATTGTTTCCTTGAAACCTCCTCCAGCCATCATCATGCTTCAAGAGACGTTCCTAAAGCCAACAAAGCTTTTCAAATTTAAAGGCTAAGTTGTCAGAGCCGACCACCCAAGCGGAAGCGGAGTTGCCACACTGATCAGAGACGGCATTCCATACTGTATGGAAAAGCCTGCTGACAATCCAGCAGTCCTGTCGACTACCGTTACGTTTGCAAACGGGGAGGCTGTCGATTTAATCAATTTATATGTCAGCCCAATGGACGACAGAAAAAAGAAGCAAGAGGTCTTGGAGAACACGCTGGTCAGACCAGTGATTTTTCTCGGCGGAGACCTCAACGCTCATTCCAGTCTCTCCGGCCAGAAATTGACAAACTGTCGTGGACGTCTGATGCATACAATTTGGCGACTCTAAACGATGGAACGGGCACACATCAAAACATCAAACAGCAGGAAAAGACAGAACGCCGATCGACATCACGATCACGTGAATCGACTTGGACATTCCTTGAAGACACGTTAGAGAGCGACCATCACCTAATCTTCATCACTGTAGATAACAAGTTTAAGTGGCGTTCAAAGGCCTCTCTAATTTTCAAAGATATACTAGTAGCCAAAAATCTGAAAAAATCAGAAAATTAAACCGATACTCATTGAAATCTTTCCTAATGTGGCCGCAAATAAACTCATCTTCAAAACCAAAGTACAAAATCTTCAACTTAGAAAATGTTATGATAATGATCCCAGTTGGCAAATATCAGAAACCATGCCCACCAGCAGTCAGTCACTCAATCGGAATTGAAGTAAACTCAAATCGATTTCTCCTAGGCCCACATACAATGAGGTCAATGTGGTCAATACAATGAGGTCATCGCCTGATGGACGTTCATTATGTGCTTTCTATTCTATAATCGTCACGTTTCTTTCTCTCTCTTCTTGAGAACGGAAAAGAAGAAATCGTCTAAATCGACTTCAGTCGGATAAAGACGTTAAACAAAAAAATTCACATTAACCAACAGATAAGTTTCCACACACATGTTTATTGTGTGAATACGATGCCTTATAAAAAAAAGGATGGACTTAATTAAATATTTTATATGTCGAAAACTATTGATAGACAGCTTGTTTAGTTATGTGTACTTCTGGTTACATTGTTCCTTATGATTGCATAAGGATGGGCTTTTGCATAAGAATGGGTTTAGAGAACGTTAACTTTTTTTAAACCAGTTGTCAGCGTTTCAGACTGAGCCAGTGACTGAGTGTGTGCGGCTGGATATAAGTAGATGTAGATAATCAAAACTATAAGAATTATAAATCGTTATAAAAACATTTGAGAGCATTTATACAAAATTTTACTTTGTAATACAATTTTTGTACTGAAATAATATATAATAAATTTTTTATATTAAGTTACCAGTTCATTTCTTAATTTCTAAAGTTTTAAATAGCACATTTTCCACCTTGCGTTGCAGAATGTAAACAAAAATGATTAGAGTTCGGGAAAGGTTACATTCTGTACGTTTTTGCTCATTCTGTTTCAGTTTTTGTTGAAACTGCTTTTACCATTGTGACGACGGCTTTAATTACCATTTTGCAGTTATGCAGGGTAAAAGCGGTAAGACAATGGGTAAGTCAGCTTATTAATTTATTATTCTTTGACATAGAATTTTAGCTTTTGTGTATGTTTTTAATTTAAAAGTGTTATGGATAAATTGAGACAATTTACAAATTTTTTATAAATCAATTAAAATGTTTTACCATTTAACAAATTTAAGTAGCAATGGTTTGGCTGGATGAGCCAGAGATAGTTATTTACTGAGAAAGAAGCTTTGTTTACTTTACACTCACAAACCAAATTCATGAAATAAGAGAAAGACAATATTGGTAGATGGATGCAAAGACATAAACTGTACAATGTATAGCTTCCTGTTTAAAATCCTTAACTGAAAGTTTTTTTTTATATTAAGTAAATTTTATTAAATCGAGAGTTTAATATAGTAGAAAAATTAGTTGAATATTTAGCTCGAATGTGGGCCTCAAGCATCACCAGATGTTCCTAAATAATTTATTTGTGTATGCCTCTGTATCTCCCTCTAGAAAGTACGAAAGGGTTATCGATAAGTCCATTATGGACTACTGATTTTGCTTTCAGAATATTTAGAACTTGGTAGTTACTTATATGAAACCTAGCCCAGCTAATAATTTATTTTTACTCTTCATAATTTTTTTATTTTCTTCAACCCGTATTTTTTATTTTCATTAACGGCTTAGAAAGGTCATCAAGCCTCGACTCTTCAGACAGAGAAATACAGCAGAGGAGGCACAGAAAGTCATCTGTGACGTCATACGTCACCTGTGTTCATCGCATTTGCACTCACCAGCTGTGGAAACTTCTCAGGGTCTTGGTTCAAAAGGTAAAAAAGATCTTCTTGCTCAATTCAAAATTATTCAGCTTGATAAGTCATTTACATCTTCGATTTTTTTTATCAAATTCAGGCACTGAAGCAGATCAGGTCTAGCTTTTCTCAGATGTGGGTAAACATGTCTGGTTTCTTCCACAGTAATGTTCCTATGGTTCTTTTCACTTTCAACGTCGCTCTTTTTGCCTTCATTCTTTTATTCCTCGGTCTATACGCGAAGGTCGGGGGCTCACAGGGTAGTGGAGAGGTAGGTCATGATTATTTAATAATACTGCTGCTAATAGTGATATAATAATGTTTAACTATTTACTGTTGCAGCCAAATAAGTGCTGATTAATTGATTTTTGGGAGCCAAGATAATAATTATAATAATAATAAATAAATAAAATTTCAGTAGCTGTTCATGTAGTAATGTGAAATGCCTTTGAAATGTGCTCAAGTATTTTTGTATTGGTGAAAAGGCTGATAATGAGTCTATATATGGATGAGATGGGAGGATTTAGGTGCCCTATGTTAGCGACTTAACAACTAGTCTGTTAATGAAGGCAGACGATAAGTTGTTATAATGCTTGTGCTTTTTGAGGGATTTTTCAAGCATTGTAAATTTTGATAATGATGTTGATGATGAGATTGATGATGGTACAAACATTCATAATTTGCCAGGATTGGAGGTTTTTTCTTGACAGTTTCTCGAAACTTGAACTGTGCATTGTGCCATCCACTAAAAATAATGCCTCATTATTGCCAACAACTTCAAAGCCAGTTCATAAACCTACCAATGGTCCTGTCACCAAAATCGGGTCTGTTTATTTACATTTATTATTTATTTCAAAAAGGTCATTTTTTCACTCATCTTACTTCACTCCTTGATATTTTTACATTTCAACACAAACACAATGGACATCAATAATTCTATGGATTTCATGCAATCTTTTAATAAATGCTTTGTAATTCAGAGCTGCCATCATAAATTGTTCCACCATATACATTATACATCTCATAAGTTGCTATCACCATCAATCAGGACTCACTCGATTCCAATATCTCTTTCCATCAAACCGACGCCAGAGTTTGTGAAGGTGTCTCATACCGTTTCCCATCTCAGTACTTCCATGTACGGCAAGTATATCGGTCGGAAGGGTAAGCTGGTTTACAGAATCAATTGTTTGCTAGTTATTCGTCAGCCAATGACAATATAGACTTACATTTTGTTGTTGCTGTTAGTATTTTCTGGTTATAATGTCAAATATTTAGATTAGTTTATGATAAATATATTTTTTTAAATTTTAATTTATGGAATGTGGGTATGTAAGTTATTTTGAAGTCCACACATTTTTCATAGTAAGTAATATTTTGTTCTTAAAAGAAAACATTTTTTATTTTCAAATTTTTCACCAAGGTAATGATTCGCAAGCTCTATTGAATGTCACACTCCTGTTTCGCCACAGTTGGAATTCATCTTCTTGTGACCAGTACAAGCTGGTCCCATGTCAGTTTGTTAACATTGATGGCTGCGTCACTTTCACAGGTCCACTTGACATCTTCCCAGAAAATGAGTGAGTTGTCTGATTCATAGATGATCATATTGTGAGGTTGAATTGACACGAGAGAGGAGTTTGAGGTATTTATTCACCGGGGAGCAGGATATGGCGAGCGTTGCTTTTTTTTCACTTTTTGTAGGAAAATGCTGTTGGAGGGTGTTTAAAATCAAAATTACAATATCAGTCTAATACTACCGTGCGGTTTATAAAAAAATGTTCATCTCGTAATAAAATCTTTGTTTATGAAAAATTTGCCCACTTAAAAAATATGTATAGTTTAATTAAACAAAAATAAAATTACAGAAAATTTAGGAAACAAAAACTATTAGAAATAAATTAAAAAAAACATATTGATAATGAGGGCAAAACCTTTCATTGTCATAGTAACTATAAACATCTTTGTTTACTATTCACCGGTGTAATATTTTGGCAACACGATGTTGCTATGAAATTTTATAACTGTCTTAAAATTGTGTTTTTAATTTCTTAAATTAACTATTGCTTGTTTATGTTATCATTAACTAAGGTTATACTTACAAATCAATTTTCAAATTAAAAACAACTTATTCATTTCAAGAACTTTATTGAAAAAAAAACTTAATAATTAGAAATCAACAAACAATCAATCGACTTAATATATTTTGAAATGATGTTGTTATTCACTGTGCCCTTATTGCATTGCATGCTTTTCAGTGCCGTGCTTTATTATCACGCACCCTTATGTGCATGCATTATTGTGAAGCGCTTTTTTCTCTGCCTTTATTGTGGGATACCATCATTTTCATACGATTGAAATTAATAAATGAACTAATTTTTCCAGGCACCTTCAACACTGTCCAAAAGAGAAAAAATCTAAAGGGGACACCTACTACTTTGCCAGCTTGAACTGGCAGATCCCCGACCTTAACACCTTTTACTATTGTAGGTCAAGGTCAACCATCAAAGCTAACTTTGACAAGTTTTTATCTGCCCCAAGAGAAAAGGTTTGTTAATGGCTTGAAGATTTGCTTAGTTGAAAGATGTTAGTTCTGTTGGTAAGCTTTTATGTCAACTGAATTTTGTGTTTTTCTTTATTTTATTTTGTGGCCAGAGCAACGTGTTACGAGTCTGAAAATGAGTGGGTTGGAATTTTGTTTCTAAAGGTTTCAGTGGAAAGAATTTCCAGTTATTATTAAATCCTTTCTACTACTTGCTTGAGCCATGTGTTTATACTAAATTGTAGCTTGATTGGATGACCGAGTAAATCTCAACGCTTGGCTCAAGCAAGCAAGCAAACACGGTGAAGTTAATATGAAGGATTTAAAAATGACAAATTTTTTTCAGAGAAATAAAACTATCAGTTTTAAGTTTATTCACAAAAAGCAAAAATTAGGTTTTCAAATCAAAGGTTTATAATCAAAATTTAAATTTTTTTTCTATTTTTCATATAGGGATTAAAAACTGCCGATTTAAAAAATATAAAGGATTTGCGAAAAGCCAAGTTTTTAATGGTTCACTTGTTTTTAGGTTAATACTAAATCTTTCCATAGTTAAAATAATTAAAATATTCACATGATTGCTTGTTGCTCAATTTTGAAGCTTAACTCCTATAATATATATACATTTTAAAAACCCAAGTTGAATGTAGCCAATAAAATCTCTTGCAGGTCATTGAACCCTTGGCAAGACTCCACCTCCTCAGAACAAGTTTCTTTCTTGTGGCGTTTGTGGTAGTCGTGGTTCTCTATGCTGCCATACACGATAATCGTCAGTTCAAAGGTCAACTGAGAAGGATGTCTTCCTTAAGTGACACATGGTAAATGTTTTTTTGTATTTTCACTTACTTTTGACTTAACTTTGCTATTTCTTTTAAGTATTTAAAAATTTTTTAACCTCACATATTATTTTAGTTTTAAACAAATTTACCTGGATTTGGTATATAGTGGAACCTCAAGACATTTCAAGAGCATCCAATTTATGAATTATGAAGAACTGTTGCCATTGGTTTTATAAATATAATAGTTATAAGATTATTATGTGGAAAACTGTAATTATTTGACTCTCGTCTGGGCTTGCGATTAAGTTTGAAGGATTGAACTTGAAGAAGATGCTAGTTCTGCATTTGAGCAGGACTGTCACCAGACTGTTTCTCTGTGCCTACTTTCATTCATCTCATTATGTTCCCTAAGCCCTAGGATCATCGTCGAGGTAACAGATGGTATGGGACCACGGCTGCTGTACGGAAATTGCCACTGCAAATAAATTCCGCGATTTTCTCCCACCATCTTCTATCCTGAGCTCATTCTTGTTGGCATATTCGGTGGAGATGCCATACACTGCAAGATCAGTTTAGATTTGTTTAATTCAAGTCTTTTTTAGTGCATTTATTGTGCCCTCCAGCTGTCCGGTCTAGTTTTCTACAATGTCTTGTGTGGGAGTCGATATCTCTCCATCCTGCAAACGTGGCTAAACCATAAGAGACGAGCGTGTTGAAGAGAGAGCAGTGGTGACAAATTTCTTCATTTGAGATCCTCTCTAATAGAGTGACTCCGAGAATCTTTTGGAGGTATCGCATTTGAAAGACCTCCAGTCATCTCACGTCTGATTCCAAAAGCACCCATGTTTCTGCTCGGTGGCTGATCCAGGGGCTCCGGACCCCTTTAGAAGTTTTAACAAAAATTTGAACTTTAAATATTTAATTAGGTTGCAACTTCATTCTGTTTGTCTGTATCCTGAGGCCTTATCTTTATTAAATTCTTCTCTCGACCAAATGACCCCAATACCCCAGGCCATGCATGGTCATCCCGTCCAGTGTGGGGGCGTTTAGGTCTCCCATAAGAATGTTGCTGTCAAACCGGGAGAATGTGTCCCAAGTGTCCTGAAGTTGATTATAGAAACTGTTTTTGGCCAGATCCGGGTTGACTTCCTTCGGCACTTAGATAACGACCAGGTTTGAGTTGACACAACGGAGTGAAAGCACTGCGATCCGACTAGAAATGGGCTGAAAGCCGGCGACAAATCGGTTAAAGTTGTCTACGAAGAAACCAACACCCTCTGCGTGCTCATTCAATGAGCTGTGACAGCCATATTATATTACCTGAGTCTGTTAATCTCAGTTTGGAATTGCCAAGAAGGCGATGTTATATTTAATCAATTCTTGTGCCACCTGTCCTCACTGTCCAACCGCATATCCCATTCTGATGTTCCAAGTGGCAAGCAGGATGGGACGTTTAGCTGAAAACGGTGATTTCTGTGGCTGTCTCCTTCCAGTATGGGGGGGTAACCAACATCGACGCTTTAGGCGAGATTCGAAATTGAACTTTTTCCATACCGATTCCAACTTCGATTTTACCACCAATCGGCAGCTGGTCAACCCTCTTACTTCACCGGACTATGTTATTCAACGCTCCCCCTCAGAGTCTTCCTTACGTAGGACTTTCTTCATTCGCCACCCGAAAGTTGCGCCCTTTCGTCGTAATATCCCGCTCAGGGCTCTTATGCCATAAATATGCGTAATATGCCAGCACAGAATTGAATACCTGGAGCTTGATTGTATTTTAATTTTTACATAAAATCTTTTTAAAGATGATTCATGTCTGTCATTCTTCAATTCTTTCAGATGATTTTCGGCCAGAAGAAGAAGAAAAAATGAAAAGATTTCATTGATTTCATTGATTTGTTTTAATTATTTGAATATGTTGCTGAGAGAAAAGTTGAGGCTATCTTTTCTTCATGATAGGGCTGGAGATATTTATATTTGTATATTTTGAATTGCTTTAGATTAGTTAATGTTGTTTTTAAAATCACAATTCCAAATTTGTCTTTCTTTTTATACTTGCTATATGTGTTGCATTAAACAAATGTTACCGATGCTGTATAAGGTGTTTTTAGCTAGTTTAATAATTATAAGATGTACATAGTTGTTTTGTACAGTTATTATATCTGGTTAGCTTTTGTTAATTAGTATTAATTACATATTGTTCAAACATGTGTAATTGTAGTCTTGCATGTACTCTTGGAATCTTGTAATTGTATTCTTACATGTACTCTTGGAATCTTGGATTTGTATTCTTACATGTACTCTTGGAATCTTGGAATTGTATTCTTACATGTACTCTTGGAATCATGCATAATCGGAAGCTTGCTTTCATTTTATGGCTTCTTATGAGGAAGTTGTTTTGGATTTTCTACTTTAAATGGGTTTCTTTAAATTCTTCCTCGCACACCTTGACAGTGGACCTTTTGTGTATGATTTCGATTTATTTAGAATCTTATCAGAAGTTGTATTAGGAACAGTGGCCATTTGAGGAAGGAAGTTATGATAGTTTTTAATCTTATTTTTGTTTATAAAATTGTGATTTGTATAAAGTTAATTATTTCAATTGAACATCTGAATTTTGCTCAAATAATACCTCAAATTTTTGAAAACACAACTCACACTTGCCTAATCTTAATCTATATCTATAAATTCTTTGTTCGTTTTAAAAGCGAAATGAACGTTCCAACCGACGGATGAGGTTTCTGAGGTGCTATAAGCTTTTTAGAAGTAGCTACGGCTACCCAGTGGCGTAGCAAGGGTATCTGGCGCCCGGGGGAAAGGTATAAAAAATGCGCCCCCATCTTCCACTGTTATCCCAATTGGACAACCAAAAGCGAGGGGACCAAAGCGCCCGAGCCATATCCGGGGCTCCGTGAGCCCCCTTCCCAATGTTTTTTTTAGAAATCACTTGTGTGAAATAGTGCAAAAACACAATTTGTTAATTTAACATGTTTTACATGTTCAAAAATGACTAAAATTTGGTGAAATTGTTGTCTTTCCTTTTGCTTTTTGGCGCCCGGGGGCAGATGCCCCTCCCTGCCCCCCTTCGCTACGCCACTGCGACTACCTGCATTCCTTCAGAAATTTCTGAATGCACTAAATGACACTAAAAGTAGTAAGAACAAGTAAATTAAAAACGAATTTTTAAAACCCAATGCTTTTATATGTAATTAAAACACAAATTTTGCAATCAATTTTTTCTTATATTATAAACACGCACACGTACACATATACATACATATATATAAACACACACATATATATATATATATATATATATATGTGCGAAAATAATTAAAATTAACTAAATTAATTGACTTATTGTAAAACTAATAATTGAATATTGCATTGTCTTCTATTTTTAGCATGTATGCAAAATTTGAAAAAAATCTATCATCAGGAAGTGACTCAAAAATTGATTGCAAGATTTGAAACAGACAGAGAAACAGAGACGACGAGTTAATAAAAACATTGGTAAAAAAGACGACTCTCTGTTTACATTTGAATATCGCTCACCGGCTCGTTAAAAAACGTTCGTTGAAAGGTCAAAAGCGATCGATATTGTTCCAATTGTATTTGAATAGTTCAATTAGATAAGCAAATTATTATCTTTAGTCTGCGGTCGTCGAAATGCCCGTGTCAAGAAGCAAGGAGCGTAAGACATCGGCGGTGAATTGTGTAAGGACTACATTTGTGTGATAATTGCACTGGAGTTAAGCTGGCAGACTCGATTAGTATGGGATTACGTAGAGTGAATGTATGGGTGAAGCTAGCAGACTCGGAAACAAAATTCACTTTAATAAAAAAAAAAACATCGGTAATAAAAGATACAGGTCTATTAAGTTATAATATGCACTCAAATTCAATACACCCACAGAAATTCCGAAGAAATCAAGTTGGTTCTAAACGTAAACAATAGATAGCCTGAGGCGCACGGCGGATGGCATACACAGAGCATTCTATAACGCTGACGTAAAGCGCTATATCTCAGTAACTATCCACTATTAAGCAATCATTTAAAGTGTCACACAATCAACTAGTGGTCTTTTAATAAACATCCAAAAATCTTTACTACACCCCTAGGTTTATTATTTAATAAGTCGTCAGGAAAAGACGCGAATTTCACTGATATGTTATATAGTAGAATTGCAAAAAATACTACTTACGTCAACCGCTATATCTCAGTAACTATCCACTATTAAGCAACCATTTAAAGTGCCACACAATCATCTAGTGGTCTTTTAATAAACATCCAAAAATCTTTATTACACCACTAGGTTTAATATTTAATAAGTCGTCAGGAAAAGACGCGAATTTCACTGATATGTTATATAGTAGAATTGCAAAAAATACTACTTACGTCAACAGCTATATCTCAGTAACTATCCACTATTAAGAAATCATTTAAAGTGCCACACAATCATCTAGTGGTCTTTTAATAAACATCCAAAAATCTTTATTACACCACTAGGTTTAATATTTAATAAGTCGTCAGGAAAAGACGCGAATTTCACTGATATGTTATATAGTAGAATTGCAAAAAATACTACTTACGTCAACAGCTATATCTCAGTAACTATCCACTATTAAGAAATCATTTAAAGTGCCACACAATCATCTAGTGGTCTTTTAATAAACATCCAAAAATCTTTATTACACCACTAGGTTTAATATTTAATAAGTCGTCAGGAAAAGACGCGAATTTCACTGATATGTTATATAGTAGAATTGCAAAAAATACTACTTACGTCAACAGCTATATCTCAGTAACTATCCACTATTAAGAAATCATTTAAAGTGTCACACAATCAACTAGTGGTCTTTTAATAAACATCCAAAAATCTTTACTACACCCCTAGGTTTAATATTTAATAAGTCGTCAGGAAAAGACGCGAATTTCACTGATATGTTATATAGTAGAATTGCAAAAAATACTACTTACGTCAACAGCTATATCTCAGTAACTATCCACTATTAAGAAATCATTTAAAGTGTCACACAATCAACTAGTGGTCTTTTAATAAACATCCAAAAATCTTTACTACACCCCTAGGTTTAATATTTAATAAGTCGTCAGGAAAAGACGCGAATTTCACTGATATGTTATATAGTAGAATTGCAAAAAATACTACTTACGTCAACAGCTATATCTCAGTAACTATCCACTATTAAGAAATCATTTAAAGTGTCACACAATCAACTAGTGGTCTTTTAATAAACATCCAAAAATCTTTACTACACCCCTAGGTTTAATATTTAATAAGTCGTCAGGAAAAGACGCGAATTTCACTGATATGTTATATAGTAGAATTGCAAAAAATACTACTTACGTCAACAGCTATATCTCAGTAACTATCCACTATTAAGAAATCATTTAAAGTGTCACACAATCAACTAGTGGTCTTTTAATAAACATCCAAAAATCTTTATTACACCCCTAGGTTTAATATTTAATAAGTCGTCAGGAAAAGACGCGAATTTCACTGATATGTTATATAGTAGAATTGCAAAAAATACTACTTACGTCAACAGCTATATCTCAGTAACTATCCAGTATTAAGAAATCATTTAAAGTGTCACACAATCAACTAGTGGTCTTTTAATAAACATCCAAAAATCTTTATTACACCACTAGGTTTAATATTTAATAAGTCGTCAGGAAAAGACGCGAATTTCACTGATATGTTATATAGTAGAATTGCAAAAAATACTACTTACGTCAACAGATATATCTCAGTAACTATCCACTATTAAGAAATCATTTAAAGTGTCACACAATCAACTAGTGGTCTTTTAATAAACATCCAAAAATCTTTATTACACCACTAGGTTTAATATTTAATAAGTCGTCAGGAAAAGACGCGAATTTCACTGATATGTTATATAGTAGAATTGCAAAAAATACTACTTACGTCAACAGCTATATCTCAGTAACTATCCACTATTAAGAAATCATTTAAAGTGTCACACAATCAACTAGTGGTCTTTTAATAAACATCCAAAAATCTTTACTACACCCCTAGGTTTAATATTTAATAAGTCGTCAGGAAAAGACGCGAATTTCACTGATATGTTATATAGTAGAATTGCAAAAAATACTGCTTACGTCAACAGCTATATCTCAGTAACTATCCACTATTAAGAAATCATTTAAAGTGTCACACAATCAACTAGTGGTCTTTTAATAAAAATCCAAAAATCTTTACTACACCCCTAGGTTTAATATTTAATAAGTCGTCAGGAAAAGACGCGAATTTCACTGATATGTTATATAGTAGAATTGCAAAAAATACTACTTACGTCAACAGCTATATCTCAGTAACTATCCACTATTAAGAAATCATTTAAAGTGTCACACAATCAACTAGTGGTCTTTTAATAAACATCGAAAAAGCGCAAAATCGAACTTGAAGTATGGGCCAATAAGAAACCATCTAAAAAACGGGGAGTTTACGTCCAGCCACCAGTCACAAAAATTGATTTAATCAATAAAATTGACGAAAAAAGCTGCAACTTAAATGAAAGGTTGGCTATTTCAAATAGTATTTCCAACGTTCTCCGAGGAAGCGGTTGGTTCAGTTCTGAACCGATAAACAGGGCCCTTAGTATTCTAAGTCAGCAAAATCCAAACCTGGGTGGATTCATGGACGTTGACTTTCTAACTAATATAAAAGTCACGGCATCTGGAGAAACCCCCTCCAAAACATTTATTCAAATAATAAACCAAGGGGGTGATCACTGGATCACAATCAGCAACAGATTTTGCAAATCCGGTCAAGTGGACGTTTATGACAGTCTAGGAAGAACGCTCAGACCTTCAGATATCAGAACGATTGCTTTTTTAACAAAACAATTCAACGAAAAGACGCTGGTAATAAAACATCAGACCGTTCAGCGTCAAGAAGGTGGAAATGATTGCGGCCCCTTCTCAATAGCATTCGCTGTCACTCTGGCGCTGGGAAAAGACCCGGCAACGTGCAAGTACCACCAAAAGGATTTGAGGCAGAAAATTGAATTTGCCTTTAATGAAGGCAAGTTCTCTACCATGGATTGCTTTGATAAATTGTCAAAACCGGCGCCGATGGAGGAAACAATTGAATTGTACTGCCACTGCAAGTTAAATTTTATTAAGGACAACGGCACGGAGGAGGACATGATCACATGCGATAAATGCGACCAATGGTTCCACAGAAGTTGCGAAAATGTTTCCCAGAAGTCTTTTGATTCAAAATGTTATATTTGTGAATCTTGTAGAAAGACCATGACGGCATAATCGTTGATATCAATACATATGTACATTTACGAGTGTTTGCAGTTTAATAAAAAATTTTTAAAAATATTGTCACACATTAAATATTATTTTACCAGTACATCGTTACTGAGTTCCTTTAGATTTTTAATTCAAATATTCAACGCAAGTTAGTTCGAAAGCTCAGATATAATAAATCATTTCTGTTTAAGTAAGCGCTATAGAATGCTCTGTGTATGCCATCCGCCGTGCGCCTCAGGCTATCTATTGTTTACGTTTAGAACCAACTTGATTTCTTCGGAATTTCTGTGTGTGTATTGAATTTGAGTGCATATTATAACTTAATAGACCTGTATCTTTTATTACCGATGTTTTTTTTTTTATTAAAGTGAATTTTGTTTCCGAGTCTGCTAGCTTCACCCATACATTCACTCTACGTAATCCCATACTAATCGAGTCTGCCAGCTTAACTCCAGTATAATTGCTTGAAGACAAATGAAGAGCTTTTAAAAAGTTTGATCGAACAAGGTCGTGGAGGATCCGACTGCACATCAGCGGAAATTGTTAGCTGAGAAAAACCTCAGTGAGTTAGAGAAAAAAAAACTAGTATATGCTCTTAGCAAGGTTTCCATTAACACTAGGCTGGAGAAAACCCAGAAGGAAACCAAAGAGTGGTCTAGTTTGTTTAAGAATAAAGTTGATACGCTGGTGACAAACGTTGGGGTTGTGCAGAGGTCTCTGGTGGCCACAAAGACAAGCATCACCATCAATATTGAAAAAAAGAGAAAGCAGAACGATGTCATGGTATAGGGGAGAGAAGTACCAAATGGCCACACAATTTTACACTTTTATTCAAATCAATCATACAAAAAAACTATAAGTGATAAAAATAAAATTTCTCCACATAATGAAAGCAAAAACATTCCACTACTGAAAACCGCTCATTAAAACTTTTCAAATTATAACAATTTTATAAAAAACGATAAATAACGCAACCTCTTCCAAAATTTCTGGCTGGCCATTCAGTACAACCTGGTAGTATTGAATGGCCACCCCCAAGTACTCAATGGCCACTCATGCAATTTTTATAATAGAATCGTATCAGATCTCATGCGGACGCAACTTCACTGGCTTCCTTTCCCGCAGAGAATTCAGTTCAAGTTGGGTCTGATGGTATACAAGTGCCTCTACCACACGGCTCCGGTCTACCTGCAGCAACTGTGTGTACCGATCTCAACGCTTGCTGGTCGGTCCCACCTTCGATCGGCGGTGGCTGGTGACTTGTTCGTTCCATCGTCAAAGACAACGACTCTCGGCAGGCGCGGATTCTCCACTGCTGGTCCAGTTGTTTGGAACAGCCTATCTGCTGACCTGAGGAATCCAGCTTTGGACCTCGGCGGTTTCAGGAAGCTGCTTAAGACCGAACTTTATTCCTAAATTTATGATTTGACGCGACGCGCTTTTGTGACTTTTTAAAAAAAGCGCATTATAAATTTACATTTAATAATAATAATAATAAAAAGACACAATTCTCAACAAATGGTAAGCCAAAATATTTTATTTCACAGAAAAATCTTTATTAATGTTAATTAAAAAATAAAAAAAATTTTGTCATTTTATTTGAAAAGTTGTAGCCTATAAACCAAGACTATATGCTGAAAAGTCAAAAGAAAATTTTATATGTCCATTTCTGCGCTTAGATTTTTGAAGGATTGGATCTCCTAGTTTTACAACAATCTGATCCATATCAGCCTCACAAATCCCTTTATCTTTAGATAAAAATTTGGCCTCTTCGGTGTCTTTATCTTTGTATACAAATTTCAAAAAATCAGGCTCGATGTCTGGGAAGCTTTTATCCCTTCTTGCTGCAAGTTTTGATGTTTTTAACTTGCATCTCCTCAAATCTCTTTCTGTCCTTTCTTTCTGCAAAACATTCTTTACAGGAGTATCTGTCAATATGGTAGAAGACAGTTTCTTCCGACCCTCACCTCGTTTGCGAGCTACAGCTTTCGGAAAAGGGCGGATCATCTGAAGCGTTGCCGACGATAACTCTGATCCACTGGGTTCGACAACGACCATAGAGCTGTTGGGAGTTTGAACTTCTTCTTTAGTCACTAAACCCATAACCCATTTTTGAGGCATGTATTAAATACTCTTTCAACTGAAGCCCTTCTTCTGAACTGAAAACTCTCATCGATGATTGAGAAAAAGCTTTACTTTCAAAACTATCTCCTCTGCAATTTGCCAGAAAACGAAAGTTTTTCGAAAATAATTAAGTAGATAACATTTGAAAGATTTTGAAAACAGATTGTTGATATTTTCAGGCTGTGTAGAAAATCCCGTGATGAGCAAAATTTAGTTTTGTAAAATAACTTTAGGCTCAGAAAAAATGAGGTTTTCAATATAGTTGTTTTAAACCGAGACTTATCAAAAGAGGATAAAGAAGAGGATAAAGAAGAGTGATAACAACAGAGATGTCAATAGGTGTTGAAGTAGACAGCGGTGAATCCAAGAATTTTGTAAGGAGGAGCCCGAAATTTTTGTTTAGTTTTATTTTAAATTTTGGTTATTTTCGTTATGCAGCTCGTTGTAAGATTTTTTGATTTTCTTTTATACATTAAAACCAAACGAAAAGAATTGAGATTAAACTTTTTATTTAATATTTTTTCCCTTTTTATTGTTCTTTCTCTCACACTTTGCTTCTGTATTTTTTTTATCTCTGGAGCATTTTCAGACACTTCAAAACTGAGAATGACTTTTTAGCTACAGTTTTAAATACTAGGATCGTCTCAATCAGACGAAAGAAAGTTATCACTTAACACAAATGCCAAAATATTATATTTTTCGAAGATGTCAATACTGGTGTTGAAGTATTCTCTAGTAGACGTTTTTGTGGAAGTGACTAAACGAGACTCTTCCACGTGTTCGTCTCTAAACATGGATGGCTCAAGCCAAACTCGAATACTTCTGTAATTTTTGGCAGCGAAACTTTTTCCTGACATAAGGATAACTTTGAGCAGTGGCGCTTTATTTGGGAAATCGTCCGCCTTTCTAAGCCGTACTTTTAGCTGGTTGAGGAAATGGTCCGAGAATGAAATGAAAATGTTTTTTGTACTACTCTTCTGGACCAACTGCAAAAGCATTTCCATTGTAATCAGTAGCGGATCCAGAAATTCCTGGTGGGGATGCACTTCCAAAATATTTCACACTTTCTTCTCAAAAAGCCGTTGACCGACGGGGAGGGTAGTTGTAGATAATTTTCCAAAAATGTTTCAAAGACTTGCTCTTTTTTTCTCCCAATAAAGCTGATGATAAAGTGGTAATCGTAGGAATTTTTCAACAATTTTACTTTAAACTACGGTCTATTTACAAAAACTAAGTCTACAAAAAAATTATTGATTGATACTCTGGATCAGGACGGAAAGCTGTGGGCACTTTAAATGGATCGAATAAATTATAGGTTATGTGCAGGGGATGCAAACTGCACACGAAGAAAACGAAGATAGAAACTAATAATGAAATACATCTACCGCTTGTTCATTTAGACTATATAACTAGCCGAAAAGGCTTGTCATCCCCTTAATAAAGCTAAAACTACGTGTCTGTGGAAGTGCGTAACATAGGCAAACTGTGTTAGGAAAAGTGCCCACAACTTCCCGTCTTGATCTAGATACCCACTTGATCAGCTGAAAAGTGTCGAAATTTCTGAAGAGGAGACATTATTCCGTGTCCTCCCTCTCAGGCTACGCTCTTGTTTTTAATTCTGTTATTTTTTTCAAATCTTTGGAGTTGTTAGTTTTTGCTGATTTTCATGTAATTTCTAATGTACTGATGAAAACTGAATAGAATTTTTCATTCACAATTCCTCTTTTACCTTCAAAAACAAACCTTCCGTATAGCCAAAACATCAAGTGAAGATAATAGAAGTGTGGTTAAATAGAAAATAAATGGCGTTTTTAGGTCAATTATATTATTAAACGATACGTTTAGCAGAAAAATAAAACTTACAACATTCAGTTTTAACAACTTTATTAAAATAAGATTATTTAAACAAATGCAAATCCGTTTTCATCCACAGATAAGAAAAAAACGGCCTATTACTCACTCGTAGTAAAATGCGTAAAACTACTAATGTGCATAAATAAAGTACTACTTTAAATATCTCTTAAGGACGACTAGCTGAGGCCTGCCACGTTAACCTCCCACCCACCCGCGTCTGGTAGAGCTCAAGGGTTGAATCCATTTTTTACAAATATTTTTGAAGTACGTCATACAGTTTCAAAAAATAAGTTATTGTATTGCTAATATATTTTTACAAAAAATTCAAAGTTACAAAAGTTTTTTTTTAGAACCATGTTATTGTTTTTATCATTTCCAAGCCACAAGTCGAGCCTATAATATAAGATCAAATTATCCACATTCTGGAGTATTGCGTGTCAGTCTTTCAAAAATTCATCCGTTGGTACGATGCGATTCGAATCTGCTTTCCTCAAATTTTTTGATGGTGCAAAACTAGCAATGAAATTGTGTACTGGTTTCCGTGACTCACAGTTATTCTCGCGAAGCCAGTTCTGTTTCAACTCACGGGCGCGGTCAAAGGTTCCAATCCTGGAGAACTTCTGCTTTACTCTGCTTGGAGATCGTCAAACGGTTTGCCACCAGGTCGGTTAGTTTAAACCATAATTAAACTCAGACCAGCTCTATTGTGGTTGAAGGTCGAAGAAATCTTGCTGCTGACACTGTTGAAAGAGCTGTTGCCCTTGCTGCTGTTGCTGCTGCTGCAAAAGCTGGCGCTGACGTTGCTTCTCGAGGTGCTGTAGTACAAAACGTGGAGGGGAGGAAAAGCTGCTGTTGAAGCTGTGGTAACCAGACGAAAGATCGGCAAAAGAGCTGTATTCGGCACACTGAGAATTATTGAAAGCAGTATATGGATCTCTGGTGACGAGATTACTGCTTGGCATAGGATGATATGGAAGTTGCTGTGACAGTTGACAGAAATCTTGGTTTGAAGAATAAAATTTATCTTTTGAAAAACTGGATAAATTGTATCCACTGTCGCTCTGAAACCCTTGACTGGAATCTTTGGAAATTGGTGTTGACGTGGCAAAGAAGTCTGTTAGAAAGTTCGAGTCTTTAATACTGAAGTCTTCAGTTGAGTTGAGGGTTCTGTTAGCCCTCTCTTCTGTGTTGTGAACTTGTCCGTAAGACAGCGGGAACTCATCAGAAGCAAGTAAGCAGCTGGCATTGAAACCATTTCCTACCGGCACAGCTGATGAATTATTTAACTGCTGGCTGCTTGTCTGCTGCTCAATTCTTGGTCGTTTTGTCTCAACCTCGCTAACATCGCCTTCTTCTTCTTCGTTGCTTTCTTCTGTGTGGTGACGATATGCTGCGGTCCTAAACAATTTCATAGTTTAAAATTAATAAATTTGTATTTTTGAAGATTGCTTTAAAATAACAATAAATTAGCAAAAATAAAAATTCCCTAGGTTCCCATTTCACATTAAATTAGTTATTAAATCAATAAAAATTTGATAGCCAACCTTTTTGTTGATGATTTTCTGAAGCCTTTAGCAAAAGGGTTTTTGTCAATTTTAAGCTGTGTTATCCTTTCATTCTGATAGGCAGTGACTGCTATGAAAAACGTCTTTTCAAAAGTGAAAGTGTTCATGTAGGAATTTCTCAGCTCGTTGATGTCTGACGCTTCTGCTATATGTATTCGTGGAATGTACTTTTGCATTGAGTTCAGAATGATCTGAAAAGATATAAAATAATAAATACTATTTACAAATACAAACACACACATGTGCACAAATCTAAGTGTTCATATGTACGAATAACGTTGTGTATAAATGGCAACACAAATACAACAATACAAGCTTAACATGAAACTAGGAAATACCCCTTGCAAATGTATTTTGCAAACCTTTAGACTCGGGTCCTAGGCCCCCAACCCATACATGTTTAAATTTTAAATTCTTAAAATCTGTTTAGGTGAGAAAGTCTCGGGTTAATTTCGCTTCATACAAATAAAACAATTCTTTTAAATTTATATAAATAAAACTGCAAAACTTAAATTTCTTTTTTATTGAAAAATCTCTAAATAACTATTAATGGAATTTGTGCTTGAAAATATTACTGGATTAATTATAATATTTTAAGTTAATTCTAACTATGATAACAGAAGAAGTCTGATAAAACTTAGTTACTTTAACATGTAAATAAGTAAATAGTTGGAAGATCTTAAATGCAACTCACATTCCCGTTCTTATCTCCAATGTTGTTTGTGATCTTGGCCGTGTGGAATGAAACCGTCTTTGACATCCAGTGAGACCCCAGAGCCGGCGAATCAGAATGAACGATCATCCTGGAGTTGGCAACCACGGACTCGGCTGCTCCGGATATTGACCACTTGGAGTTGAGAAACCTGTATCTGTTGTCATCGGCTGGAACGACATCCAGTAGCATCATGTAGGTAGCATTTCGTTTCATTCCTTCAACTTTTACTTTTATCGAAGGAAACATTCGTCTGTGTGCAATATCAAATTATATTTAGTTGAGACGATCTTGCAAGGAATTCGAAACAATATAAGCTGAAAGTGATATACACACATATATATTTCTTTTAAAAACAGAGTTTTATATTAAAACGACCGCAGTAGAAATTCCATCCCCAGTTTAAAAAAAAGTCAAGCTCCAGTTTAAACAAACTGCAACTGCGATCACTAACTTGAATTTTTTTACATATAGATTTGTTTAGGCCCTTCCAAAATATTTCAAAATAAATAAGCAGAGCTTTTCAAACTCGCCTTCCTGATCTGGTGACAATCATTTCAGTGCCAATGTCGTTGAATTCATCCCAGAGTTGCTCGTTGTCCAGTCTGACCACAAGGTTCCCGTCTCGACCGGCATGTTGACACTGCTGCTGAAAACGCCTGTGGTTGTACGGGTGGTTCGCCCTGGCGTTCCCGGTGTCTCTGTCCCAGTCTGAAATCGGATAAAACATTTCTGAAGTAAATTTATTAAATAAAAAATATTGAAATCACGTAGATCTGAAATATTAAAATAGTAATGATTAATCGATTATTGTTAAATATTATTAAAAGTGAATTAAATAAATAGTAAAATTAAAAATGCTGTGCTGTTTCGGTTGTAGATGCTTGAATTTCAAACGAGACAAGTCCTTGTATAAGATCTCGAATACAATTACTTTCCGGTTCGAACCTAAGATGAAAATAAACCGTAATGCAAATAAATCTGCAAAAGCGTATTTCTATATTGAAATATCAATTGAAAATAATCAGTAAATGAAAGTAATCAATAAATGAAAAAATCCAATTGATAAAAAATCCGATTAATATTGTTTTTGCAGCAAAAAGATTGCTTCAAATCGTCCAAAATCAATCCAAGCCAAAAGCCGTGATCAGGTAGGTGGACAGGTTAATAGCAACAGGTATTTTTATACCGTAGATCACCTATGCCTTCGATTACTTAGACACGCCTAGAGCTAACTTCTAACCAATAATACGCGTCCAAAGTTTCGATGCGCTCCTATTGACTAATCAGATCAAGACACCCCTGTAATAAAATTGCTATTGAAATTTTTAATTCAATAGCTGGACATATGGAATGTTAATTAGCTTTTATGAGTTCGGTGTTTTGTATGTGTGTATGTATGTAGGGCGGTACTTGCTTGTCTAGTCTTGTTACGCAAACTTTTTTCGGACGAAAGTCAGTGATGAATGACTAATGACTCTAGTATGTAGAATTTTTATAGGAAATGTTGTTGACTCGGCCATACATATGAGTTAACTTCTGTTTATTGCTTTGAGCAAATTAATGCTAAAGTAATAATAAATAAAACAACCGTAGAAGATTAGCAAATGAATTGTGTAAAAAGATTAAATATGTAATATCATAGCTACTAATAAAAAATTTATTAAAAAAGTTATTGGCTGAAAGTATTTTAATTTAAAAAACTAATACGCAGGATTAATCAATCAAGGTAATACACCTGAGCATAATCACATTTATAAAACATTACTATTAATAATAATTATTATTATTACATAGAAAGCATATAAAATTCAGAATTAATTGTTTTAGCATTTAACTTAAAGCAGCTGATGTGATGAAAGAAAAACATTAACTCTATGAGTTTTTTAAACACTTCCAAAATGTAAAATTAGTGCATTGTAGATAAATAACAACATTTGTCATCTGGCGTTCATTTCCTTCGTGATAGAAATCAAAGTGTTTTTAAAAGGAAAAAGCCTTTTTAATCGCATTTGTTAACAATCCAGTTTGGTTTGTTTAGCGGCGGATGTTTGAATGTCATTAGAGCAGAATCGCCTGTCTTTAGAGACATCAAAGCTGTCTACGTCTCTTTAAGCAAAAAATACAATTTATTATTTTTATGCAGTTTTTTTTCAATAACACAAGCTACATGTATATTCTTTGCTTTGCACGGTTTGTAAGATATTATTTGTTTATAATAACTTACAAATCGTAAAATAAAAAAATATTTTTTTTATAAAAAAAACTTGAGATCATATGTTGGTATTTTTATTATACGTTGGATGGATGGATGGATGGATGGATGGATGGATGGATGGATGGATGGATGGATGGATGGATGGATGGATGGATGGATGGATGGATGGATGGATGGATGGATGGATGGATGGATGTGTACTTGTGTACACAAAAAATTGAGATCAAACACATGCATTATAGCACTTCCGCGTAACCGTTCATCTTTAATTTTGACACAAAATAAATATGTTAGCCATGTTAAATAATTAGCTGATTAAAATTATCGTGCAGAGGTGAGATGAGATACTCTAAAAAAAAACAACTTATACTGAGAGCGTATGAGGGGATCGAGTGGAGAAGTGGAGATGAAACCTCGTATGGCTTAATAGATGCCCCTGTTGTTGTAGAGAGAATGAAAACCCAGAAAGAAAAAAATAAGTAAAGATCATATTAAGTTATTAATCTTTGAGAGAATTCAGTTTAAATATTATATTATTAGTCTTTGTTTTTATTAGAAAAAAAGATTAAGAAAATTAACTTTAATTTTTTAAACTTTGTGTTTGTGTGTTGTAGGTGCGGCTGCTCTAAAGAAATAGAAAAATATAAACTTCTAATTAATGAACACCAAAAATTTATTAGAAGTTTGCATTTTATTAATAATTATTGCACAAGAACATTTCGAACTCCCTCCAGGCGCCAAAAAGTTACTGAAAACCCCAAAAGGACAATAAAAACATTGAGAGAACATTCAATAAGAGCCTCACACACATCAAATACACACCACACACTCACACATACACACACACTCTAAATTTTTTGTAACGGTCTTATGCGTTGGAAGTGTTATTAGAACTGTTATCGTTGCAACCATATGACACATCCATTGTACGAATTAGACTATCAATAAGCCATCTTCTGATCTTTCCGTGTGTGTCCAATAAGCCTGCGGGAGAAATGCTTTGTAACGTTATAGAGAGATCGTGTTCTCAAAAGGTGCTTTCTTTCTTAAAGAATTGTAACAATTTGTTTCCAACATGAATTTTAATTCTTTTGAACTTTCACTCATTTTCACAGACAGCCGACAGCCTTATTAACGTTGATGTTATTATCATCAATGCATCGGAATTGAGTTGTATTTTCGTGCTAACATATGTTCAAGAATTTATAGCGGGAAATCAATAAGTTTTATTCTGAGTTTTTTTACAAACTTTCATTTAGGTTACAATCTCTGTTGTGTGTGTGTGTGTGTGTGGGTGTGTGTGTGTGTGTGTGTGTGTGTGTGTGGCTTTATCTTTACACAAATCTTGCAAGTGAAATTGAACCAGCTTTTTGACTAGCTAGGAAGCTGAAACTTTCAGCATAGCTTCATATTGGATGAAAATACATGATTCAATTGAAAAAAAACGTAATTTGAACATCTTTCGTATACATACATGCATACACACAGACACACATCGAGTGTATTTGAAATCAAAGTTTGTGTTAAAAAAACTCGTTTTTTCCTTTACTTGTTTTAAATTGAAAAAATAAAATTTACTATATTTCCTCAATTAACTTAATAAATTTGTTTACTTAGACACATTTTAATAACTAAAAACTCGTTAATAGGTATACACACGAAAGCATAGACACCGATTTGATCTTATCCAAATCGAGAGTACCACAAGCCAACGTTTGTATCTAATAATGATGAAACATTAAACAATCATACCCAAATACTATTTTTTTCTAGCACTGTCTCGAAGTTTTAAAAAAAAACAGTGAGCCGTAAAAACTTCGTCCTTCACAAATCCTTCATATTTTGTAATTTGCTAGATTTTATTATTTTGTGTGTCTATAAAATAGAAACACTTTGGATGTTGTAAAGTATGTTTTTTCGCAATATTCCCACATTCCTTCAAGCAAGCAAGCAAGCAAACACGGCGATGGTAATATCAAGAATTTAATTAAGTTAAAGAATTTTTTTTTTAAATTATTATGTTTAATCAATTTTTTGTTTTTGAAATATGCCAAAGTAATTTAAAGAAGTAAACACAATCGTTATGTTATTAAATTTAATATCTGCTGCACCTTCAAAATACAACAAATATTGAAACTGTGTTTGGCTGTGTGTGTGTTTGGGTGTGGTAGAGTTAACTCAGAAAGTTTTTATGACAAGAACTTTCCCTGGGGCGACGATGAACAATTTAGCTCGAGTGTTAAAGTTACATTGTTTAGAATGAACTTTTATCGGTTTCCTTGAAGTTCATGTAATTCAAATTTTTTACATTATTCCTAGGAAGTGATAAAAGTTTTGAGATATTCTTTTAACTCTTTACGGTTTTATTGTTTTTTAAATTTAAATACAGAATATAGAATTATTATAGAATAAAAATAAAACATGGAATTAGTATAGGTAGAATAGAGTATTAGAATTGATGTGTAGAAAAAATCTGTATAGCAGAATCGCAAATGTCCATAAAATTTTCATCCAGAGCAAATGTTGACATGGGTTTGTTTGACCCATGAGTTGCGTTGGGTCCAAATTTTTGACAAATGCGTGGTCTAGGTTGGGTTAAAAAATTGAAATCAAATTTAATTAAAAAAATTTAGCTGTTTGTTGGGTGAGAAAATTTAACTTATCAAGTGGGTTGGGTTCAGGGGCGTCATTTGCAGGTTGCAGTGGGGCAATTGCCTCCCAAGGATTTTCCAAATTAAAAAAAATGGTTACATTTTCAGAGAAGTTTTTGAAAATGTTTTTGGAAAAGTAGCTGTGGCTACTAATTATTCTCTCCCGGCCATCAGCGTTTTAAGGAAAAAATGCATACGTTTGTTAAATTATTGGTTTTGTAGAAAAAGTAGCTATAAATGATGAATACAGGTTTATGGGAACCAGGGGGAGCGCCATGCATTGGAAAATAGGTAGGTAGTATACATTATACTTGTATAATTTCAGTTTACTGATGTTTATTTAAAAACATTGAAATATTTGTAAATATTTGCATACTGTATTTTTCCATTTTATCAGTGCAACCGAAACATATTTGTACCAACACAGCATTGATCAAATGGGTAACTTTAAGAGTGTACACATTTTTGTCAAAAATCAAATCTAGTACCACAAGATACGCAAGTAATTTAATAAATACTATTGACTAATTATTTAGAAAATATTTTTATGCTAAAATTCTTATCATATGACATATGAGCCGTGTTATTTTTCTAGAATTCTAGAGGATTAAAAAAACTCCATTCTCAGATAATTCGCGAAAAAGATATTAATAACGTCATTTCTCATTGAGTTAAATGTATTTTTGTTTAAACATTAAAAGAAAACCACTCAGTCTGTCTTTTTACAAACTTTTATTTAGCTTTCAATCTTTGTTTGTGCGTGTGTGTGGCTTTCTCTGTACGCAAATCTTGCAAGTGAAATTTAACCAGCTTTTTGACTAGCTAGGAAGCTGAAACTTTCAGCATAGCTTTATATTGTATGACAATACATGATTCAATTAAAAAACAACAAAAAAACGTAATTTGAACATCTTTCGTATACATACACACATACACACACATCGAGTGTATTTGAAATCAAAGTTTGTGTTAAACAAGTAAAGATAAAAAATAAATTTTTTAAAGAAATGCTTTTGAGTTGAGCCGTTTATATCTCGATAATTCAGGCGTCTATATAGTCTTTGGTTACATCAGGAGACTCGTAAAAAGTGCGGGCATTTAACGAGACCAATGAATACACTTGGCAACGCCTACTTATTGCGTCTGGAAGTTTGGTCCACATTTTATTTTTCTTATAACTTTTTATTTGGGGTTCCACAATTTTAATTTTTGTTTCCACGTCTTAAAGCGTTATTAATCTTTATTACTGAAAATTTCCATGGCTATAAAGTGCCCCTAACGCCGTAACTTTGACCCACTATTTTGTCTGTAGAATCGCTGACGGCCATTATCGTCATCACCTTAGTCCTTAGCTTTCGAATTACTTATTAAACTATTAAAACATTGTTTTATAAAACTTGTTATGTATATTTATCATTTATGTTTGTTTACAACATTTTATCCTTTATTTATAAAAAAACAACGAATTTAAACAAATTTACGTTAAAAACTTTTTTCCAGCAGATTATTTCAAATTTGTTTTTGTAAATTATTATTCACATGGAAAAATTAATTGTTTTTATATATGGTTTAATTGGTGTGACTTTGGTGGTTTAAGTGAAAAATGAATGAAACCGTTGAAATCAACGCATAACACAAACATCGTTTACGGCGTCTACACTCTCTCTCTCTCTCTCTCCCCTCTTTCTTTCTAGGCTCTCTAAGATTTGATCACCACAGACAAACTAACTAACCAACAAACCAACAGAGAGACGAGTGAAGTTAAATAAAAGCATTTAAAAACTCGTTTTTTCCTTTACTTGTTGTCATTGTACTTTTGTGATTGGTTTTCACAAATGTAAAAGCGAAACTTGCAGTTTTTACACCAGCACTTGTAACAAGTCAAAGCAAAAATAAATAAATGATATTAGTAGGGTTAGCCGGCGTTGCCCAGGGTTTTTAGAAGTTTTTCTATTGTTTTTCTTTTTCTCGCTCACTCCCGTTTCCGTCCCCGCTTGATTTCCGGCTACCGTTTGCTCTCCTGCTCTTTCCCGCTCTCCCGTTTCCTCTCCCTTTCCTGTTCGCTCTCCCGCTCCCGCTCGCTCTCTTGTTCCTGCTCGCTTTCCCAATCCCGCTCGTTTGCTTTCCAGCTCCGGTCTCTTTCCTTTTTTCCACTCTCTCCTAACTCTTTTCTGCCCATAAAACGTAAAATAGATCTGCTAAAAGCTGCTTGAAACATTGAAAATTTGTTACGTAAGCTAAATTTGAATTTTGTTACCGCAATAACCTTTGATGTTCGTACATAAGCACCTTCGGCCTGGAAAGTTTTTTGGTCATAACAAAATAAAAATAATAATTAAAAACTACTCTATTTTTTCTATTTTTTGGAATCAAAAAGGATCAGAGAAAACTCTTCTATTAATATTTTTAAAGTGTTGTGCTTTCAATATTTTTTTCAATCAATCAATGTGAATATTTGAAAAGCATTTTTTACAGAACTTTAGAGGCTGTCTACGTCGTTGAATTGCTAATTTGTCATCATCAACTGATTTCATTGTAACTGCAAATTTTTGAACAGTGTAAAATTCATTTTCTGAATTTTGTCAATTATCTCTGAATCAAGAAAATTTCTTTGTAGGCTGTACTGCCTTGTAGCAGTATACTAAGCCATTTTGTTTTGACAAATGTCACAAGATAAAGTTACCCGACCTTGCATTGCTGTGGCTTAGTTTGACTAAAGCCTAGGAAAGCTTATTTGCTCACAGAACGTAAAATAATGTGCCAATTTTTTTCAAATAAATATAACTCTTTTCCTTAATGAGGAATACGTTGTGTCCAAATTTCAAAACAATTGGTCTAAAAGTTTCGGAGATTATTAGCATAAAACAAACGGTTACCTTTTTATTTATATAGATACTAGCAGGGTTACCCGGCGTTGCCCGGGGTTTTTAGAGGTTTTTCTATCGTTTTTCTTTCTCGCCTTTTTTCTCTTTTTTTGTTATTCCTTTCTCTTTCCCTCTTGTTCTCAGCTCCTTTCCCGCTTGCTTTCCCGTTTGATCTCCTCGTTATCTCGCTTCTTTTCTCTTTCTCGCTCCCGCTTGCTCTCCCGTTCCCGCTCCAACTTGATCTCCTGTTCCCGCTCCCACTCGCTCGGATCAGTTCAATTCAGGTTAAATCGGGTTAACCTGAATCGTGCGTCTGCTCGAAAACAAAAACGTTTGTAATCATGGATCATGGAATTATGGAATATCTATCTTCTTTTAGCTAGTATCAATAATAACACTATTTTGAAAACATACCTTATTTACCAGCAGAAAACCCACATATCAAACGTTACATACAAAACTTTGAATAATATTGTATTGGGACAGGGACAGTAGCAGTATATTATACATGGTTGAGTAAAATAATAACATTAATCAATCAGTTATTTATAAAACACAGCTATATATAGATTATTAAGTAAGTCTTACAATATTGATAGTTTAAACTTATGATAGTTTAAACTTATGGTTATGTTCAATAGAAACCGCACCAAGGCAAAATTGTTGACATTATTCTTGATTCTTCCAGAGTTTTTTCTTTATAAGTTAAGTCAGTATGTAGTATTTGATCTAAATTTTTCCACATTGACTCAGTCCAATGGATGTTTGGCAAAAAATTGATCTAACACAGCAGAGTTTCTGAGACGCTCTGGTTTCTTAAAGTTATACTATTTGAATCCATCATTGTTGCTGAAAAATCAGGAAAGAGGAAATACTCCCCAAATTAAATGGCTGATAAAACCTTGATCTTTTTTCAAAAACGGAAAATTATGTCATATACAAAATTAGTGATACCAAATGATGTGTTTGAAGACTTTTAAGTTTAATTTAAGACTTTAATCCAAATTCCAAATCAATCCAGCCAGCGAGACCTAATTGGACGTTCTTTGGAAATTACACTTGAAGCGAAACGGTTTAAACTACTTATGAAGCTGGGAAAATGTTTGAGTTGTAGCAGAAAACGGAAAATCGTAAAATATTATAGATTTTTCATCTATCGCTCTGCTCGAATGCTCCGATCTGATGTGTGTCGAAGTGAAATGTAATCTAGATACGAAACTTTCGAGTCAATGTATGCATTGTGGTCTGGGTTTTGTTTACAATATATTAAAGCCGAAAAGAACAGGCTTTGATATCGCTAGCCAGCCTTAAATTAGATTATATTTATTTCGTATTCTATTGAGTTTTTTAATTTATTAAAATGAGAAGGTCCAGTAGAATCGAGAGCACCGCTCTGCACGATTCCCAGCTGGCGAGAAATGAGAATAAAGCACTAATGAAATCAGTTAGTAATTTTTTAACTTCGACTACTATGAGTATTACAACAACAAGAATTTATGATGTTAATATGGTCATCTTGGTTCCTTACAGATCTCATCCATATTGAAAAAGGAAGTCTCATCAAGATCTCGTGATGAGTTAGAATTTTTGCAGAAATATGCAGAAACTGTCAACTTTATTTGCAAGAGAAGAACAAATAACAAGCTGGTAAAAGAACGTGAACAAGAGGTATGAGTCATTGCTTATTCAAAAATTGAAAATCATGCTTTTCTTGTTGTTACTCTATTATCGGCATCAGTTATCTAGTTTTTGAAGTTATTAAATTTGTGATATTTAGGTTGAAGATGCTGCATCTGTGCTGGAGGCAAAATGTAAAAAGTTGGCATCTGTGATAGAAGAGTCTCGTTCACTTATTATTTATTCAGGAGCCGGGATAAGCACGGTTTGTCTGGTTTGAAATTTTTGAGTTACAAGTACCAGTTGAGGCATTTATTTTTATTTTTTGCATTTTTAAATGATGTCACTTTAGCCTGTAGCTAGCTATATTGTTATTATTTACTACAAAAAAAAAATAAAATCATATTTATTTAAACAAGATAATGTTAAGACTGATATTTAAATATGCTTAAAACAAGTTTATGTATTTTATTGAGTAATCATGTAATTTTTAAAGGCTGCTTCAATACCAGACTATCGAGGTCCTCAGGGTGTATGGACACTCCTCAAACAGGGCAAAGAATGCAGGTTATTGATATGGGCCTATAATAAAAAAACTTTTCAATTGTCTGAAGTCAGTTTACTAAATACAATTTTTATTCACAGAACAACGGATTTGAGTCTTGCAGAACCCACGTTCACTCATATGGCAATTGCTGAGTTATATAAAAGGGGCTACGTAAGTTCTATATAATTTATTATTATCGTCAACCTGTTTGTTTAATATGATGTCAAAAAAGCTATGACATCACATCTTACTGCAATGTATTCTTGACCTCCAATAATGCAGAATTCATCAATTTTATGTTGACATGAGCCTATTCTCAGACTTGTGGTTCTACAAATAGTTTGACGAAATATAAAAGTGTGATATGTTCATTTTTTACAAACTCTGTCAGTCATAGAAACATACAAAATGGATATCCCACGCTTTTATATTTTGTCAAACTATTTAAGAGATATAATCAGATAGCACCGAACAAATTATTTCTTCATTTTTAGTGCATTTAGAAGTAAAAAGTTATTTTTAAAAGTTTTTTATCTATTTTTTATAATTTCAACTCTAATCTGTCATCAATACATTTGTTTTGAATGAGAAAAGACACAACTTGATTAAATCTTTTTTTTATATTAATTGTGAATTTCATTTGGCTGTAAATTTTAATTTGAGGTGTTATGGTTTTATTTTCTGGTGTCTCAATGAGATGCTTTTCTCATATTTAACTTCATGTCAGTGCAAATAATTTTGACTTGAAAAAGAATTAACTGTGTATCTGAGTTGTGCTGAAGACAAGTCGCTTGAGGTTGCTAGCCCAAGACTTTAGTTTACTCCCTTAGGTCACTACTGTGGCAAGTATTAAAGCATTTTATTTACAAAGACTCAAATCACGCTTATAACTTTAGGGCAGTGTGCCTTCCAACCGGGGTGCCACGAACACAGAACATATGAACTGCAAATATAGTTATTATTTTATTTAATATTTTACCACACAATCGTCAACTCGATTTAAGAGTTTGCTTTTCTGTAAAAATTGAGCCAAAAATTGACAGTTTATCCAGTCCATGTAAAACCAACCATTACATTAAAATGGTTAAATTGACTGAAACTATTTTTGACATGTAAATTTTGCATATTTAGCCATGTATGTGTATTCGCCGTATTGCTTTATTGTTAATAGTAAATAACATCTTTCAAATGTGTTTCATTTTAGTTTATTTAAACTTGCATACTGTAGCATTACAGAAGTTAATAATTGGGGTGATTTGATATCAAACATGACGGCCAAGGGTGCCGCATTGTGAAAATGGTTGGGAAGAACCACTTTAGAGAGAGAGATAGTCACACATCTATTCAGTCATGCCTGTTTATTCAGTTTTACTTAACCTTAGATTTGTTGATGATATTTTAGATTTTTGAAGATGAATTTGAAATTCCAGGTAAAGAGGGTCGTGTCTCAGAACTGCGACGGCTTGCATCTAAGAAGCGGACTGCCTCGTCACGTTTTGTCGGAACTTCATGGGAATATGTTTCTTGAAGTTGTTTTATTTGCTTTTATTATCTGAAAAGTTTGTTTCATTTAAATTGAAATCAAGAAATAATGTTTTACTTTTTGTTCTGTTATAATTGTAATTACAGTTTGGAAATTTTATCGACATATCATTTATATCCTCAGGTGTGCAGGACGTGCCAACCGATGAAGGAGTATTTCCGACTTTTCGATGTGACAGAAAGGACTAGCATAAGGCGTCACAAGACGGGAAGGATGTGCTACATGTGCAACTCACCGCTCCAAGATACCATTGTGCACTTTGGAGAAAAAAGTCCTTTTCAGTCGCCCCACAATTGGCAGCAGGTTGTATGATATTTGTTTTATTTTATTTGCTGGATTTTAATTGCTTGCAGCAGGGTGTTGCGATAAGGCAATCCACCTATTTTGTGAAAGCTCAAAAGGAAAATACTTAATACAGTCATGTTAAAGAGATACTTAATACAGTCATATTAAAGAGATAATGATTGTTCCACTGGAGAAAATGTGGATTATACAATTTGCAAGTTCTCTTCAATGAGTCTACTGTAATCAAAGTCCTAATGAAATTTAAGTTTAAATATATTATTTTTTTATCATCACAGGCAGCTAATGCAGCCAACAGAGCCGATGTTATTCTTTGCCTTGGATCAAGCCTCAAAGTTTGTAAAAAAGAAAATTTTCAATTTTTTCATGAAAATAATATTGTTGGGTTGTAGTGTATTAAAAGTAAATGTTCAGAAAAGATAGGAATCATTACGAGCTAGAAAGTGCATTTGTAATGCGTGAAATTCCACTTTTCAAAGTCGGGTGTATTATATAGTTGGAACTAACCAGAGTAGAAGGAGCAAAAAATTCTTTTTTAAATATGTGTCTTTTCAAAATTATAATTTTGTATAGAGATAGCACGTCAAAAATTACAGATTTTTTTAATTATCATTTTGCAGTTGCATCATTTAGTGTAATGTAATGGGCCAATAAAATCCAACATAATGTTTGATGTAATGTAATTGACCAAAAAAAATCTTTTAATAATAATATTCTTAGGCAGTCAAAAACATTTTTGATCTTAAGGACTGATGGTTTACAATTGTGTAACTTACTTTTATTACACGTCTGAATTTTATCAGCACCTGACTCTGCTGACCACCGTGTTATGAGAAATTGCTGACATACAGTATCGAACAGATTAATTGAAACAAGATGAAATTTTTTATAAACTCTTTTATTTGTCCTTATTAAATCGATCACAAAACAAGTGCTACACACTGCGCAATGCTCGCTAGACTGTGGTAAGAAGTAAAAAACTAACAGTTTTGCCATTAAATATAAAAAAAATATTGCCAAAGCTAGAAATGTAAAAATAAAATTTGTTTCAATTAATCTGTTCAATACGGTACATACAGACATCTGAAATGATGTATGTAGATTTCCAACTGAATTTCATGTAACAAAATTTTTTTGGATATATAAGATGTAACTTATATTTTCAGTTTGAGCTTATATTTGATTTTAAATAAATGAGCTAATCATATTTTAATCAAGGTATTGAAGAAATATGCCTGCTTGTGGGCCAATCACAGAGCACCAGCTGACCAACCAAAACTAATAATAGTCAACTTGCAATGGACGCCAAAGGACAAGAAGGCCGATCTAAAGATTAACGGTATCTAGTTTATTGTAGCTTTTTGATCTAAAGATTAACGGAATCAAGTTTATTGTAATCTTTCGGGTTTGTGAGTCAATGCGAACTTTTAATATTACGTTTATTTTCTTTATACCAGGAAGATGTGATGATGTAATGAAGCTTATCATGACTTTTTTAAATCTTCAAGTTGCTCCATATCAAAGGTTTAATTTTGTTTTATTAATATATCTATCGCGATTAGTCGAGCATGTATTTGTATGGGAAATGTTTTACAGGTTTTCGGATCTTCTTTTCCATCTGGCTGTTCCTTTGAAACCTTCCGAAGAGGAAACGACCTCTAAAACTATTTTAGCAGTTCCCGATGATTTCGTCAAAATGTCTCCGGAAGAGTTGAAGTTTTCCGTTCCGAGAAGAAAACCGATCGTTCGTCGCAGTTCACTGCAAGTCGATGATTATGACGAGGAATCGATGGGAATCGATCAAAATTTCTTGAAGGATGAACTCGAAAATGCAATGAAATTCTACTTTCAAAATGATGAAACTAATTCTCTCATTAGAAAACAACCAGTAAGAGTTGCTAAGGTGAAACAGTATTTGATGAGAGCCAAAAGGAAATCAGCTAAGGAGCAGCCGGATAAATACACGAATCATCTCGGCGACGATTATGATAACGTCGACGATGCATCAGCAATATTGAGTGCAACACTTAGTAATGACTCCACGCCTGATTTTATTGAAGATTTTCCAATTCTCAGTAATAATCAAAAAAGTGGGGAACTGTCTCGAACATCTACAGAGGCTTCATTAACGATTTCTACCATCTCGTCCGACGAGGTCGTCCAATTCGACAGTCGGTCGCAGTGCTCACTGGAGAGTGCATCGGATTCCAGCATTTCCTGCATCATCGATGTTAAACTTACTCCTTTCGATTCCCCCTCGTGTTTTCTGACGGCTCCGCTCGCCTGCGGAGACTCGGAATCTTTCCCCGCTCTTCACGTAGTCGAATCGACGTGTGATGACGTCATCGTCGTCATCGACAGGACGCAAATGCTGCCGAGCGACCACGGATACATCAGTGTAGAAGATGTCGAAGAAATCTGCGAAGTGAGTTCCGACAGGAGTCAATCCTCGTGCGAATTGATGAATGGCGACGGCACGTGCGACGTAACTCAGAATGAAAAGAATTCTACTCTCACCGTTCCCGGGTGGTTCGGCAAAGGAGTGCAAACCAGGAAGATCAAAAAGAAAAAAACAAGAAAAATGAAGTAATCAATTATAGTTCAGTGGATAACATTTTTCAAAGTTGCAAATGAATTAACATTTCATTCATTCATGACTGCGTCTAACTTTTCCATCAGGTTCATCTTTTTTAACGATTTAAAGTGTCTTTCTCTTCGTTATCACATTCTTAAGGATGTGTCAGCCATCAAAGTACTCAGCATTAATTGTGGATCGTTTGATTGCTGTCTGTTGAAGTATTACATTTTAATGCATTTCATGTGAAATAAATTATTTTAACTAAAATTCAACCACAACGATAAGTGGCAATTCTCGTATTTTGGCGTTCATAGAGATCCCCATTAAAATTGGCAAATGTCCAACAATTGAGTTCCTTTTAGGGAGCTGTTACACAGCGGGGTTCTGAAAAGTAGTGTGCGCAGTCCTACCTCAATCCTGATATTTATCAACGATGTTACAGGTAGGTCAATATCAGTTAAATTTTTTTAGCCCAATGACAATAATTTGCAAAGAACAACTGATGACTTGCTGGTATGGAGGGAAAACTGACAGTTGAACTTGGTTCTGGATAAATGCATTGTACTTTCCATTTCTGCTCTTTGGATCTTATTCCACTCCTATCTTGAAAGAGTTTTCTTCTCTTTCTTTTTTATCCAATCTTACTTGATTTAATTAATCTAACTTTATCTGCACCTGTGTTTCCTTCTGTTCTTAAGTCCTCTTTTATCATTCCAACAAATATAAATGCCTATCTTGATCCTTCTGTCTCTAATCTATCATTTATCTCTAAAATCATAGAAACAAATAAGTTTAATAACTATGAACAAATAAGTGCTCATCTAACTACTTTCTCACTTCTTCCTCATTCCCAATCTGGCTTTAGATCTGACCACTATACTGAAACTGCTCTACTGAAACTTTATAATGATCTGATTGTTTCTTCTGACTCTGGCCTCTGAATTCTTCTTCTTTGTCCTGATTTTTCATCTGCATTTCACTCACTGTTATTGGATGTACTAGATAGATCTTTTAACATAACTGGTGAATCCCTCTTGTGGCTTAGATCATATCTATCTGGTAGATCTTATGTATCTATCTTTTACTCAGCACTAAAAATAATGTTACCAAAACGACTTTACAAAAGTTTAATGTATAAAAACCTGAACAAAACAAATAATAAAAACTTTTACTATTCAGAACTTAATAAATATGGCCTCTCTTCCCAAAACTTGTTTCCTATAATGTCGATCTGATGATCTTGAATGACTGAACCTTTTTTAACAAACTTTGAATCACAGTCTGTTACTTGTGACTCCGGAATTGAAGCAGATATCTGATGGGTAAATTATATTATAGTCGAAAAACAAAAACTTATTTAAATTTAAGATAAGTGACTCACAGGCTGTCTAATTATCACTGTTCCTTTCCTAAATATCTCTGGTATGTTGTTGTAATTGGTGTTGTATTTACTAAACAAAAGCTCTTGTTTATCTTTAGCCATCATTTTCTACAATTTTAAAAGTAAAATAGAAAGTTATGCAAGCAAATGAACTGTGGAACACATACATTCAATTCCGTTTGAGCATCGCGAGGTAACATTCCTGACTCTTTAACCATTTTCCAAAAACACGTGTTTTGTAAGTTGTTGATGTGACCTGAAAATTCTGCACTTGATAATATCATTCTAATAATGATATTGAGCCAGTTAAAACCAGAAGAACTCACAGTCTGCTTGTCTCCAGCTTAAGTAATCTCGAATGTTTTTATTGCTAGGGTAGCAAGTTACTCTTCCGTCAAATGATGGAGGATAGAGCAGCCTTTTGTTGGGGAAATAGTTAGACCAGAGGAATGTGTAAGTAGATGAAAAGAGACTGACTAAGGTGCTCATTAATTTGCTAAATAAGAAGAAATGACATGGCTTTATAATATGATAAAAAAAGCAAATATTTTAAATTTATTAACAGTATTATTTAATTAAAAAAATTCAGTACTGCACCTTGATCGTCTGTCAAACATGTTGGTATCTTTATTGAAAACGAAACTGAACTCATCACTTTGCCCATAAGAGATGAGGATATCCTTGAAATCTTTCATAACCATTTTCGCTGATTCGATCATAAGTTGTAATGCGTTTTCATCATTTGGTTTGTCAAACTCATGGTCATCTGAAAACCTACAATGTAAATAAAATTATGAATATAAGAATATATATTTCTTTGAATATATGCATTGTTTTCTAGCATTTTGAATAAGTTTGAAAAACTCAACAGTTCAAAATATTTACCTGTGAAAGTTTCTGCCGTCGACGCGCACTACAATCCAGCAGTTAGGTAAACATTTCTCATGCATTTCAAACTGTCTTACGTACGTAAATTTGCTGTTAGCCATGGCACTGGTAGAAAATGTTCTAAAAGGTCCAATAAATTTGAATGTTTTTAGCACTTTAGAAATGAGCATTAGTCCAGCAGAATGTTACCTAAAAAATATTTCACAATAACTCAGTTATTTCAAATCCACAGCATGTTCATGGCTGAAAAAATGTTGCCAATCATAATTCATAAATCATCAACATTCTTTTTTATCAGTTTTCAGGCATATAACAGTACACTCAAAAAAATGCAAAGTGAGAATTGTATAGTATAAACAACTGCAATTGAAATTGGGTTTTAACCCATTTATGACCAAGACTTTATTATTCCGATTTCTATTATTTTTGATTGATCACCTGAGTTTCTTGTTCATGTTTTAACATGTATATTTTTATTTTTTCATATTTCAAACAAAACATTGAAATTTGCATGTGTTCATTTTCCATACATTGGTCCAATAGACTGCTGAATGCAACTAAAGTTGTAACCTTAAGAATATTGTTATACACAACACACCAACTCATAAAACAAGTGTTAGTCAATTAAGAAAATTAAAAAAAATCTTAAATTTATTTTCTGTCACTATCAGCATCACAGCTGTGTGGTCAGCCGTGTGTATATTTTTTTGGAATGTTTCAAACCGGTAGCGAATTATTGGATGCAAAGAAGATTTTGATGTTGTCATTTTAGGACCAGTAAAAATGCTGATGCAGATAGAGAGGGACAGCCACTGAAATAAAACCCTGTAAAGTGAGCTATCTTGTCTTCCATTACATCAAAACTGTGGTTGCTGCATTCAGCAGCACCTCTTTTAATTTCTTTGATGATGCAAGCATAAATGACACTACTCATACTGTAACTAAACTAACTAGAGGTGTAGATGGGTACCTGGTTGAGCATACAAGAACAAGTATAGTTAGTATACTGATAAATTCGTTTGAACGACCAGTATGATGGGAAAGACTTCACACCAAGAAAAAGGTCATTTTAAAAGAATTTTTTTGCAATAAATGAAAAGTCGGTAAATCCTGAAATGTTAGGGAATTGTGAAAGAACCTGTTTTTACGAATGTTAAGGCTTACTTGTTACTTTTTTACTCTTTACTCCAGATACAGATGGCTTTTAAATTTAAATTAAATGCTGAAAAACAGCTATAACTTTTTTATGAAATTAAATTGATGTTTTATATTTTATTTTGAATATCTTATCGGTCTTATACTCTTGTGTCATAACCATTGATTGATATATAATATATATCAATGGTTATGACTTATGATGACACTGGTCATGTCATAACTTGTTGATGTTTTTCAGTGGACAATAACTGGTTCCCTGCCATACTAATTACTAATACTAAAATAAAGGATTATAATTACCAAAAAAGTAATCTTAGAACACCAGACTGCAAATTAATATAAATCAGCGTCGCCACTAACTAACACATGTTAGTATAAATGAACACGAAGTTCTCTATTATCGAAACCATAGACATGTAAACAACTGAATACAAACCAAAACAAATGTACACTGTACAGTAATCAATCAATCAATCAAATTGCATTTGTATAGTGCTCGGACATGAACTGATTAAATAGATATGTTTTAAGCCCACGACGGAAAACAGTAAGAGAAGTAGATTTAGTAAGAGAAGTGAGAAGAGGGAGTGGGAGCGGGAAAGCGAGCGGAAACGGGAACTGGAGAATAAGCGGGAACGGAAAAGCGAGCGGAAACGCAAAAACAAACGAAAGCAAAATAACGACCGGTAAGGAAAAGCGACCAGGAACGGGAGAGCAAGCGGGAGAGCAAGCGGGAGTGGGAAAGTGACCGAGAGCGGGAAAACGACCGGGAGCGGGAAAACAAGCTGGAGTGGGAAAGCGACCAGGAGCGGGAAAGTGACCGAGAACGGGAAAGCGACCGGGAGCGGAAAAGCGACAGGGAACGGGAAAGTACAGAGAGCTGGAAAGCGACCTGGAGCGGGAAAGCAAGCGGGTAAGGAAACGGGAGTAAGAGAAAAACGATAGAAAACCCTCTAAAATCCCCAGGCAACGCCGGATACCCCGCTAGTTTAGAAATATTTTGTCTAAATTTGAGATAATTATATTTGATTGTATGAAACTGTCTCACTTTTTTTGGCCCACCCTGTATACTAGTATACACCAATGAGGAAGAGAGTTCCAGAGAAAGGGACCAGAGTAAGTCAAAGAGCGTTTAGCATATGAATGCTTAACAGTAAAGACACAAAAATAATAAACAATAGCTGAAAACACAAACTCTGTTCATATATAATACGATAATATATATTGAGCAACTTCGTCAGAGGTCTTCAGAGGAAGACCCTCCCAGAGTTTCCTCAACAAAACTACAAAACACCACATATCTACTAATGTAATATCTCAGCTTCACTCACTCATTCACTAGCTGGGTCTAGAGCTCTGACGTCATGTAGTTTAACATAGTGCAATCATAACCAGACGTGCAGACGCACATACACCAGACCCGCAACTACGTGGGAGCGCGGGGCGAGCCCCACCTAGAAGATATTTTGCCTCCCTGACAAATTCTAAGATATGTAGTTTTTAACTTTATAAACCTGTTAACCTTTGTGCAAGTATAGCTTAGTAAGGCAACGTATTTCGCCCCCTCCCCCAAAAATCAAAGATGTGGGTTTTTAACTTTATAAACCTGTTTACCGTTATACAAGTACATAGCTGGATAAGGCAGCGTTGTTCACTTATTACCAATGCTTTTATTAACTCGTCGTCTCTGTTTGTTTCTCTGTCTGTTTCAAATCTTGCAATCAATTTTTGAGTCACTTCCTGATGATAGATTTTTTTCAAATTTTGCATACATGCTCAAAATAGAAGACAATGCAATATTCAATTATTAGTTTTACAATAAGTCAATTAATTTAGTTAATTTTAATTAATTTCGATATTTCGATATAATTAAGATATTTCGACTTTAATATAAAATAAAAGAGTAATATAAGAAAAAATTGATTGCAAAATTTGTGTTTTAATTACATATAAAAGCATTGGGTTTTAAAAATTCGTTTTTAATTTACTTGTTTATAAAACTATTTAGTTAGATTTTGCTTTAGTGCTGGACCAGCACTACTGGATAATGGTGATAAGCTTATTAAACTTAAAAATATGGAATCCCTAAAAAACAGTTTGAAAAAATACTTACTACTACCCTTCACCGGATCCACAAATTCCTGGCAAGAGATCCACTTCAGAAATTTTTCACATTCTCTTCAAAAAGCTGATGACCGGTGAGGGGTAGTAGTAAGTATTTTTTTCAAATTTTTTTCAAAGACTTTCACTTTCTTCTCCTAAAAAAGCTACAACCATTTTTCAAAAACCAGGTATTACACCAACAAAAATTTCAATTGATACATCTCCCTACCCCTTCAGTTAAAATCTGTTTTGAATTGAGTTGATATCACCAAGTTTTTTTATTCTAATCGCATTGTTTTTATATGGAACCACCTGCCTAATCATATTGTTAGTTCAAATACCTACAGTAGGTTTAAGAGTCTGATTGCTAAAGCTGACCTGTCGAATTTTCTTACTTACAAATAGTTATCTGATTGCAATTAGTGTTGGGTAATAATTGAAATAAATTTTATTTGAAATACATATTTGAAAACTTTCAAGTTTTTTTACATTTTCATTTGAAAGACTTTCAGGAACACATTGAGTACTTTTTATTTGAAATACATTTTAAAAGTATTTTGAGTATTTTAAAAAAAGATAAAATACATTTTCGACATTTCCAAAAATATAAAAATCTAAACTTTAATTTTAATAAATGAAAGTTATGCTATTATTTATATGATGATTTTATACCAAAATCTATGCTATCTTAATTTATTTCCTTTTGTTATGATAGCTTAGCGTGAATTTGAATTTTAGAGCTTGTAGTTAAAGTAGGTCGTTGTTGTCAGAATTAAAGTTTAAAGTTTGTGAATACTAAGATGGCAAATTATTCAGGCAGTGATGGTCGAGTGCCGGCCATACTAGATGGCAAATTCTTTAAAATAAACGTGTAAGAAAGTAAGAACTAGGATATGTTAAAATTATACCCGGTTGTTCTAAACATGTTTATGCGGTACAATACTGTCATCCCATCTTCGGCTCCAGTCGAACGCCTGTTCAGCACTGGGGGACAAATAATGACACCACGCCGCAATCGTTTGAATGATGACACTTGAACATCTACTGCTATTAAAAGCAAATTGTTATTTTAAGGCATTAATAAAAGATTATTTCCGTTAACCTGTTTTTGCTAAAACGTGTTTATGATGCGTGTTGCTGATCATGTATCATTATCGAGTGTTAAAAAAAGTATTTTGGTATTTTTGCATAAAAATACTTTAATGTATTTAGTATTGGAAACAATTTTATCGAATTTCAGCGTAGTCCGTGAAACACCCCTCGGAAGCACTCGCAGTTTGTATTTGAAATATTTTTTTAAAGTATTTCACTATAAGCTGATTGCACTATAATCTTTATTGCTACAGTTTTTCCAGTTGGTTAAATTTTATATAATTGTAATAAATAAATAAATAAAATAAATTTGTTTTTGATGAGCAAATTAGTTTTTTTAAAGTTTTCTACTCTGTGCACAATACCGGTCCTCCATAAGCGGGAGTATATCCCTTCGGATGGACCTTTTGGACAATTGTATTATACTAGCTGCTTATTTTGTTAATTTTTGTTGTTGTCCAATAAAAAAGATCACTCAAAATACCAGTAGCTACAAAATACCAAGGTAATTCTAGTTGAAGATCGTAACTCGATCTAGTTTCCAGTTTTCCTCTTTCATCAAGGGTTGGCACTCGCTTGCTGACAATACAACTGTCAGTTAGCGACATGCCTAATTAATAATGGAGTCTTGCTCAAAGGCGAGATAGTAAGGGGAGTTTGAAAAGAATCGTATTGCAGCAGGTGAAGTAAGTTAATGAACACCCTAAAAAGAAAAAATACTGCGCTTCACGTTCATTGAAGCATCATCAGGCAGCATGGAGCCTTTCATGGCCTCATCCGATCTTTACACAAATACAAGAATAACAGTATTTTCAGGATATTCAACCTAAAAAAAAATTAATCTGTTTCCCTGTACTTTCAATCAGGAACTAGTTAATTTTTTTCTAATCAGAAATCTTGTAAAATATAATACTGTCAACAATAAGATATGAAACGTCGGTGAAGCATAAAAAGATATTCGCCTGATTAGGAAACGATTTAAGGTACTTTACTACATTCCGGAGCAAAAACGCATAATAGCCGAATTTCATGCTTCTTATTTTCACTCCATGAGAACATTATTAGGACATCCACTCGTATTCAAAATATCTTTTACAATTATTTTCGAGATGTATTTTGCGAGCCCGCAAAAGAAATTGAGAGCAATTATTTTAGTTTGTGACGTCAACATAGCTCTACGACATTTTAAAGCTTCCGGTTCGTGACAAACAGCATGACATGACGAAGGTTTGTTTTTCTTCCTCTTCTCGAGCGCTTTGGGCACTTCTGTGGCTCAGTTGTGCACGCACATATAGAATTCCCAACAGAAGAAACATTGCGTCGACGCTGACAAATATCTTTCTTCCCCTTCCAAAGACGAACGGGGTAGGGTGGAGGGATGGTAATCTTTCAAAGATTTACAAAATAAAAGTAAAATTTCCTACAGTTAGAACTGCTTTATATTGATGTATTGTTGTATATAATCATTGTAATGATTATATAATAAAGGATGGAAAAGTGAAAATTGCTTGGAAGGAAAAGATACGCCCCCTACCTAACAGCTTCCCAGGTTTCAGAAACAGTGTGTTTCCATTATTTTAGATAAATTTTCCAATCTGATGAGATCATCAATTTGTGGACTTCTCGATAAATTTGGCAACAAATCATTTTTGTTACTTGAATTTGTCAAATCCTTAGGAATAATTTCCCCGCTGGTTTTGTTTTTTTTTAAATCCTTCTTGTGAACTAATTTTGGAGAAAACAAATTAAAAAATTTTTGTCATCTAATCAAACTAAAACGTAGAATATGGATGTGTTCCTCGTGACAATGCACACTATTAAATTTTGGAGATTTTTTTAAATAATAGATACGAATTTTAGTTTTTAAAATTGGTTTAATCTGCGTTTTAAAAAACAATAATCCCAAAATATAAATAATTTGTAAAACAAGTTATTTTAAGTTTTGTAATTTACTAAAACAACCAGTGGATCGACTGGATCTCATGCTGATCCCTGCAGAAAAACTCCAGACATGCCGAGAGCCACCAAGGCAAGCAAATTTAAAAAATAGTAATAAAACAATTTAACAATATAACAATTTACTTTTAGACCAAATGCTTTCATGTTATTAAAACTCAAAGTTTAAAATAATTTTTTCGCATTTTTATTTTTTTAACTTTTATTTTGCAAAACGAATTATTTCATTGCCATAAAGCAAGCGCATGTATAAAAAACTTGACAAAATCAAGAAATGACTCCGAAATTGATTGGAAAAAATAGAAACAGAGATTAAAAGTTAATGAAAGCATTTATAATAAGAATGAGCAGTAGACACAAATCATGTTCCATTTCAGGGACTGGAAATCGGAAAGGCAAAAACTAAGCGCCTTTTGAAGTAGCTGAAATAGTTGAGTTGAAAATCAGAAATAATTATAAGTTTTGTTTAGACAGAGACATTGAATAGGAGCTAAGCTGAATCGACTTCACTTAACAAATTAATACGGCTATTCACTGATGAAACACATTGAAACTTAAGTTGAAACCACATAAAGAAAAAGCGACCATATAGATGTTTAAGCAAAAATTAGTTTATGATTAATGATTATATAATAAAGGATGGAAAAGTGGAAATTGCTTGGGAAAAAAATACGCCCACAAAAAATTACAATGATTTGTGGTCTTCAGTCTAATATGGTTTGTGATAACAAAAGAACTTTATAAACTAGAAGGTTTTTCACAGGAAAATTTACGGACATCTTTGCTGGTTTTTCTCTGACTTATGACGCAAACTGGCAAATAAATCAAGTTGTGTGTTTTTTTAATTTTCTTTTTCTGTGCTGCCAATCAAAATTGAGCTTTTTGATTTTTTAACTTGACCCGACCCACTATCAAGTCCAAAGTTCCGGATTCGACCCGGTTCATGGGAAACTCTTGTATGGACGTGGCATTGTACATAAGATGTTGAATCAGATAAAGCTGAAATGATGTCTTCAACCCTTGTTTGCACCGACGGATCCAGGGGGGATGGATTACTAAAAAAGAATTTTATATGCTAAAAATTAGTTTTTTTAAGCTCCACCAGATTCAGCAACGAATCCAGTAGGGATGCGGAATATGAACCCCCTTGCTAGATTACTGTGAAACGAGAGTGCACACCGGCATGGGAATTCCATTACTACATATACAGCTGATCGGAGCTTCAGTGCCATGAAGATATTGAAAAGCTCATTGCGCAACAGTACCACAGATGAGAGTTTAACTGGCCTAACATTATTATATGTTCATAACGCATTGCCTTTAGAAACGGATGATATTAATGATAGATTTGCAACCAGCAAGAATAGGCGTCTTGATTTTGCACCGTAGATTTTTTATTCTATAAAATTGACTTCTGTTTTGAATGTTGTCTTTTTGTGCATACCGTTTGTTTTTTAACTTATAAAAAATGTCTTTTCAAGTTTTGGTTAGATCATCCCCCCAACCAGAAAATCCTATATCCGTCACTGCTTGTTTGTAAGTGTTTTAAGGGTCTATACACACAATTTTATTTTAAACACAAAAAACTCAGTCATCAACTTGCAGATTAAAAATAGTGCAATTTCATAATTAGAAGAATTTTAGTTTTAAAACAATACTTTGCTGAAATATTTATTAGTGAAAAAATCAAAGTTTGGAGTCGCTTTAGACAAAATCCAAGATTTTTGCATTTTGTAAAGTTTTATAGTTTATTTTTTCTAAATCTTTCATATTAACTTCACCACTTGTCTTGTCTGCTTTTTTGTGGAAAAATCTTGGATGTTAAAGTTAAAAAATTTCCCGTCATTCAATCAACTGAAACTTGAAAGATAGAAATTCACGGCAATTTAAAAAAGTATTAAATTTTAATTTCACGTTTTAATTTACACAAATGATTGATCCATGTTCTTAAAAACAAATCGAAATTATAAAGGATTTGCAAAAGAAAATTTTTTTCTGTTCTGTAGTTTGGGAGGGAAAACAAGAAAGAAGGTTTTCTGTCGAAAGCAATTTGTTGCATTCCATGCGGAAGCGTTCAACCGTTAAGTCCATGTAAGAAAATATCAACGTTCGTTTGGAAAATCTGTCAACGGTATTTTTTTGAAAGCAAGTTGTTTCGATGCTTGGTTTGTGAAGTGAATGTTTATGTTCTGTAAACTGTTCATACTTTGTTAAATGTTTATACTCTTTACAGTAAAATGTAAAATGGTCACATTTTATAAAGTAGTTTTTACATTTTGTCAAATATTTTGTAAAGTATTGATACTCTGAAAAGTTAATATAAAGTTTTCATATTCTAGGATGTAAGGTATAAATTCTGTAAACGTTTGTTACTCATTTTTTTAAATGAATCATGTTTTTATGTTCAAATTCTGCAAAGTAAATATGAGATGTTCATGTTTTTGTAAAGCACATTTAAAGTATCTACAGTCTGTAAAATACTCCGTAATTTAAATGCAGGATGTTCATGCTCTGTAATGTAATTATAACGTTTTTATGTTCTGTAAAGTAAATGTAGAATTTTCCCATTATATTACGAACCCATAATCTATATATATAGTGAGTATAAGAGATTCTGTTCTCTTTTTTTCAATGAAATACAACCTAAATGAGACCTAAAAAAACTTGCCGATCATTTTCAGCTATGCATAATAAAAATTAAAAATATGAAATAAAATAAAAACTTTTGCTAGGTATCACAACCTGAGAAAACAATGTTATCATGAAACTCTTTTAGTTTCAGCTTTCATTTCGAGTGACGGAGACATTCTGAAGTAAATAAACATACTTGATACTTGTAATAGAAGTAAATATACATACTTCATACTTGTAATAGAATTAAATATACATACTTCATACTTGTAATAGAAGTAAATATACATACTTCATACTTGTATTAGAAGTAAATAAAAGAAAGAAAACTTCCTTGTGATACGATGCGGAACCTTTCTTTTCCAGCTCCGACCAATCAGACCTCATTATTCTTACAACGCAAAACAGTCGTGGTGGTCGCTGTAATTCCAGTCGTGCTTCTGTCGAAAGTCTTTCCAGCTGTCGCAAGTGGAATTGGATGAAAATATTAGAATTGATGGAACGTTCGACGTGATGTGCGTGTTTGAGGCCACTCGAAGGTTTAATCTTACTCTGGAAAATTGTTATTATTGTTGTTGTTATTATTATTATTATTATTAATATTATTATTATTAATATTAATATTAATATTAATATTATTATTATTATTATTATTATTATTATTATTATTATTATTATTATTATTATTATTATTATTATTATTATTATTATTATTATTATTATTATTATTATTATTATTATTATTATTATTATTATTATTATTATTATTATTATTATTATTATTATTATTATTATTATTATTATTATTATTATTATTATTATTATTATTATTATAATTATTATTATTATTATTATTATTATTATTATTATTATTATTATTATTATTATTATTATTATTATTATTATTATTATTATTATTATTATTATTATTATTATTATTATTATTATTATTATTATTATTATTATTATCATTATTATTATTATTCCGCCTTGATGTATCTTTAAAACATGAATTTAATTTTTTCCATTGTTTTGCTATTAATTTAATGAGCTGCAGACAAAATGTTTCTCTGTCATCGTCATCGTCATCATCATCATAATCCATCATCGTCACCATCGCCATTTTCATTGCCATCGTCACGTCGTTGCTTTCACCATCACCATCACCGTCACCATCACCATCATCATCATCATCATCACCATCACCATCATCACCATCACCACCATCACCACCATCACCATCACCATCACCATCACCACCATCACCATCACCATCACCATCACCATCACCATCATCATCATCATCATTTAACTATGTTTCTTGAAACAGTGAGTAACTATTTGTAAATGTCTACAAGAACTCGAGAATAAATTAAAAACTTATAAATTCGTTTTTCTAATTAAAAATGATAAATTAGTTAGTTCACCTCAAGACAATAAGTCATAAACGACATTTACCTTAAGAAGCAGCCAACCAGCCAGAAAGCACACGTGACCGATCACAGCAGATTGTCAGACATGGAACGCATAAGCTATTCCGACCTCTGCTTCTCGGCTTCCAGTGAATGCAGCAATTTGAACCATCGGTGGAGAACCGCACCAACGACAACACCACCACCACCACCACCACCAACAACAACAACAAAAACAGCGAACCTAATTGCCAGTCATATTTCTTTTAAGTGCCTCAAAATGGCCACTAACAGCACATATCACCAGGGACGGAAGCGTGTTTGGGCAAACATTTTGAGACTAAGAAAGAAGGAAGGTCGTTTTATGAAGGATTTTTTGTGACTGTTGAAGTTTTGCGCTATATTTTTTTAATGAAAAATAACTGAGACAAAATTTGAAATATAAAAAACCTCAACAATATGGTCGGCGTAAAAATCTTTGCCCGAACTTCAAGAATGTCCGTGCAGTCGAATGGCAAAAAAATCGTTGTGTTATTGCTGTGTAATGATCCCATAAAAAATGCATGCTAGATCCCAGGAAAGGTTTCAACACAGGAAGGCTGTTATTTGTAGAAACACATCGAAATCGAAACTAATATGCTTTTGATATAATATAATATAATATAATATAATATAATATAATATAATATAATATAATATAATATAATATAATATAATATAATATAATATAATATAATATAATATAATATAATATAATATAATATAATATAATATAATATAATATAATATAATATAATATAATATAATATAATATAATATAATATAATATAATATAATATAATATAATATAATATAATATAATATAATATAATATAATATAACACAACACAACACAACACAACACAACACAACACAACACAACACAACACAACACAACACAACACAACACAACACAACACAACACAACACAACACAACACAACACAACACAACACAACACAACACAACACAACACAACACAACACAACACAACACAACACAACACAACACAACACAACACAACACAACACAACACAACACAACACAACACAACACAACACAACACAACACAACACAACACAACACAACACAACACAACACAACACAACACAACACAACACAACACAACACAACACAACACAACACAACACAACACAACACAACACAACACAACACAACACAACACAACACAACACAACACAACACAACACAACACAACACAACACAACACAACACAACACAACACAACACAACACAACACAACACAACACAACACAACACAACACAACACAACACAACACAACACAACACAACACAACACAACACAACACAACACAACACAACACAACACAACACAACACAACACAACACAACACAACACAACACAACACAACACAACACAACACAACACAACACAACACAACACAACACAACACAACACAACACAACACAACACAACACAACACAACACAACACAACACAACACAACACAACACAACACAACACAACACAACACAACACAACACAACACAACACAACACAACACAACACAACACAACACAACACAACACAACACAACACAACACAACACAACACAACACAACACAACACAACACAACACAACACAACACAACACAACACAACACAACACAACACAACACAACACAACACAACACAACACAACACAACACAACACAACACAACACAACACAACACAACACAACACAACACAACACAACACAACACAACACAACACAACACAACACAACACAACACAACACAACACAACACAACACAACACAACACAACACAACACAACACAACACAACACAACACAACACAACACAACACAACACAACACAACACAACACAACACAACACAACACAACACAACACAACACAACACAACACAACACAACACAACACAACACAACACAACACAACACAACACAACATAACATAACATAACATAACATAACATAACATAATATAATATAATATAATATAATAATATCCTTATCCGAACCGACAATAACAGTGTAAAAATGTAAACAAACTCATTCTTGTTTGGGATAAAAACGTATATTAAGAACGCATTTATTGACACGCGCCTGAAGTTGTTTGATGAGGAAGGCAAATTATTTTTCACAATTTTTTTTTCTCATACGTTTTTCTCGTTACTTTTTTTCTTCTCTCATTCTTTTGAACGTTCGGAATTCTGTGAAACCGTTTTCTTCTCGGAGGGTGAATTTTTCCAGGGTAACTCAGCTGGAACACGATCAGACTGCACAAACACACAAACTGACTCTGTTTATTTACGGACATAAGCTGAGCTTTGCAGGGGCAGCGTGTCTGATTTATTGGCGCAAGAAACTCTGTGTCCAGATGATCGCAATGGAATATAAATAAAGACATCTTCGATACCACTGCAATGTGAATTCTGACCGTTTCACGCTTGGAAGAATTTTTTCATTGTACAAAACCTCGTAACGAAGAAACCTAATGAACTCTAACTAAGGTTTACTTATACGAATATATCTAAACTAAAAAGGTTTATCAAACTAACTTGACTGGCAAACCCACAATTGAAATAGAATTCTGTTTATTCAAAAAACAGTTAATCAACTTTGATCAAAAATGTCATGACTAAATTGATTTGATTTCCAATTGATTGAATTCGATCAACCACATCTGCAATATTTCTGACCAGAACGACGCAAGACGAACGCAAGCGGACTTAAAAACGACCGTCGAAATCACAAAGCGTACAATCTACATTAAATGCTTGGAACGCTTCTAATGCAAACTGACTTTTATGTTTTATAGATTTTGTTACGCAAACCTTTGAAATAATTCTAATGTAAATCAGAGTTTAACTTTTTTGCAAGTATTTATGCCGATCCTTGAGCAATTATATTATCATGTAAAACTAAATTAATGAAATATGCAATATAACTAGAATAATGAAAACATACTACAAAGCTAAAATAATTAAAATGTCAATTTAACTAAATTTATGAAATATGCAATATAACCAAAATAATGAAAACATACTACAAAGCTAAAATAATTAAAATATCATTCATAACTAAATCAATTAAAATATGCATATATAACTAAATTATATAAAATATGCATATGTAACTAAATTATATAAAATATATATATGCAACTAAAGTAATTTAAATAAGCATATATAACTAAAAAATTAATTTTCAAAAATAATTTAGAATCTTTTTATTTTATCTTTGCTTTTCTTTGCTCCTGCGAATCTAACGAATTTATGTTTCCGAAAGAAAAGGAAAAAAGCGCCGAAAGTCCGAAAGCGTCGCGCGAATAAGATGAGCATTGATCATGTCCAGGGGTGAAAATATGGAGATGACATTTGGAGGCGCTTGGTCGTGCAGGAGCAGAGAAAGGTTAAACGTGGCATACAAGCGGACGGTCGATAGGAAATCGGTTTCCAGCGGTGATCTATCGGGGTAGGAAGAGTACTGCAGCAGCATGCTACGTTCCACTCACTTGCAAGCCTTCTTTCTCGTAAGGGGGACGGAAATAACTTTGGATGGGCTTTTTTGAATGCTCGCTCTTTTTGTTTCTCAGTTTAAATTGTTTTGTTTTTCATGTATTTTCCATCTATCCGTCCTTTCTCTTTATCTCTTTCTATTTTTTTCTTCCTTTCTTCCGCTGTCACACTAATACACACACACACACACACACACACTAAAACACACTCACTACACACTCAAGTAAACACACACACTCTTTTTCTATTTTCTTCCTCATGCTTTTGAGCAATAAAAATATTTTCTCTTTGTCATTTCGGTTTAAAATGCTCAGTAATTGGCGACACGTCCGTTGGTGGCGGCCATTTTGGGCTTTCGCTGTGATTGCTGCAATTTTTGTGGCGATGAAACGTCTTGTTCTTTATTCTTTTCTTGTTTTAAAACATGACGTTTTACTTCCAGGCATGTTTCAGTCGTTCTAGAAATATTTGTGCTTTTCCAGACATCTTGTTTTTCGTTTCAGATATGCTGCATCTCGAGAGCTTTTGCTATGTTACAGCTCTTTCATGTTATATAATTTGTATGAAATGCTGAAAGCCCACATTTCCCAATTAAAAATGAAATCAAAGTTGAATTTTTGTGCTGCCTTTGAGAGTGAATGATTAAAATAGGCATATGCATGCATGCACTCTCGTAGTAATTAGAAGATGACCAATCCATCAAGAAATTGAGTACGATTCAAATGGAAACCGTTCATGTCTCAAAAATGAAATATTTGAGTTGAAACGAGTTTCCGTGTGCTTATATGATTGATGAAATGCTGTCTTCATTCTCATTTTAAAACTTCCTTTCCAATTTATTTCTTTGTTTCTCTTTTTTATTTTTATTCTTTTTATTCGTCATTTTCTACTTTCTCCTTTTTTTCTTTCAAATTTTAATTGCCAGCGCCTAAAGTTAAATCAACAACATAACGGTAAACTAAAAATCAACAAGTTTCGTTCTATTATAATAATTGATGTTATTTTTTCTTATAAGAGCTCTTAAATAAAATACTGGAAAACGTTGTTTTATTGAAACCATTTATTTTACATACTATTGTTTTATGTAGTTATCAAATGACCATTGGCCCCTCACCGCGATGGTCATTTGACCAATTCTGGTTACGACCACTACCTTGTAACCATCTTGCCAATAATCATTTGTATAAGTTCATAGCATATTTTTAATTAGATTCTAATTTTCTCGTTCCCGGTCGCTCTCCTGCTCCTTCTCGCTCCCCCGCTTCCTTTCCCTTTCCCGCTTTTCCGTTCCTGCTTGATCTCCCGTTCCCGTTCCCACTCATTTTCTAGTTTCCGCTCGCTCTATGACACAATTTTATTATCGCTTTTTGACGGACATTCTCCTCTTTCTATTGTCAGAAGGATCATTCTACCTCCGAAGCATAGGTTTGATTCCGAGTGCATCGGCTTCGAAACAAAAAAATCAAAATTGCTACAAACCAACTCATAATCCTAACATTCACATCCTGTAGATTAGTGTTTAGATGAACCAAGTGCGAACGTCTCATGAAGCAAAAGTTTCACCGGAAAAAAAATTGACTTTAGTCGAAGTAATCTAGAAGAATTTGGAAAACGATGTTTGACGTGCTTTTCAAGAGATTGAAACAACTTAACCCCACCCAACAATTTCACGGCCAACAATTTCTTGAAGGCGTTTATGAAGAAGACTGAAGGTGCCAACAAGTCCATTTCATCTGCTCCATGTTCACACTCAACGGCCTCAGTGGCTGTTCCATCACTCTGCTTCACCCTGGTCCAGTTTATTGATGCTTCGCCGAACAGGAGTTGCTCTTAAGATCCAGTGCCAACTTGCATGATCAAATAATATTCTAACAAACTGGCATTATTCGCGGCATTCCGGGTCAACTTCATCTGCTTTATAGGAGTTGTTTGCATAGAAAAATCCAACTATCACGCCAATCTTTACAAAGCCGAAATTGTATCAGCGCCTTTCAGTTGCTATCGTTTAATCTCTAATTGGTCCTATTTGTCGAAGTTGCTGTGACGATGTGTCGGTGACCGGATAAGTAATTATCTCAGTAAAAAATAACTTTTTTACCACCGTTCCAGCCAGCAAACAGAAAACAGCATTCTACTGAGACTGTTGTTTTGAATGTGCTGTCTGATATTTACTCAGCGGCAGACGTGAGACAGATAACACTTTTGGGATTTTTGAACCTTTGGACTGAGTTTGACACCGTCGATCATTGAATCTTATGCGACAGGCTTCATCACTCGTATGCATCATAATAAGATTATTATGTCAACCCGCTTCGTGACTAACTAATGTGAAAACTATAACAACTGAAAACTCACAAAATTTTAACTTTGTAAAAATTATTTTATTTTAAGGCGGTAATGTTATCTGCTTTTATAAAACTTAAAGCTGTGTTATTATTTGCGAAGTCGATTATTTGTGAGGACCAAACTAAAGCTGCGCATCTGTCGTGGTCTTACATACTCCGTGCATGATGAACACAAACACACATGCTTACAGTCTGTGCATGATGCAAACTCACGTACACACATACACACACACTGTACATGATTAACACATACGTGCACACATTCCGTACATGATGAACACATACACGTAAACACACTCCGTGCATGGTGCACATACACGCACATACACGCACATACACACCACATCAGCCATCCAGGGGGATACTTATAACAGCCGTCTCCCTGCATTATCCTTCTTCTTGTTATGAAATCGACTCTCGCCGGATCGCATTTCGCACCGGGAGAATCCCTTAAACTTCGTGGTGGCTTCGCTTTTGGAAAGTTGAGTTGAAAAACATTGAATTATTCAAAACATAATTAATGTAAATAGTTTTCGACATAATTTGGAAGATTTATTATTTTTTCCAATTTCAACCGAAAAATGTCGTGAGGTTTTGCAGACGTTTAAGAAGAGAATTTTGCTTTAATTGTTGAAGTATTGTAGCATGTTGTATCAACGTGGGAAATCCCACAAGCATGACTATCTCACAACTCCCAGGATTATTCAACACTTTTGTCCGCTCATCATTTTTGTCGGTGAGCTTCCCTTTCTATCTCATCGATTTTTTTTTGTAACCGTCATCATCATCCTCATCATCACCACCACCATCATCATCCTTATCATCACCACCACCATCATCATCACCACCACCATCACCACCACCATCATCATCACCATCATCATCACCATCACCACCACCATCATCATCATCATCACAACCACCAATATAATCTTCTCCAAATATCAACCATTATCACTACTATTACGTTTTTTTAATCTCTTTCTACTTCTACACAAGAACATCCTTCTCCAATGTACATGATCACAAGCCCCACCACCACCATCATCATCATCATCATCATAGTCATCATAACCATCATCATCCCCATCATCATCACCTCCACTAACATCATCGTCATCATCATCATCACCATCATCACCACCACTAGAAATGATGACATCAACTGTTTTCGGTAAACCGCTGCCAGCAATTTGCATTTCCGATGAACTCGATTTAAAATTTCAAACACGATTTTTCAATTAGAAAGAAAATGTTTTGCAATTTGCGCGTTTTTGAAGAAATTCCTTCGTCACTATTTGCGGCGTTAAATATAATTAAAAATATTTTTTGTTTAATTATTTAAATCAATTCCTAATTGTTTATGTTTATTGCATTCAAATCCGATTTTAATGGCTTGAACTCAGTAAAAATCAATAAACTTGCTGCATTTGATTGTTAAGCAATGAAATTAAATTAAAGACTTCATCGCATTTGATTGATGATTGATTACAATCAACTTGTGTCGGCACCATCTTCTTATCTCGTTGTCAACTCAATCAATCAATCAATCAATCAATCAATCAATCAATCAATCAATCAATCAATCAATCAATCAATCAATCAATCAATCAATCAATCAATCAATCAATCAATCAATCAATCAATCAATCAATCAATCAATCAATCAACAAAATCTTACTTATCTTGGTTTCTCGACAGCTTTTTAGAAGTTTTCGTTGAAATTTGAAAAGTGGACGTTGATCGAAAGTTTCCGTTCGCATTAAATAACATTCAAATTTAGTTCCGCATCTTTTGCAGGATATAAATAGAAAATTATTATTATTTTGTTAACATAATAAAAAAAATCTATTAGATGTTAGTACAACCAAATCTTTGTATAAATGAAATCGCTCTTACAGACAGCATTCGATCAGTGTGCGTTTGCTTTGGTTGGTGAGAAAAAAGTTGGTTGATGATCAGGTTGGCTGTATTGTAATGAATCACAATTTCAACTCTCTTCTTTCTTGTTTCCACGGTCCCCTGGCGGTTGCCATAGAAACTTTCATGTCCAGTTTTGTACAATGCCGGAGAGCCATGGAAATCCGAATTTATGGAGCGCTTAAGTTTTCAGTTCCAAGCGATTTAGAGTCTTTTTTCCAACAAATGATGACGACCTCGGTCATAAGTACTTGATGATTTCGAACTCAATCAGTACATTTCATAAGTACTTGATGATTTCGAACTCAATCAGTACATTTCATAAGTACTTGATGATTTCAAACTCAATCAGTACATTTCATAAGTACTTGATGATTTCAAACTCAATCAGTACATTTCATAAGTACTTGATGATTTCAAACTCAATCAGTACATTTCATAAGTACTTGATGATTTCAAACTCAATCAGTACATTTCATAAGTACTTGATGATTTCAAACTCAATCAGTACATTTAAAAAAAAATCTTTGACAGGATTGACTGGCTAACAGGTTGGTTGATTGATTGATTGTTTGGTAGGCTGGATAATTGATTAGTTAAATGGTTGATTGATATGTGAGAAATTATTGATTTGTGGAGAGCCGGGTTAATAATTATTCGATATTGTTTCCCGAAATAGCTTTTGACAATTTAAATGTTTCTTGAAAAAATTTTATTTGTTTTTTTTTTTATATCAAATAGACATTAGCGTAAGTGAATACGAATCCTAGTAATACGTTTCAGCAGCAACGTAAGTATCAGCTGACATGTATCGATCATAAGTCGTCGTATTTAGAGTATATTTATATTTATATAATCCATCTACATGCGGTTTAAATAAATTATAATCCAAACATTAAATACTACTACTACTACTACTACTACTACTACTACTACTAATAATAATAATAATAATAATAATAATAATAATAATAATAATAATAATAATAATAATAATAATAATAATAATAATAATAATAATAATAATAATAATAATAATAATAATAATAATAATAATAATAATAATAATAATAATAATAATAATAATAATAATAATAATAATAATAATAATAATAATAATAATTAGAATAATAATTAGAATAAAAATATTAAAATTAATATGATTGAATTTCTAAATTATTTCAAATTTATTTGAATTTCTAAATTATTTTGAGACTTTTAAATTAAAGTTGTTAGGAAGAAGTTTTTCTTAAGAGCGAGGAATCGATTGCGAGCTCATTGTGCTCGGATCTTATTGAATTTGCCTGTTTCAAAAGACATACAAAAATACGTTGAGCAGGAATGAATTTGTTGGAAGAGGACTCAATTCGATGATTCATTAGTAGGTATTCAAACGAGGATAAGTTTCCAGTTCAATTTGTACTATTATTATTTATATCGTCAACATCATCATCATCATCATTATCATCGTCATCGTCATCGTCGTCGTCGTCGTCTTCGTCGTCATCATCATCACCATTACCGCCATCACCATCACTATCATAATCATCATCGTTGTTGATGTATCAGATACATATAATTTATAGAGCAAAACACAAATTATAATTAAAATACACGATGACATAAAAAGATACGTTATTTACATTTACACATATACCTTATTTTTACGCATATAACGCACACTGACTTGCCTGGGAAGATCATAAAAAAGAATGTTGTTTTATTAATCAAAAAATGTAAATACATAAAATGTATTTAAAATAATATATATAATACATTTAACCAATCAAATTGTGTTTATTTATAGAGCTACCTCTTCTTTTTAACCCCTCTCCAGGGCTTCATAGATGCGCGTTATATACGAAAACGGTAGTGCTTATTTTTTTGTTATAGAAAAAATACATTACCTATACAGATATTATGTAATTATATAAAATAACATATATATTTATATGGATAAATGCGAGGATAAATATGTATTTACAGGAAAGTGCATATAGATAATGTGCATTATTATGAACACAATCATTTATTTTTATGAATAATGGCTATTTTAAACATAAAACGTTTTTAGGACATCTGAAGAGCAATCAAATTTAATATTTATTCTAATTCCATCATATCCTCAAAATAGAAACTTCGATTGGTTTAAAAATTTATAATTTTCTCTTTTTGTTCTCGAAACCAGATAAGTATTTGTTTCTTACGATAATTACAACAGCAACACACTAATCACAACAAACCGTCTCACCACAGTAATGAGCATCATATACAACTTTCCGCCTTCAATTTCTAATTGTCATATTTCCCATTTTTTCCACCATCCATACTACTACTACTACTACTACTACTACTACTACTACTACTACTACTACTACTACTACTACTACTACTACTGCTACTACTACTACTACTACTACTACTACTACTACTACTACTACCGCTACTACTACTACTACTACTACTACTGCTACTGCTACTGCTACTGCTACCGCTACCGCTACCGCTACCGCTACCGCTACCGCTACCGCTACCGCTACCGCTACCGCTACCGCTACTGCTACTACTACTACTACTACTACTACTACTACTACTACTACTACTACTACTACTACTACTACTACTACTACTACTACTGCTGCTACTACTGCTGCTACTACTACTACTCCAATAATTCGATACCCGTACGCATGTGTGCTATTTAATATCGGTTGCCAGGACAAAGTCGCGTTGAATGTAATGAAGTTGGTTGCTTAAATCTCACTGACTACTATCCGTCAGAAAGTTCTCGGGACAAAATAGCAAAAAGATTTAAAGAACTCAAAGTTACTTACACCGACATTAGTTAAAACGTTAACATTTCAGATAAAACAAGTGAACCGTAATTAACTTAGTTTTTTTAATCCTTTATAGTTTTTTTTATTCGTCAACTAAACATTTTTTGCAATTTTTGTTTGATGATATGAAAATAAAATATGAAAATATTGACCACAATTTTTTAAATGCTTAATATGTGAAGTATGTAAGGACTGAAAATATTAGAAACTTTCGAATCAGTACTATTCAGTACTATATATATATACGCTGATCATTGACTCACTCAATCTGGAATGCTCGCTTTTCATCCAAACGTTATAATAAAATATTTGTTTATTCCATATTGAATCGAAAATAGCTTATATTTTTAATCCTCACTATTGAGTTGAAATTTAGTGGGTTTATTTGTTGCTGCAGAATTTACATTTTCTTAAATTTCCAGATTAAACAACATTTAAGTGAATTATAGAATAAAATCAAATAAAACTTAAAAAAATACAAATTACAAATTTTATGTAGAAAAACGAATTACAAAATTTAAAAAAGATTTATTAAAAACAAAGTTTTTTACGGTTTTCTTGTTCTATTATTGACTCAAATTTTGTCCAATCAATCTGAAAATTAAATAGAATTTAATTACAAAGTGCGCAACAACAAATAAACCCACCAAACTTCAACCAGTTCGGATAATGGTAAGTTGGTTTGTTTAGGTGGTAAAAGGTCCCAACGTATGGCTCAAGCTAGCAAACACGGTAAAGTTAATAAAACCCCATGATCCGAAAGCAGTTCTGCTTTTATAAGCTCCTCAAAACATTGAGCAATGTATAAAACATTCTTAGCAACATTTTTAATTAATTTCTAACTAAAATAAAAATATTTGATTTTCTAAAATCACTTGAAAGTCCTGATAAGATCTGCAAAATCAGGAAAATAAGGTGAGTTTTTCTGTTTGTGACGGCATTCGGAAGAGATCAGCAACATGACCTGTATTGAGAGGAAAGTTAAGGTCAACATTATGGCTTGCATAGGGGAAAGTTAAGAAGGTCAACAACATGGCTTGCATAGGGGAAAGTTAAGAAGGTCAACAACATGGCTTGCATAGGGGAAAGTTAAGAAGGTCAACAACATGGCTTGCATAGGGGAAAGTTAAGAAGGTCAACAACATGGCTTGCATAAGGAAAAGGTTGAGGTCAACAACATGGCTTGCAAAGGGGAAAGTTGAGAAGGTCAACAACATGGCTTGCACAGGGGAAAGTTGAGTTGCATTACAAAGTTAATTTTTGGCAAATACCCGCTCATAGCTGCAAAACCATCGAAACAGTGATCAACTACAGAACGCACTCAAATCTGTGCTTTTAGACAGTTATATTTAATAGATATGTGACGCGAAGTTAAAATATTAAAATAATGTCTTGAAATTTTGTTTGGCTTATTGACTTATTGTAAAACTAATAATTGAATATTGCATTGTCTTCTATTTTGAGCATGTATGCAAAAATTGAAAAAAATCTATCATCAGGAAGTGACTCAAAAATTGATTGCAAGATTTGAAACAGACAGAGAAACAGACAAACAGAGACGACGAGTAGATAAAAGCATTGTAGAAAAATAGTTTTATATAGTGTTAATTAGTTTTGACTGCGTATGGACCTGTTTAAATATAAGAGAATATTTTAATTTTTTTTATTAGATTAGATGAATGGGCCATCAGGATCCCTTATTATTAAAACAATGTCTCTTTTAGAAAACTGTTAAACTGTGCGTGAGATAAGCGCAGATTCCAAGAGTGTCAGATAAATTAATAATTTTTTTAAGTAAAATATTTGAAATTTGAAATAATTGATGATTTTTTGTGAAAGACAGATATATGTCCAGGTGATGACCTCAATAACAACGCAAGTTCAAATGTCACATGAGTAAATAAATATTTTCAAAAACCTTATATTCATTTTATTCGACAGTGTAAAAAATTTTTTTTAATTCTCATCGCGACACCTCTGACTTGCGTAAACTAATAAAATAATAATTTGAAAATTAAAATGCACAAATGCGCATGGTTCTGTGCCGCCAGTTGAATTGGAAAGTGCAAGATGGAGAGAGAACAGCAATCAAATGACGTACGTAAGTGTACAAAAGTGGAATGTCGCGATGTGATCGATGGGTCACGTGGTCTTAATAAATTCTAATCCATCAAATGACGTAAGAATTTAGAAAAACATGCAGCTTATAATTTCCCGGTATTAATAATAAAAAAATATAATTTATTAGGATAAATTGCAATAATTTCATTTGCATGAATATCTTGAATAATATAATTTTAAAAATAAACTTGTATTTAAAAATAACTTTTTGGATTTAATCTCAAAGAAATATCGAAAAAAAACTTATGAAATTGAAATAGTAATTTGTTCATCACGCAACGCCTCAGCGTATGAAAACCTTCCACAATGTGAACAAAACTGCAACGAAATTTTGAAAAGTTGTAGTGGAAAGTCAAACATGAAAGCATTTTAATAAATTTCTTTTTATTCTTTCTTTATTATTATTTTTATTATTTAGAATAGAAAACGAAGAAATTTAACCAAAAAATGTGCAATTTGCAGAACTATAAAAATGTAATCCTGCAAGGACCTCAGTTGTTTTGCAAGACACGGAAAAATGAATGTCGTTTGAAGCAAATTTATTTATTCTCAGCGATTTCCTTTCCGCTATATCAATTTCTGACTTTTTGAAAAACTGTTTTCCTTCAGATTTTTCAAAAAGGGTGGGCTTTGGGTGATTTGGGGTTCTTGGCGGGGCTCTGGGGTCAATTATAGGACGAGGTTCTGTTTTTTGAATGTTAAAAACTCTTCTTAACCGTTTCTAGTTTTACATAATTCTTCGAAAAAAATATTTTTTAGAAGACCTGATGTTTAAAAAAATTCAGCTAATAAAATATTTTTTAGAAGACCTGATGTTTCAAAAAATTCAGCTAATAAAATATTTTGTTCACTCCGTTTAAATAACAATTTGGAATGAAATGTTTAAACTGAAAATTAAGTCAATTTGTTTTTCAAAGACTTTTTTAAATCTTTTCAATTGGCCAAATTCATGGGAAGCAAAATTTTGCAAGAAATTGACGTAAATAGAGAAAAATTTGAAAATGTTTTTGCAGCCAATAAAATTAATAAGAAGGCTCAGTGGTGCATGATTTTGACAAGGTGGAGCCTCCTCCCTCCGAGTCGATGTTGCTGCCATCCATCCATCTTCTACGACACTACATAAATCAACCATCACAACTGGAAAATTTGCTGCAACATTGCAAGCGGGAAAGTTGGGAGAGGCCACATAAGCGTAGCGATGGGGCAGGGGAATCACGTGTCCTCGGGCGCCATTTGGAAAAGATGCCAAAAACCATTTTGGAAAGGATACCAAAAGTATTTCGGAAGAATTTTTTAAAAGTACCGGCTGTTTTTAGAGACAAAAGTGTGTAAAGTTTTTACATCATTTTTGTTAAAAGTACCTACCACTACATACCCTGGTCATCAGCTATTTTTGGAGGAAGGTTTACAAATAAACATTTCTAGGGGCGCCTTTGTTAGACCTTGTCCTCGGGCTCCATAATCCCTCGCTACGCAATTGAGAGGCGGCTGTGTGGTTCTCGGTGGGAGTTGGAAGGAAGAAGGTGAACAGAGAAGGGTGAGTGAGAGTGAGAGTGAGAGAGAAAAAGAGAGAGAGAGAGAGAGAAAAAAAAGAGATAAAATAAAATAGAAAGAAAGCACAAAAAAGAAGAGATAGGAAAGAAAAGAACACGTTGTACGGAGAGAAGAATCATACGGGTTGGAAAGAACAGAAGGAAAGGAGCAGTGTGGACTGGTTTGATAGATGCACATGCTACTACAATGGTCTTCATTCACTGCATGGAAGCTGTCTCATGTTCGTGAGGAATAAAACGGAATGGTGCTTGGGACACGACTAATCCAAGAATATATGCCGACAGTGAGCCCGGTTTAAGTAATCATGCGGCCCGTGAGCGCTTATGTAGGTGTGTTTGTACGCGTGCGTGTGAAAGTGTGTGCGTGTGAAAGTATGTACGTGTTTTTGGGATGTATGTGTGCGTGTGTGTTTGTGCGTTCCTGCGGTCTCCTTGGTGATCGATGTACGGAACAGTTCCTCTTCAGAACAAACGCAAAAGAAAAATAAATTCACACACATCCCCGATGCCTCGCCTCAGACAAAAGCAAACAAATTTGTGAGATTTGTTAAGTTTTTCTCTTTTTCATTTTTAATTTTTTCAATTTATTTTCACCGCAGCTCTGTTTAATTTTTTTCAATTCTCACCAAAGATTGAACAGCTACATCGACAACAAATCCAACCCTGCTCATCTCCTGTCCAAATCGCCCCGACAACTAAGCTTATAAAATGAACCCAAAGGGGGGGGGTGAGCCAAATAATCGCGGCAAAAATATCTCTTTGTGGGTTCCCGAGAGAAACGTTTTAACCACGGTTAGTAGCTTGTCTGCATAATCTAAAAAAACATAGTTTTATACACTGCTCTGCTGCAATATTAATGCCTTCTTAATTCATAAGTCCTGTTCAACTTTCATCCTTTAATGCAAATATTTCTCTTAATTTTTCATGAATTCCTTATTTTTCAGATATTATTATTTCAGATATTATAGTGGATATTATATAAATCAGAAATTAGTTCAAATTTCATCTGGACGTATAGCGTTTTGTTTACTGTAACTGAGCGGAGGTTGAAACATGCGTCGGAAAGTATCATGTTATAACTTATAATAATTCCATTTTTAATCCCAACTGTGATCTACATACATACGGAAACGTTTGAGCTATTGAAAAAACAGCAAATTACAAAATTATTATTTTTCATAAATAAAATAAGACTTAATTAACTTGCATGTGGGTGGTCGGTGGAGAATATTTATAGCAATTTCATCACGTGACCCAATTGAACCCATTTATGATGATGATGATGATGATGATGATGATGATGATGATGATGATGATAGTGGTTGCGGGGTGCTGGGTTTGGTTCAGATATTATTCTGCTGTTACGTAAATTAAAAATTACACGATGATGATGATGGTTGTGGTGATGGTGATGATGATGATCAGAGTTGTCCGCGGGTCGGGTCGGGTCGTGAAAATTTGACATATTAATTGGTCGAACTGGGTCGGGTCGGGGGTTCAACTTAAAAAAAACGCATGAAAAATATCTTAAATGAACAATAATAATTTTCCTGTGAAGAAAAACTTATAGTCTATAAAGTTCTTTGGGTTTCAGTAAGAACCGCAAATCTATTGAAATATTGGATGAATGAGATATAAAATATAAACCAAAACTTTCTCAAACAACTCAGTTCGATGCATAGCTTATAAGCAAGGTCACCACAATCTTGTTCTGAGACTTTTATTCTTTGAGCACAACAATTATAGATCTCCGTTCACAACTTTGAACCGGGTCGGCACAATTTGGCTCATTTACAACTCTGATGATGATGATGATGATGATGATGATGATGATGATGATGATGATGATGATGAGGATGATGATGATGATGATGATGATGATGATGATGATGATGATGGGGGTGGTGGTGGTGGTGGTGGTGGTGGTGGTGACGATGATGATGATGATGATGACGATGAGGATGATGTTGATGTACTTATTGTCACAGGAAGGTAACTTTCTTCCGTTTAGTCGTTGTTTAAGTTAAAGACGAACGAATAATTACTGGAACATTATCATCGTCTTCGTTCTCATCCGTCATCATCATCATCATCATCATCATCATCATCTTTATCACAAAAATGATGATGATGAGGATCGTCAATTACCATCATCGTCAATCATCATCATTATCATCGTCATCATCATCATCATCATCATCGACAACAACAACAACAAATTCGCTTGCTAGCAGCATCCGCGTTGCCATGGTTGCACATCCGGACAACAATCAGCAGACGATGAATTAAGACTGGGAACGTGACGGGAATCCGATTTTGTGTGCTTTTAGTGAAATTTCTCAAGAATTTCATATTTCATCTGTCCAATATTCAAACTCTTTCACAGATATTTTTTATTTTTTGTTTGAAAAGTTTCTTAGTACTGAAAATTTTTTCAATACATTTCAACATATATTTCCAACAAACATCCCATTGCAACATCAACTAATTCAGTACATACTGACTAGATTGACAACACGCAAATTATAATTGCCAACAGATTTATACGATAACTTTCAGAATTTTGTTCCAACATTTTCATATTTTAACGAACCTCACGATAAATACAACCAACACAACAACACAAATGACAACAAGTTGGTTCAAAGTATCGGCATTGTTGCAGAAATTATACAAGACGTGTAACGCAATTTTCAATGCAATCTATTCAATAATAAGTTGGCGTTATTGATAGAGACATTTGCGTTTTGTGTGGATGAAGAGAGCGAGAAGGAAAAGCTGGAAAACGACACGACGAGAATGTCGGACGAGAAAAGTTGGACGACGCGGACGTGACAGAAGAACATTACATTGGTGATTTATGCTTCGTTGGGAGACATTTGAAAAGAATTTGTCAAGAATTTGTCGCGAAATTATTTATGTAAAGGATGTTTGTGGGGGCAAAAATGGGTGTTATTGTTTGAGATGGGTGGCATTCTTTCGAGAGGAAACTGAGAAGAAATCATGGACTAGAAGAAAATTGAAAGAGAAAAAGCTGCAAAAGAAGCTTTTTGCTTCATTTGTAGGCTTGATCGTTAATTTCCGAGAAACTGAAAATATATTTACATCGGAAGTCGAAATGGGATGGTGACCTTTTGACATTGAAAGTTTAAAGTTCAAGTCCTACCTACGTCAGGACCAGTCTCCTCTGTCGCTCCCTCGATCCATCATTCCATGCATTTCAGTGTTGTTCATCACGGAATGTTTTGTTCAACATTAAACGAATTATTTACATGCTGTAGTATTTTATACATATACATTGTTATATATGCACACAAATTATTACATAAATTAAATAAATAAATAATATATTTATATATAGTATATATATATATATGCCTTAAATGACTTTGAAAGAAATGTATTTTCGAGTGAATTTTGATGCGATGATGTTTGCCGATGTACTTCAGTGTCGGATTTATTGAATGAATGTCATCGCATTGATTGCTTGTCTCTCGTTTAGTAATTTATTCGCATTCTCTTTCATGCGATCGTTCAAGCGAATGGGCGAATAAAGAGCTTCGTGGAAATATCGTAATAATAAAACATTTTTATTTTAAAAAGAATTTAAAAAGAAAAACAAACAAACCGTAAAAACGAGGTTTTTTCCACAAATTTCTTATATTTCAGGATTCGCCCGGTTTTCATTTAATGCAAATTTTTCTTTTAAAACAAGCTTTTTTGTAACAAATTATATGATTATGTTTGATTTGTTGTTTCAAAACAGAAATAATTAATTTCTAAATAAATAATATTTGTTAGAAAATATTTGAATTTAATAAACTGCATTGTCATGAGAAGTGAGCCTACATTTCAAATTTCAGCTCGATTGGATCACCGGAAGTTAGTTAATTTTAACTTTCAAGGTTTGCAAGTAATCGATCAAGCAAGCAAGACCGGCAGTGAAGTTAATATAAGGGATTTAATTATAATGATAATAATAATTTGTATAAATATGATATTATTTATTTTAAAATGCTTCGTCACAAATCCATCTAGGTTTTTCCTATCATTCACCATTCTTGTTGAGGATGGGAAAGTTTAAATGAAAGTTAAAGTGGATTTTCATTTTCAGATAGACAATTTCATTTAAAATATTTATTTAATTGTGTGCAGAATTTGCTTCACTATTAAAATAATTCACAAAATGAGTTTAGAGAGTAAAATATTGTATGTAATCTTTTTCCATTAATTACTTGAATCAAACGTTTTTACTTGTTAATTTTTTATTTATTTAAATAATTTTTGTTTACTTTAAAACAGCTGTTTATTTTATTTTATGAGCAAAATAAAGAAGTGTTTTTACATTATCTAATTTAACCTGTCTCATGAATTTCTAGTCTAGATGCATATTCATCCAAATAGATACAGACATACATACATACATACATACATACATACATACATACATACATACATACATACATACATACATACATACATACATACATACATACATACATACATACATACATACATACATACATACATACATACATACATACATACATACATACATACATACATACATACATACATACATACATACATACATACATACATACATACATACATACATACATACATACATACATACATACATACATACATACATACATACATACATACATACTTACTTACATACATACATACATACATACATACATACATACATACATACATACATACATACATACATACATACATACATACATACATACATACATACATACATACATACATACATACATACATACATACATACATACATACATTATGCTCTAATAATACATACATACATACATACATACATACATACATACATACATACATACATACATACATACATACATACATACATACATACATACATACATACATACATACATACATACATACATACATACATACATACATACATACATACATACATACATACATATATATATATACACATACATACATACATACATACACACATATATACACACATATATACATACATACATATACATACATACACACGTCGCAACTGCTTACAAAAAAAATAATAAACATACAAACACAGTCACACATACTCAGATCCTGAGAAAATTGCAAAGGTTAATTAAATATGATGGATGAGATTTGTAATTATATAATCAACTAATTACCATTCATTACATAAACATAAACACACCAACATCACAACCTGACAGACCACCAGCATCTCATCATTATTCTATTATTGTATTAATTCATTTCATAAACTTTCGATAATCCTCAGACCAGTTCCAATGATTGGAACGTACATAATGGCAAACAGGGCGAGTAGATGAGGTTCTCAGTGTCGATCGATTGACCATACTTTTCCATGCTAAGTTTTTCTTGACGAATTGTATTGGTGCTTCGCGTTGGAAATGTATTTCAATTTGCTGTTGTGTTCCCCGACATGTCTTCTACTGTTCATCTGTTTGTCACTCTCTAAAAGCAAATGGCGCATGTTGGAAATTCGCACATTCAATGAGTACGCTTGATCAATTAATAAATTCTACAATGTATTAAACTTCTTTGATTAATTTACATCAACGCACTCGTCACTCACTCACTCACACTCACTCACTCACTCACTCACTCACTCACTCACTCACTCACTCACTCACTCACTCACTCACTCACTCACTCACTCACTCACTCACTCACTCACTCACTCACTCACTCACTCACTCACTCACTCACTCACTCACTCACTCACTCACTCACTCACTCACTCACTCACTCACTCACTCACTCACTCACTCACTCACTCACTCACTCACTCACTCACTCACTCACTCACTCACTCACTCACTCACTCACTCACTCACTCACTCACTCACTCACTCACTCACTCACTCACTCACTCACTCACTCACTCACTCACTCACTCACTCACTCACTCACTCACTCACTCACTCACTCACTCACTCACTCACTCACTCACTCACTCACTCACTCACTCACTCACTCACTCACTCACTCACTCACTCACTCACTCACTCACTCACTCACTCACTCACTCACTCACTCACTCACTCACTCACTCACTCACTCACTCACTCACTCACTCACTCACTCACTCACTCACTCACTCACTCACTCACTGATTCTGTCACGCTGTAAGATGGCGCTGCAATCGCATGAATTTTCAATCGATTTTTAACAAACTTCTAGACTAACTAGAGTTCTAAAACTGTCACCACTTATTTTTACCATTTAGAATATCAATATTCAATCATTTTACATATGATTTGATTTTGAACATTGTATGTGAATCATAAAAACAAAGAATGCAATTATTAAAAAACATATTAAAGGCCGTCTTGCTTTTTGGCCTACCTTGTATATATATTCGACTATCGCCCAACGCTCTTTTGAAATTTTTCTCTTTCATTTTCAGCCAAGCACACTCCCAATTTTATCACAGTTATTTTGCATTTAATATATCTGACAATTTTTTTTTTTTTTTTTATGATAGTTTATAGTCCTTTACACCAAGTGTTTTAAGACTGAATTGGCTGTATGTAGGAAGCACACAAATACTTCCTGTCGTGGATCAAAGTTTGATCCTTTTAACTGTCCCTCCTCCTTTATCCAGGCTTGGGACTGGCTCGCAATTAGCGAGGCGGAGTTTATATCTGACAAATCGATTGAGAGTATGTCGTTTGCAAGTCGATTTGAAACTTTTCAATCAATGTCAGGTCCACAATTAAAAAAAAATCATAAATTTTTGTAACAACATTCTCATTTTACAACGTTTTACTTAATTCGCTTTCTTCTCTGTTTGTCTTTCTGTGCAGAGAAATCTTGCAATCGAATTTTAGACCATCTTCCGACAAGTTACAGCTAAGAAACTTTTAATACAGCTCTGACAATGCAATATTCTACCGGGAACATCATTTGTGGGGACAGGGTCACCCCCGATGATTTTAAAAAACTGTATGTAAAATAAATAAAGATGAAATTTTAGAAAATTGTTGAAAAGTATACCTTTGACTACCTATCCCCTTCCGGTTATTGGGGGGAGGGCAAAGGTAAGTTGCCCCCATGGATTTTTGAAACAAAATTTATATAAAATAAATAAAGACGTAGTTTTAGAAAAGTTTTGACAAATGTATCTCGGACTACCCTCTCCCCGGTCATCAGCTATTTAAAATCTATAAATTGTACCAATACATTTAACATAAGAGCTCAAATGATAAAAAAAATGTCACCCATCAAAAACTATAAAGTAAAAAATTATTTTACATCATAAAAAATACATTTTTATATTTTTTAAAATTTGTATGTGCGACCAACGTTTTTCGTTTTATAAGAATTAGAAACTGTTATAAAGTCTTTTACCAAAATGTGAACAATTTATTCAGAAATTCTGCCAAATTATTGTATACTTTTTAGTGCGCAAGAAAACATCGTTTTTATAAAAAAAAATGTGTTTTTTATTATGTAAAATTTTCAATGTAGAAGCTGCGCTAGCAAATTTGATTTTTTTTCACATTTTTAATAAAAACATTGGTTTAATCAGAAAAGCACAGAACAGACAAAAGCCAATTGATCAAGATATTAGAAGCTGAAATGAGCAATAAAAAAATGTGAGTTACAAGCGCTCTGTGAAATTCTTCATGTAATGTCAGTAACAGCTGCTGCAGTTGAGAGATTATTTAATACAATGAGCCAAGATACTCTGCAAAGTAAAAGGTTGAATGATACTAGAAACTTTAACTTGCTGTATGATCAATGATCAAAAGTATTGAAGGACCTGAAGGTCCAACAGAAAGTTTTATAAATATAATAGAAGATTTATATGCCTTCAAAAACTTTCGGCAAATAAAATTTCTTTGAAAATTTCAGTTTTAAGCATTATTCTTATTTCAGCTTATGTGATTGATTTTAAATATTTTGTATAGTTTTGTTAGTTAAATCATTTTATTTAATTGGTTTCAAACTTGTATTTTGTACAAAACCTGATCTCCTCGAACTTCTGAAATGTCCCCCGAACTCTTAAAATGCCTCCCTCCAAACTCCTAACCTTCCCCCCCCCCCCGAATCACATTGTCTGAAAGAAATCCTGCACGAGAGTACAAGGCGCGAGAGTAAAAGTCACGAGAGTACAAGGCACGAGAGTACAAGGGGCGAGAGTACAGGTCATGAGAGTACAAGGCACGAGAGTACCAGTCACAAGAGTACAAGGCACGAGAGTACAAAGCACGAGAGTACTAGGCACGAGAGTACCAGTCACGAGAGTACAAGGCACGAGAGTACAAAGCACGAGAGTACTAGGCACGAGAGTACAAGGCACGAGAGTACAAGTCACGAGAGTACAAGGCACGAGAGTACAAGTCATGAGAGTACAAGGCAAACTCTTTATCGAGGAGGCTGTTCGTATGGCGATGTTGGATTTTCGTGTTTCGCTTGCACGAGAAATGATTTTTTAAACGAAAGTGCCATACAGGAAATTATATTATCCATGAAAAGCGCGTAATTCGAAGCTTTCAAACGCAAGCAAGCTTTTTATGCTCATATTTATACATTTCCATGGCCACACGAGACACATACATATACACACAGATATTAAACCATACATAAACACAGATATTAAACCATACATACACACAGATATTAAACCATACATATACACAGATATTAAACCATACATATACACAGATATTGAACCATACATATACACAGATATTAAACCATACATATACACAGATATTGAACCATACATACACACAGATATTAAACCATACACACACACAGATAATCACACAGATTAGTACACCTACATACAAACTTGCATGTAAAACAAACATGTCTCATAAAAACCTTCACTCATTTAAGCACCATTTTATGTATTTTTTACATTTTCTCACACATATTCTTTCTCAGTATTTTTGTCTTCTTCCAGTTTCTCATTTTTCCGGATATTTTTAAAACGTTCCAGATTGTTCTTTTTCCGTTTTATAATCTTCACATTTGAAACTCTATTTACTCATTTAATTTTAATTTTTCTTTAAATTTCCTTTATTTGTTTAGATTTATTTTAGGAATCATTACCATTAATAATTTTGTCTCTCATTCTCTTCTCATTTCAAGTACTTTAAACTGATTTTTTTCACACGATATGTGCTATAAATGCACTATATATCTCTCTGCATCCATATATTAATGATATTGCAGTAGAGACCAAGTTTCTTTATTTATAGGTACTTTATTTTTCAGATTTTTTAAATAAAATAAAACTATAAAATTTTGACGAATAGAAATTTTAATGTAATCACTTGACAGAAGAAAGAAATGATTTCAAATAATTGGAAATCTGTTTCCGATGCGTGGCACGTAGATGACGTGTGAAGGAAAAGAACAAATTTGAGAAAAAAAATCATATCCCGCGAAAAGCTACGAGCATTTTCATACTTATGTCTCATCTTTATAACTGGCACAGACAAAAATCAAGTGAGCAATTAATTGTGAAGAAGCTGCAGAATATCAACCGCACCAAATACACTTTTTCTGTCTTATCCTAGAGAGCAGTGGAGTTTGGATTGAATGAAATGTTTGAATTGTTTTTATTTTTAATATCAACTTTAACATCGAAATATTAAATTTTTGTTTACTTTGATAGTTATATTTCTATTAAAAAAACACAACAAAACTAATTATTTAGAAAATCCATAGTGATAATCCGATAATTTAATACGATAAACTGACATGCCATGTTCCATCCCAGACAACCCTCTCGCTCGAAGTTAGTCAAAATTCGTTCACAGACCTAGCGATGCACCTTTGCTCTGAATATAATGGATCCGAGCTTCAAGAATTCCTCCATGGAATGTTCATTCTTTCCATTCTAGAAGGGACTGAATGGAGGAGGTGCTATTAATGAAAAGTTTTTAATCTATGCTCCATGAAAACTATATTTAATATATTCGTGTATAATTAATGCTAATATAATCAACGTCAAGCTAATCGCCAACAATTTTGGTCGGTCTCATCGGCCTGTTTACATTCACGGTTGCAGCTGCGTCAGAGATGTACCAGCATCGATAAATGAATTCCAAACGATCTTCTCTAATGGCAGCTTAAAATGTTTTCTATCAACAATTCTAATTTTTTTGCAGACATATGCAAACTCTCTCAGAAAATCGTCTACAGCAATGTCGTCAATACATCTTACTAGCTTTCCGCTAAATGCATTGAATTAATATTTAATCTAGTCATTATTTAAATGTAAGTCGTTCCGCTGCTGAACATGAGCGAGTATGTACTATAAAAAACCTTTTTGCTATAATCTATTTATTGTTTTTTGATTATGGACACATTATTTTCATTCAAAAAAGACCGTCATTTTTTACGGGATACTTCTAGTATATATATATATATATATATATATATATATATATATATATATATATATATATATATATATATATATATATATATATATATATATATATATACGAAAATAATTGCAATGAATTTGATTGTTTTTGTAGATATAAAAAGTGGAGAAATGTAACTTATTGCAATGTTAAACTTTTAAAAATGTATTTAACTAGTGATAACCCGTCAAAAATTACTAATTTTATTTACATGTTATCATATATAAAAGGCTGTCTTTCTGTATGTCTTTCATATAAATCAATTTTACAGTTACATTTACTTCTAGACGCATATAATGCTAGTTCTATAGTAATACTCTTTGCACTCTTAAATTTTTAGTTTAGAGTTCTCAATAGAAATGTTGTTTACAAGAACTATTATAGGTTCTCATGATCCTATCTTCCTTTAGTTATCTCTACAAGTAGTCTACTATAAGAGAAGATGGCTAATGGTTGTATTTTGTTTTTTTTTCATTAGTTTTAATTATTTCAAGAATTTTATCTTTGCAAAAAGCAAAACGACAATGAATTTAAATCCGTATTTTTTAACAATAATTTTTATATTCTTTTTAATGAAAATAATTCAATAAAGGAATTTTCTTGTTGTTGTTTAGTATTTAATCTTTTCACCATTTTACTAAATATTTTATGATTACAGCAAAACCTAACAAAGTTACTTCATTTTCTAAGATACAAACATACAAGCATTTAGCATACATACAATGCAATAATACAGAAATCTGAATTTATGTATGTTGATATAAATACATTACTTGACTTAATGATCTAAAAGTAAAACAAGTGAAGGAAAAACGAGTTTTTCAACACAAACTTTGATTTCAAATACACCCGATTTAGAAATACGAAAGATGTTGAAATTAAGTTTTTTTGTAATTGAATCATGTTGTTGGCCCTTGTGAGCTTTTCCTTATATAAAAAATTAGTAGCTTGTGGTAAAAAGGGTTTAAGAAAAACAAAACTTTCATAAAAAACAAAATTTGGCAGCGTTGGGATTTGAACCCACGCCCCCGAAGGGACTGGATCTTAAGTCCAGCGCCTTAGACCGCTCGGCCACGCTAACTATGACCAACGTTTATTTAAAACATGATTCAATTAAACAACATGCTTGCTTTAATTTATTTGGCAACAAATTTGTTTGAAGTTTTTCCCACAAATAAATAATAGCAAATATTATGCCGCTTCATTTTTAGATAATTTAAACAGCTTCAAGACTTAAGTAAACCGTCACATAGTGATATTTAATGATTATATTTTCATTGATTTTATTCAAGAGTATAATACTTTTTTTTATTATAAAAAAGCTGATATGCTGTTCCAAATGATGTTTTTCGTTTTGCAAATTAATTACAAACCATTTCAACTAGTATCATTTTGTTAATGGAAGAATGTCTCGTTTATAGCGCAGTCATGTAAAATTATTCATGCAAGTTGGCGGAATCATAATAAAAAGGTTTAACCCGGCACAGAGGTAGCGTGGCCGAGCGGTCTAAGGCGCTGGTTTAAGGCACCAGTCTCTTCGGGGGCGTGGGTTCGAATCCCACCGCTGCCAGATTTTCTTCGATAATTCATTAGATTTTTGAAAGTACGGTAAAGTTTATAATATTTTTGTAAATAAAATTGTACATAATTCTTTGGCAGGCATGACCACAACCACTTCCTTCACGTATTATTGTCAACTGCTTACTAATCATCATCAGCAGCACAGGCAAAAGAATTTCTTCCAAGGGTGGAAAAGAATGGACAGGCCAATTCGCAGTTGACAATCAAACATTAAAAATTGTGATTAAAAAGATATTAAGATGGAGAATGGGGTATCGATCCACCGCATGCTAAGCGAACGTTCTACCATTCCAACTAGTTTACCACACGCTATGTTAGAGTTTACTAGCAAACCTTATCAACGTTTAATTAACATTTTTAGAGAGTCTGATGTGGAACTTTGTTTTTCAACTACCGATTAAAAACAACTCTGAGAGCAGGAAACAAATTTTTTAGACCATAAACTCTTTTATAATTATTATCACTCACATTAAAGACTCACGTATTAAGCAGTTCGTAATCATCAAAGACAAAAAAATGGTTTTCTTATCATTACTTTCTGATAATCTGGTTTTCGTGATTAAAATTTACTTCAATTCTAAAAATGTTGTGATAACTAACTAAAAGCTGAATTTTTTAATGTGACCGAAATTGCTGTCTTCCTGAAGTTATATTGCTATGTACCTATGGCTGGCTATATCGTATATAAATATTTTTTAATATTTGTAGATATGCTTTATTTAATTAATCTAACTGAGTTTTCAGTTTCGTAAACTTTTACATGTGTATGCATATCTTGCCAAATCATCAAGATAAAAAATATATAAATTCATTTAGTAATAAACAGAATTTCTGTGCTGAAAATAATGAGTTAATTGTCATCCAATATAAAGCTATGCTGAAAGTTTCAGCTTCTTAGCTAGTCAAAAAGCTGGATAAGTTTACTTGCAAGATTTGCGTACAGAGAAAGACACACACACATACACAAACAAACAGAGATTGTAACCTAAATAAAAGTTTGTAATTAAATAAAAAGATGCTTATTTTCCGTCGTTTAGAGACTTTAGAGACTTTTTTTGAGTTCTGCGTCCCGATAGAGCAAAGAAAAAACTACTAAGTTGTTGAAAAGTGATGGAGAGACGATTGGAGAGTTGTGGGGGTAATGAGAAGGGGGTGAGAGGGTGAAAGAGGGATGAGAGGGGGCTTGCAAGGATTCTGATTTTATTTGGATACTAGCGGGGTAACCCGGCGTTAACCGGGGTTCTTAAAAGTTTTTCTATCGTTTTTCTCTTTCGGGGTTTCTCTCGCTCGCTCCCGTTTCCTTTCCCGCTTGTTCTCCCGCTCTTTCTCTTTCCCGCTCCTTCTCGCTCTCCCGCTACCTCTCCGTTTCCCGCTTGCTCTTCCCTTCCAGCTCGCTCCCATTTTCTTTTTTTCTTCCACTCCCTCCTAACTCCTTTTTGCCCATAAAACGTAAAATAGATTGGCTAAAAGCGGCTTGAAACATTTAAATTTTGTTACGTAAACTAAATTTGAATCTGGTTACGCAATAACATTTGATGCTCGTACATAGGCGCTTTTGGGCTAGAAAAAGTTTAGAAAAATTTTTAATTAAAAAATACTCTGTGTCCTTTTAATCTTTGAGATCTACATCCATGCCAAATTTTGTTAAAATTGGTCCAGTGGTTTTGATTTGCATAAAAGACAGACAGACAGTCATTTTTAGTTATATAGATAGTAGACAGACCGCTGTTATCTAAACAGTACGAAGAATCAATTGTTATTTAAAAATTAAATGAAAATTAGTGATGATGATGACGATGATGATGATGATGATGATGATGATGATGATGATGATGATGATGATGATGATGATGATGATGATGATGATGATGATGATGATGATGATGATGATGATGATGATGATGATGATGATGATGATGATGATGATGATGATGATGATGATGATGATGATGATGATGATGATGATGATGATGATGATGATGATGATGATGATGATGATGATGATGATGATGATGATGATGATGATGATGATGATGATGATGATGATGATGATGATGATGATGATGATGATGATGGTGATGGTGATGATGATGATGGTGATGATGGTGATGATGATGATAATAATAAGAAGAAGAAGAAGAAGAAAATATTAACAATTGCAATACAATACTAACAATCACGACATGGTGACTGCAAAAGGTAAGAAATAGCAGAAAGCACAATCGAACGATTGTTCGACGTTTCCATCAGTGAAGAGGAACATAAAAGTGAATCTAAATTGGAAGGAGAAATTGGATAAGTTGCAGAGGCAGAGACATTAAAAGTCTTAAAGCGGCGAATGTCAACGTAGGAAGAGAGCGGATGGGTAATGGAATTGAATTCGAAGCAGCAAATCATTTCGAAGGTTTGATTTGCGTCCTCCTTTGTCATTTGACGCCCGGTTATAAAACTCGTGGGAAATTAAGGTGGGCAGGAATTAAATTTTCCATTATTCGGCAAACGATAAACGCCAAGCGCGGGTCGGGCATTGAGGCATCTTTCTCATAACTTGAATTTGCACTGTCAGACTGTTTCTTGGTCGTCTTGTTTGCTAACTGGATTCATTTGCATCGACATTGCATCCAGCCGGCCAGCGAGGCTTGCTAAACAATAAATGTTTCTGCTGCCGATGTCTTATGGAAAGAACTTTCTCTGCCGGCCAGACAGATGGAAAGACCACACACCTCGTTTTTTCATGGTTGCCACGTTCTCAGACTCGTGAACCGTTGAAGGCTTTAAAAAATTTGGAGAAGAAATTGAAGACGAATCCACGGAGATGTTTATTTATTTATTTATTCATGCTGATATAAATCGAAAATATTGAAAAGAAGACCTTTGTGGATTGTGCATGGTTATTGAAAGAAACCTATGTGGACAATCATGGTTAGGAGTTTATTTTTAGTTAATAATTGTAGCGGATGGGCTAACTCCACATGACGTTACGAGGATGAAGATGATGATAATGATCCAAAAAGCCCTGAAGAAGATGATGATGATGATGATGATAATGATGATGATGATGATGATTGTGGTGGTGTTGGTGGTGGTGGTGGTGGTGGTGGTGGTGGCGGCGGCAGCGGTGATGATGATGATGATGACAATTTCGTTACTACATGCAATGAGAGTTAATGATGACAGCGTAACACTCCAACACTTCTAAATCAATATTCAAAGTTTTATAGATCAGCTTTGACCGTCTGTTCGTCTGTATTTCGTTTAAAGCAAACCAACGGTGGGGGGTGCATTCCAACCCACTCGGCCACGGAGACGGATAGACCGTAGACACACACACACAGACACACGCACACGGAAATAACTGCTCACGCGCGCACTCACATTGTCACACGAGCACACAAGCACACGCACGTGCTTATAGATGCGCACACATGTGCCAACGTTTCATTTGCTTACGTCATCCTTCAACGTTGTCATATTAAAGTGAGATATTACGCTTCAGTTCTTGCGACGTCGGTGCGCTGAATAAATATCTTGTTTTATTTCTTTATTTTTTGTCGATTTGAGATTTGAATTTTTTTTCAAAAGAAAATTACCTCTATGAATCGGATGAAAAATTCCTAATTTAATGTATTTCTTACAAATGAAATAAAGAATTAAACCATTTTATATTAGAATCCACCAAACTTCACCAAGATTAATTTAAAAAATTAATAATTACACTTTTAACTAATATTCGCGATATACTTCGCTGGAAAAGGTTTTCATTATAATCGACTAGGTAATTGTAAGGAGACTAAGGCACCCGTTAAATTAAAATAAATATTTAACTACTTTTTAAATTTTTTCAATTGCCATCTAGCAAATGTAATGAAAGCCTAATTTGCCTTTAAAAATAAAATTATTATTTTTAATAATGTATGCAAGTGTAGTCGTAAAGCGAATAAGGTGCGCGGTAAATTAAAATTAAAATTAAAATTAAATACATTTTTTCTTTGATTTTTGTTTTTTTTTACAAGATTGCAAGCCTTAGTTCGTTGAATTTAAAATATTCAATTATTTTCTTATTTTTAGTTTTTTCAACTGCTATCTGGCGAATGCAAGGAAAACCTCAGCCAGCGAAGTATTCAACTCCGCCTCGCTAATTGCAAGCCAGTCCCAAGCCTGGAGAAAGGAGGAGGGAAAAGTTAAAAGGATCAAATTCTGATCCACGACAGGAAGTACTTAAGTGCTTCCTACATACAGCCATTAGAGTCTTAAAACACCTGGTGTAAAGGACTATAAACTATTATAAAAAAAAAAAAAAAAAACAGCGAAGTATACCATCTATCGGGGGAATGTTTTTCTAAAACACCACCGTTACAGATTCGACATCTAGTGACATATATAAGCTAATAAGAAATAGACACACATGTTCACCGGACGTTTTTATACATATCTGTCATTGCTTTATTATTGTTTATTTTTCATTTTTTCAGTTGTGACCGTTACATATACTTATGGCTGAGGTCAATAATAAATAGAAAAAAGACACATATGTACTTGCTTTGTGTACAAATTTAATGTTATGCAGCATTAATAGGTGGATACAAGCATTATTTTATTTTTCTACAATGATTTTATCTACTCGTCGTCTCTGTTTCTCTGTCTGTTTCAAATCTTGCAATCAATTTTTGAGTCACTTCCTGATGATAGATTTTTTTCAAATTTTGCATACATGCTCAAAATAGAAGACAATGCAATATTCAATTATTAGTTTTACAATAAGTCAATTAATTTAGTTAATTTTAATTAATTTCATTTTTTTATAAAATTGATTGCAAAATTTGTGTTTTAATTACATATAAAAGCATTGGGTTTTAAAAATTCGTTTTTAATTTACTTGTTATATTTGTATTCAAATAGCGTTCCAAAGTGAGTCGGTGATGATTGTGAATATATAAGAGAAAGAAGAAAACATCAAGAAGCCTTCTTGATAACCTGATAATAATATTAAGATTTCAAATATATTATTAATTTAATAATAATATTATTATGAATACATTCAAATATACAAATTTGAAAATTAAAGATTTATAAATAAATAAAAAAATATTAATTCAAAATAATTTCAAACAAGCTTTAATAAAAGGCACTAAAAATTAGAAAATAAATTATTGTCATAATTATCATTGAAAACGCATGCACAATTTCAGCTCAATATGAGAACGGGAAGTAAGTGGAAAATCGATTACAAGATTGCCAGCTAACAGACTCCAAGACGTATAAAAAGTAAAAATGTATGAGAAACAGTGACTAATTCATAAGCAGTTTATTATCTCAAATATTTTGTTTACTATGTATACCTTCACAACGTTGTATGAAACTACTAGCTGGATTACCCGACGTTGGCCAATTTTTTTATTCTCCTCTTTTTTCCTGTTTGTTCTTTCATTCTTTCCTTTTCTTTCTATCTCTTTAAGTTTATTTTTTTCAGTAAACTTTGCATTTGCATTATCTCAATTGTTAATTAGTAATTGAAATTTTATAATCGTCGTTAAACGTGTAAGTTGCTTGTATAAGTAGGCTAAAATCCAATGTTTTAATTTGACCGCTTAAAAAATTAAAAATCTGTTTTATTGATGAATAAATTAGAGGCCGACTAACCAAACTTACCTAATTCTATTACAACGAGTTAAAAGTACGTCACTCAGACACCATTTGTTAGAGAGCCGTTGTTGTTTAAATTTATCACCTTATCTGACTCTTCAGCTCACGTTCTGTTACTTATTTTCTTCGAGGCGATACTGAATTATATTAAAAACATAAGTATTAAAAATTTGATAAAAAGCCTGTTCAAATTATTATGTTATTGAAGCTGAAATATTTAAGAGTTTATATTTCCCGTTACCGTAAGTACTGTAGTTAGTACACCACAAAGCCCCTAGTAAGGGTTCCAGGCTTTAAGGAGCACCAAAATTATGGTGATTTAAAATTTAGCAAAAATTTATATTTATCAACCCTATTTTGCCTTCATAAATAAAAGAGCACTCACACTGTCAATCTGGCCATCAACCATTTTTAGAGAAAAAGTTTAGAACCTTTTAGAATTTTTTTCTGAAAATGAGGTACGGCTACATGCACCCCCCCAGTCATCGATACCTTTTTTTTAAAGTGTAATACAACCGCCAAGCAATAGTCATGTAAAATTGTTCACTGATTTTTTTTGGAGGTGACACACACCTTAAGCCCAAGAACTGATTCCTGTGGTATTATTTATTCACGTATCATTATACTTAGTAGTTTATTAAATCAACTACAATTTGAGAGAGAAAAAAATCTTTTTAATTATTCATTAAAGCAAGCGTCCTTGATGACCAGGTGATTGTAGAGGAAAAAAAAGAATGAGTAGATTTTTTGATCTGACACCGTTAACGTCTTATCTGGTCGAGCACAGGCGCCAGCGTCTGAATACATCAAGTGGTTTTATTATCGAACAAGTGTGTGAAGCTGTAGCTGTCCTTGCTTCATGTCAGTTTAAAAGTGATATGTTTATGGGAGAAAAAAGAGAAAAATTGTCATTTTCTCAAGCAAATTAGCTACATTTTGTCTAATTTGAAACAAATTGTTCCCTGCAGTTTCGCACGATCGACAATTAGCACTGTTCAATCTGTTCATATATCTCATCCTCGTTAAATAACAAGTGGTTCGCTACGTTCAAATGTAGTTTATTGCAATTCAATTTCATTTGCTTATTTGTCGATAATTACATTAATAATCAATGGATATTAATGATTAATAAAAATAAATAAAGTTTATCGGGGTCGTCTCACTTAGTCATTATTTCATCGCCTTTGACAATCCATCTAAAATAACGGAGACTTTTTCAATTATTAACGCATGGTTTGCTAGATTTGTGCTGAAAGAAAACCATTTGGTCGCAGATATGTTATTCGGCTGCACAATCTTTTAAATATAACTTTAAACAAATGATGAAATAATTCTTAATGTGCATATTATTACGCGGGAATTTTTTTTATTATTTATTTATATATGTTATTTTTAATATTCAACCTTTTTCACAATTTCAACACATTTTTTGCGATTGCAACGCCACCTAACGGCGTTACAAGACTCTGAGCAAACAACAGACACTGTCGAAGCCGAATGTTGATTAGGCACAAGCCAAGCATGCGCAGTATGTATAATGTATAGTTGAACCACTTTGCGACTTCAAAACCAGTAATACCAAATATTCCACATTCGTTTCTTTCTTTTAGATTCTAGACCAACGTGTTTCTTACCCACGGAATGTCCAAAACACTTCTTAAAGAAAATCTTTGACATGATTATTGTAATTCTCATAATGGAAACTATAATTACGGTTGCGACACATCACGCAATATAACTTCATTATTTTATATCTGCAGCAAACAGTGCAAGCTGTCAGCGCCACCTACCATCTCTGGCGTCATCCACCCACCCACTGCCCTCCTCCAACAAATGCCCTCACGCCTACTGGGACGAACCGTCGAACAAATGCTCAGAAAACCTGCTTAGAGTCCTCGAGGAAATACGGCTGAGCAACAACCTCGTGTCCACGGATTTGAGATTCAATAAAACCTGCAGGCAAGCTTTTTAATTAGCTTTTTAATTGCAATTCTAATTATTTTCTCTTGTTTATCTTTTCATGAATCAATCCGAAATAATGGTTCTCAGAGGTGGTCAAAATTAATAAATTATTTGATTAATAAATGTTTCTAAAATATATAAACCAATCTAAGAAAATTGTTGTTATACAAATATTGTCAAATTGCAATACATTTGATATGTTCTTAAAACAAGTTCTTGACATGCTATTTGAAAATATTGGAAGTTCATTATTTGTGGTCTACAGCTGAATAACGAGTTCATTTCTCGTCTTGTAGAAACCATTTGCTGCATTAGGCCAAAATGGCAAAATTTTTCCTTATGCTCTAAGCTTTTCTAGTTTGCTCCAAACATGGCAACTTTTTTTATTTGTTCATTTCAATATTTCAAGCAAAATAAGCTTTCTCAAATCAAACCCAGAAGCCAAAACAGAAGTATCCATGTTTCATGTGGCATATTGTGTTGGGCCAGGATTGAAATGCAATCCAATTGTGGATGAACGTTTTCTCCGGCCCTACTGTACTGGGTTACAATACTAAATTGTTTTTCATTTTTTGACATTAACACTTCATTATTACTATTCATCTACGGCATCATTCTCCATGTCGTTGTCGCTATCACTCAAATAATTTCCAGTATAGAGACTAATAAATGGCCAGTGATTGTTCCGTTTTGATGATCTCTTATTTTTACAAACTTTTACAAACTTTTATTTAGGTTACAATCTCTATATGTGTGTGTGTCTTTCTCAATACGCATAACTTGCAAGTAAAATTTAACCAGCTTTATATTGGATGACAATACATGATTCAATTAAAAAAATTAATTTGAACATCTTTTGTATTTCTAAATCGAGTGTATTTGAAAGAAAAGAGTTTGTGTTGAAAAACTCGTTTTTTCCTTTACTTGTTTATTTCTAAGTTCTTTTTAGTGAAAATCTAGATGAAACAAGCGCACCAAGTTAATAACAATATGTTATTGTCACCCTATATTATGAATTATATAGTGAAATGTCCAAATAATTTACAAGCTCAGTCATGGGCGTAGAGTTTAAAAGACCTAAAAGTTGTGAGCTTTCGAGCTTTGATGAAGCAATAATTTAGGCCGATAGCCTAAGTGAAACACGCAATACTATAAATAAACATATAAACATATAGAAAATAATAATAATATCAAACTTCTTCTACTATTTAACTATGTAATTATTTTGCAGTTTAATAAACTCTGTATTAGCACCTGGGCACCACTCAGTGTTGTTTCAGTTAAGCGTAACTTTAACTGAATTTGGTCTAATAACTGAAAAAAGAGATTTAAGTTAAGTACTAACTGAAACTGTAACTGAAAAATAATGTTAACTTTAATTGTAATACTAATAGTAAAAAAAAGTAGTAACTGTAATACAAACTGAAAAAAAAATGTTTTCGGAAAATCCAATACTGAAATGCGCCAAAATTTTATTTCTTTGTTTATATTTGGTAACCGGACCCACTCGTGTCTTTTATCTCTACTATGATTTGGTTTTTCATTGCTTTATTTGCATTTAACGACGTATGAACAATGTTAAAAATAAATTCTGGCCGAAAACAAGAAAATGGAGTTTGGCGTTATTTAAGTTACGAACCCTCTACTGATAAAAGCCGGTGCAACGTGTGGGAGAAAAAGATTCGGAAGCTCACGTGGTCGAAACTTGCGTAGCTCTGTTGACAAGTATATCATCTAAGTCATAGACATAAGGAAGTGGCAAAAGAACTTGAGGTTTTGGAGACATATCACAAAAAGCTAAAGGCCAGGCGCAAACTAATGGAAAATGATATAGGAAACACGGTTAACCAGAATAGCGCACAGACTACTTTGCCTGCTTTTATTAACCAAAAAAGAATGGACTTCAGATACACAAGAAGTGAAACTGAGATAGCGTTTGCTTAGTAATATCAGTACTGGGTTATATTAATTACTGTTATACTAACTGTAATAGTAACTGAAAAAATTATTAACTCTAATATTAACTGGAAAAAATGAAAAAAATTAACTTTAACTGTAATACTAACTAAAAAATATTAAATTGGCTAACTTTAACTGATACTCTAACTGAAAAACCCTAACTGAAACAACACTGGCACCACTCCTACTCAAGTGATACTTACTGGCTGTACTTACAAACAAGTAAAGGAAAAAACTAGTTTTTCAACACAAACTTTTATTTCAAATACACTCGATTTAGAAATACGAAAGATATTCAAATTAAGTTTCTTTTGTTTTTTTAATTGAATCATGTATTGTCATACAATATAAAGATAAGTTGAAAGTTTTTAGCTTCCTAGCTAGTCAAAAAGCTGGTTAAATTTTACTTGCAAGATTTGCATACAGAGAAAGACACGCACACAGACACACACACAAACAGAACTTGTAGCCTAAATAAAAGTTTATGAAAATAAATATAGAATTTTTTTAAATCTACCAGAAAAAATAAAAATTTTATTAGATGTTAAAATCGTGCAGTCGAGTACGCTAGAACCGTGCATTCGTCTGCACCATTCATTCTTGGCGCCTCTACGTTCAATACAACACGGCCGGTTTATGAGACATGTATCGAGCTATGCGATGATGGGGATAATAATGGTGATGATGATGATGATGACTAATTATAATGACGAAAATGTAGTGATGATAAATATGATAATGATGATGGTGGCGAGGATAATTATAGTTTCTTTTTAAGCTCATTTTCCTTTAACATTAACCCTATCCCTATAATTTATATCCATCGTTACCATTTACATCAATCTTTTTACTATTCATACTTATCTTTCCCATTTAAACACACTTTTCTCGTTTGTGGTAATCCTACCCATTCATATTCATCATTCCCACTTACACTCCTTCAACCACAATTTACAAATTATATATACATATATCTATATATACATGTATATGTGTGTAAGTGTGTATATGTATGTATGTATATGTATGGATAAATATATATATATATATATATATATATATATATATATATATATATATATATATATATATATATATATATATATATATATATATATATATATATATATATATATATATATATATATATATATATATCAATCATTTATATTAACCATCCATCTAGTGATTATATCATTTGCACATATAATCATCAATTTTATCCACTTTTACTTTATGCTCATTCAAGCCTATTTACTCAGTTTTTTGTATTAATACTCGTTTTCCACTCCTGCACTTTCCAACTTTGTACAAAACGAAACATGGCCATGGTCGTGTTGTGTGGATTTACTGGCTCAAAGATCCTCAGGGATTTATTTGGTTCTGATGTTACATTATGGCTCTTTCGGTCGATCTTTCGTGCTGAAAGTATGTGATCCGTTTATAATTAGGCTTTACATCAGAATGCAATAAATAATTGAATAAAAACAAACAAATTCTAAATTTATTTTCTATATAAATGTACAGCAAAATAAAAATTAAAAAAAAAATAATGTTATAATTAATAATTTAGTGAGTTATTCAAATTTTTCAAATTTATAAAATGACATTATTTTTTTGTTGAATAATTGAAAAGCTTAGTAGATGTATAATTATTATCCTAGTCCTAAACAAAACGGTAGTTAAGCAGGATAATCTGCGTTATCAATTCAATAAAGTGGTTAGCAGCTTTATATTAGATTAAAAACTGTTTTGAAAATTCTCACAACTGAGGAAATATTCTATGTCGAAAGTATAAACATCTACTGATGATCATAAATTTAGTGTCATGTGTCAATGACATGTTTTTTATTACATACTGTTTTATTATTAATAATCATTACTTTTATTTTTAACATTTTTAATTAACGTTATTTCTCATGTTTATATTCTACGTTTAAGCAACTCTTGTATTTAAGCGTACAATTAGTATAGTATATAATTTTATTTTCATACCACTGAACATAGTATATTTTTATTCAAATAAATGTTTTGTATAAATCTGTAAATACTTTTTATAATTTATTTGATTAATTTCTATTCACTGTCGATATTTCCGCAAATTGCGGGAAAGAGCACAGTTTGAAGGGACATCAGGAGCTGATACAGGGGAGTGTCTAAGCCCGCAACTACGGGCGAAGGCCCTCTTAGAAGATATTTCGCCCCCACCCCGGAAAAATGTTAAGATATGTAGATTTTTTTAATTATATAAACCTGTTAACCAGTGTACAAGTATATAATTAAAGCTGGATAAGGCAGCGTATTTTGCCTCCCAACAAATTCTAAGATATGTAGTTTTTTTTAACTTTATAAACCTATTAACCGTGATACAAGTACATAGCTGGATAAGGCAGCGTTGTTTACTCATTTATAGAAATTTTCAGTTTGATTTTACTTTAGTGCTGGTGAATGGCGATAAGCCGATTAAACTTAGAAAAATCGAAGCCATGAAAAGAAATATTGAAAAAATATATTATATACGAGGCCATTAGTTTACCAACACTTTAAATGCATAGATTATAAATTTCCAGGAATGGTCTCATTATTGGAAATGTTGGGGATCTATCACCGCACCAGCCAAATAGCGCATTATTATCCAATAAACTAATGCTGTTAACCATCCTGGCAAATCATCTAGCTTTGCTTCAATCGACACTAAATTCGATTTTAGTTTTTCTAAGCATTATAAATTCTGTCAAAAGAGATGCAACTTAAAATATTGTTTATCTTGTCGTCGTTTCCAAAGCCGCGTTTACAAAAAACCGCTTTCACATTAACTGGCTGTATGAACTGGGAAACACGAAGACAGTCTTTTGATGATAAATAAAAATGGATTTCAGTAACATGAATCAACTAAAACGCGTATTTCTGCTTTGACAATGTGGACGAAAATGAAAAATCGTTTCGAATTGGATCTGAATGTTTCTATACTTCTTGAGAATGACGAAATCGCTGCTTAGTGACTAGTTGTGCAGAAGTTTGTGAGTTTCTTGTTTCCAGTACGGCAAGAAAAAAAAATTAACGGGTCAAGTAGGGTACGGATTTTGTCTTACCCACGCAGCCCTTTTACCGATCCGTACATCTATCCACCCATACATCTACCCACCCGTACATCTACCAACTCATACATTTATGCACCCGTATATCCACCCGCCCAAGTCATCTATCTATCTTTCCACCCATATATCAATTATACAAAACAAACAAACTATGTATCTCTCATCAAGTTTGACTTTGACGGTCAACGGCAGTTGTTCGGAAGAAAATTATACTGGCATTAAGAAGATCACAAATCCGTCGGCGATGAGGTCGAAGTTTCGTGCGAAGCGTTCCTTTGTTTTTCTTTTTAAAATAAAAAAAAAAATAATAAAAAATGAACCGAGATGTTTCCTGAAAGAAAATCTGTTTGTGACTTGTCTTAATTAGGACATTCATCGATGATAAAATGTGACAATATTGCGGTTAATGAGAAGAAAAAGATCACGTACATTTTCGTTAAAATGATGTTAATATCATTAATGTGATGATATTGTCATTAATGTGATGATGTTGTCATTAATGTGATAATATTGTCATTAATGTAATGATATCGGGATTAATGTGATAAACGTGATGATGTTATCATTAATGTGATGTTGTCAATAATGTGATGATATTGTCATTACAGTTATGATATTGTCATCTCAGTTATGATATTATGATTAATATTGTAAATATGATGATGCTGTCATTACAGTGATGATATTATGATTAATGTGATAAACATGACCATGTTGCATTACAGTGATACTATTGTGATTAATGTGATGATGTTGTCGTTACAGTGATGATGTTGTCATTTAAATGTTGATACTGTCATGTCATGCAAGTGATGATACTTTCATTAAAGTGATGATGATATTATCAAAAATGATGTTAATATCAATAAAATATGTTCTTTAAAAGTATTTCATTTTATTTCCAATGCAAACATCGTCTGCAGATTTAAATGTTTTTCAAGCTCGCACTTGACTGAGTTTGACAGTTTTTCTCTCCTACCACAATAGCCGAAAGGCTGACAAATGTAAGAATTTTGTTGAAAGATATGCAAAACGGCAAATTGATGCTCGGCGAAGGAATTGCATACGAATGACTTCGCAGGACTGCAAGAGAGGATTTTTCAAGTTGCTAGCGTTAATAAGAATTGATGAGAAAATTCTGTATTCGTTTGATTTATTTATTCATTTATTTGCTCATTCGTTTGCTGGCCGGTTTGTTTGTTTATTTACTTATTTATTTATTTCGCTTGTCACTTTCTACATGCAAAATCGTTGCATCAAGTCATAAAAAAACATTTCAATTACAACTCAAAATCAAAGTTAGATTTCATTGAATAATAATCTATATTAAAAATACATAAAATTAAAAAATTGATTGAAATAAACTTATATATATATATATTTATATGTATATATATATATATATATATATATATATATATATATATATATATATATATATATATATATATATATATATATATATATATATATATATATATATATATATATATATATATATATATAATTACAAAACAATACAGTTGGATTGGAATGGACACAACATGGGATCTTCATATTTCCAGACCCCCCGTCGTTTGCAGACCGCTTTATTGAATTTTTTTCCATTTCACTCTCCAGCACTGAATTCCTTTCGCGATTGGATTATAGGATATAAAGCCATAAAATCTCTCGAATGTTTTTGCATTCGAACCAAAAAAAATGAAGACAATTAGACCACTAAGAATTGACTCACGTATTTGCTATTTCGACGGAGGTGTTAAAGTTTTAGTCGATTCGATTAAAGGTGGAAGATTTCTGAGAATATTGGCATTACGGGAATGATTCGGTGGCGCTAAATTCTGCATATCTTTTCATAAACGTGCGCCGTTCACGAACATTACTTGAATATGACTTTCAAACTGAGACATTGAAAAACTCGCAAGCAGCAAGACAAGAAGGAAGAAGTAGGAAACCATGATGTCATAACTTGAAGATAAAACTTCAGTGTGATGGTGCGAGGGACCTCCACAGTGTGGAAAAGAAATAACTAATGTGTGTATGTATGTGTAGGTATGTGTGTATGTATGTGTAGGTATGTGTGTATGTATGTGTGTGTAGGTATATCTGTGTGTGTAGGTATGTGTGTATGTGTGTGTACGAGAGACCTCCATAGGATGGAAAAGAAATAACGAATGTGTGTATGTATGTGTAGGTATGTGTGTATGTATGTGTGTGTAGGTATGTGTATGTTCGTGTGTTTATGTGTGTGTGCGTGCGTACGTGCCATGCAAGTATATGCTATGCATAAGTTATGGGGCATCACGTGAATAAGCTATACAGCTGCTGTCATAAGCAGAAGTGTTGACAATTTTGCGACAAAATACAATTCTAAGTCTGTGGTCCAAAAGATAATTGGAAAAAAAAATTAATGACAATTTCGACACGTAATTTAAATGCGAATCTAAATCAATAAGTTATTCAATCGAAATTATTTTTAAAATTATTCTCATCATTAATATAATAATCGAATTTATTTTAGTCTTAATTTGTTTAAAATTTATTGATATTTATTTACTGAGTAATTTAAATAATTTTTTAATTCAATTTAATATATTAGAATAATTTGAAAACAGAGATTGATTTTCACAATATATTTTTGACTTCGATAGCTGAGAGTTCGTTCCACATAGTTGATCGGATCTTCTATTAAAATGTCTGACTAGCAATCACAAAAAAAAATTAGCCCACGTTTTTACTGAACTTTTTTACCACAGTCCATTAAGATTTTATCTCTTAAAATATATTTAAGTAGGAAATACTATCTATTTCTGAGTCATTATCTCACTTTCGTATATAATAATAATATATAATAATCCGTGCAAATAATATGCGTTTGTCATGTTGGAAGGGATGTTGTGTTTTGATGAAGAATTACAAAAGATAAACATTTCAGACTGTCACAAGTACAAACAGTTAGAAGGAGAAACAGTTACAAGTACAAACAGTTACATGTACAAACAATTACAAGTACAAACAGTTGCAAGTACAAACAGTTACAAGTACAAACATTTTTTCGAAATACATTTTTTGTCACTCAGTTGTATTTTCTCCAAAAAAAATAAATGTTTCAGCGAGCATTGGGTGGTGTAAAATGAAACGTTGAAAAACGGATGGAGAGCAGATGAAAAGGAGGAAAGGAAGGAGGGGGAAGCGGGAAGGAAGAGGGAGAAAGGGGATGAGGGGGAGCCGAATACTCGAAGGATGTCAAAAGATTTTTGCAAGCATTCTTAACTGTAAAATCAACCATTATGGTTTCTATTTAACTAATTTAAAACCCTAAAACTCGGAATATTTTTTAACAAACAACGGATAATTTTGTTGATTAAACGTATTAAATGACTTAACTAGCACAGAGTAGTATGAATTTCTTTGTAACACCAGTATAGCATAAGTATGTAGTGATACTTATATATAAATATAGGTTGACATTTGTACGTATTTATACTTGTGTAAGTTCTCCATCGTTATTTTTATACATTTGTACAATAATATCCTGTACGGGCCAAATTTCTGCGGCCTGTCAGATGGCCAGGTCTAGTCCATTACATAAACACAAATTTTCAGGCCTGATCCGACTTTGTAGGCACAAAATCCCATTGCTTGGCAGAATAACCGCGGTTTTGATAACCTTAATATCAAACCTGGTTCGGCCCGTTCAAGGCTCTATTGTATAACATCGAATCAACCAATCAGAGTGCACTTTCAAGTAAAGTTTGGAGTTTTTCAATGTATGATAAAGCAAAATAAATGCATTTAAAAAGAAAATAGAAAAATGAATTTAAGAAGAAATTAAATAAAAAATGCGTTTAAAAAAATTAATTAATAAAATGCTTCAAAGATAGAATAAGAAATATGTACGTGACACGTTTTCGACCAATCACAAAACGATGACGTCTTGTGACGTCAGCAACTCTCACGTACGGAGGCCATAGTTTCGTACGTGATGTGATGCGCACATTTGCACATTTGCACATTTCCCCTCAAATTTTCTATCTGGTGGCACCAGTGAAGAAAATTGTACCCTTAGCAAGTTTTGCTGAGCTCAAATATTGCTTAGAGTTGTATTATTGAAAAACTCTTATGCACATTACCAATCCTCAATTTTGAACAAACTAGTGTGACAAAGTGACGGACATTTTAAGGTTACAAGTCGTCATGAAAAAGCGGAAGCAATTAGTTTTTCTACAATATAGAATGAAGAATTACTTCAAATATGTGTGACAACATTTATCATTCACACTATTTAGTTTATATTTTTAACAACTTTACAAAAAATAAAAAATATTTTTGCTGTACTTTATCGCATACATTGGCGTTATTGGATCCCTTAATTAAGGCGGCAGACTACCAAAAAATCAAACTTTTAAATGAAGATATATAATTTTATTTAAAGCAGTAACTAAATCATTTTTTATGCTTAAAAAAATTTTATGGCTACAAAAAATTTGTTTTTCGAATTTAAACGTTTTTTCAAGTAATTAATAAGAATCTGGCCTTGCTGAAATCTAAAATGAAACCCGTTTGTTTGAATCAAGTTAAGTTTTTGTGCTTTTTAGATTTAAAATAAATTTAATAGCAAAATGGATGACATTTTTTGCTTTATCAGGTAAAATATTTTTTAAATTTAAAAATAGTGTTCTAATACAAATTTGTTATTTATATATTTAAAAAGTTGATCAGTGTTTATTAAACAGTGAACATTGATAAAATGAAAAACAACTTTAATTGAAATTAAGTCAATTCTGTGAATAAATAAATTTTCTTATAAAAACATTAGGCCATCATAATCATGGGTCAATACCTTGATGTTCAATAAATTCTAAAACCATTCTAAGTCAATTCTGTGAATAAATAAATTTTCTTATAAAAACATTAGGCTTTCATAATCATGGGTCAATACCTTGATGTTCAATAAATTCTAAAACCATTCTAAAAAACCCGTTTATGGTTGGCAATATTACAATATACAATAACAGACATACACAAATAATTATATAAATATTAATTGCCCTTACATGCAGCAAAAACATACAAAACAAAATATCACATGACCATAGTTCAAAAAGTTGACCTGATTAAACAAAAGCGAAAATTTTTTCAAATTCGACACTATGAAATGTATTTTGAAAACAAATATAGACAATTTTGTTGTTGCCCATTTTTATCAAAGACACAAAAACGCTCTCTAAGGGAGCCTTGCCATAGTCTACTTAGACTTAGAACACTCATGCGATGTAAAAAAAATGTAATAGGAAGAAGTGTTTAATGAAATGTTAACTTTACTGATGTTTTAATTGACCACATTATTTCGACTGCCATTTTTTTATTAGATTTATTTTAAAGCTAGTAATATTATTTTGAAATTGTAATTGTTTTTAAATTTAATAAATGTACAATGTTTAGCGAAACTATGGCATTTTTTTACAATTATGTGATTTTTTATTTCCCCCTTATAAAATTCTTTTTAACTTCACCGTGTTTGTTTGCTTACTTGCTTGAGCCTTAGGTTGAGAATTTTGACACTTAAAAAACAACTTTCAGTTATCCAATCAAGCTAACATTTGATGGGTTTATTTGTCGTTGCGGACTTTACATTCAACTAAAATTTCAAATCGATTGGACAAAATCTGAATGAATTATATAATAAAATCAATTAAAACTTTAATTTTTTAAAATTACAAATTTTTTGTAGAAAATAAACAATCAGTTTTTAGTTTATTTAAAAAACAATATGTAATTTTTTAATTTAAAAATTTATAATAAAATTTTTTTTATCTCATATTGATTCGAAAGTTTCTTATATTTTCAATCATCGCATATTCCAAGTATTAAAAAAAACAGTGTTTAATGGTTTCCTATTTTATAGATTTACTATCATTAAAATAATAATAGCCGCCGAATTAAACAATTATAAAAGAATTGTAAAACTAAGTTTTTTTACGCTTCACTTGTTTTCATCTGAAATGACACATCTGATCAAACGGTATGATGGGGCTGTGCAGATACTGAGATAAATAAAAAGTGGTTTTTTTTGGGAAGTCCTGAATTGAAATTAGTTTTTCTGGCAAACAATTAGTAACTGCTGAATTACAAAAATATGAACGAAGTTTTTAACGTTCACTTTTTTACTTCATTCAATACAAATTTGTGCAAAAAACTCTTAATTTTTTTCTACAACAATTCACATATATAAGACGTTACTGTTACGGTAGGGGGCCACTATTTATTTCATCTCATTTGCCCCTCCACTAAAACTCTCTTAAAAAATTCCCTGAACTCAAATAAGCGCCAGACAAAACGCGGGTGTTCACGTGATTGCCCGTGCGCCATTTAGCGATATTTTCTGTACTATTTAACGATATCTTGTTTAATACTTAGCGATATTTTCTGTACTATTTAACGATATCTTGTTTACTACTAAGCGATATTTTCAATTTTCTGTACTGTTCAACGATATCTTGTTTAATACAAGAAATATTTTTTGTATTATTTAACGATATCTTGTTTACTACTAAGCAATATTTTCTGTATTATTTAACGATATCTTGTTTACTACGTAGCAATATTTTGTTTATTATCTAATTATATTTTTGTATAAATATTTAAAACTTTTTAACAAAATGTTGATGTTTTTCTCAAATTTTTTGCAAAAGTTGTATGACCTTTTCTACTCCCGAAATCAGTTGCAAGGGCAAGGTCACAACGAGTGAATCGAAGCAGTCGATAAATTTCACACTAATTCAGAAGTTATATTGGAGAACTAATCTGTTTGGACTGGAATTACAAATTTTTTGATCGATCTGCTTGAGAAAACGTAGTTTCGTTAGAGAAACTTTGCAATAAAATGAGATCGTGTATCAATTTGAATGTCAAGAGTTAGTAGAAGATTCATTGATCAATGCAGCAGTTGCCCATTGTGTTGTATCATCATGTGATGTTGTATCGTCCATTGGGCTATATAATCATGTGATGTTGTATCGTCCATTGTGTTATATCATCATGTGATGTTGTATCGTCCATTGTGTTATATCATCATGTGATGTTGTATCGTCCATTGTGTTATATCATCATGTGATGATGTATCGTCCATTGTGTTATATCATCATGTGCTGTTGTATCGTCCATTGTGTTATATTATCATGTGATGATGTATCGTCCATTGTGCTATATTATCATGTGATGATGTATCGTCCATTGTGTTATATCATCATGTGATGATGTATCGTCCATTGTGCTATATTATCATGTGATGATGTATCGTCCATTGTGTTATATTATCATGTGATGATGTATCGTCCATTGTGTTATATTATCATGTAATGATGTATTGCTGTATCTTAGTCTGTTCATTTCAGTTTTATTTCTTGGTTTAATGTTGTTAGAGTATTTATGATGACGATGTTGATCTTGATATTATTGTTCTTGATGATGACGACGACGATGATGATGATGATGATGATGATGATGATGATGATGATGATGATGATGATGATGATGATGATGATGATGATGATGATGATGATGATGATGATGGTGGTGATGATGATGATGATGATGATGGCGATGACGACGATGATGATAAAGATGACAACGACGACGATGATGATGTTGATGAATGTACTGATAATAAAATATCGGAAATAAAAGCACAAAACAAATGAAGCGTTTCATCATTTGAATCATATTAATTATAAACTGAAACTTCAAAGAAACAAACAACGCTTAAATGTTTTAATTTTCAACATAAAAATCAAATTTTTCTATAAACGATAAAATTTTACAGACTACAAATTAAAAATATTGTTTTTTTAAATGTTATTCAATAAATAATTATGTAATTACAAATAAAACAATTTACTTACTCATACCCACCAATCATACAATTCAGTTTTATACTCACTCTCACATCCACCCACTCAATAATTCCATTCTTTATTCACTAAATGCATCATCTCCATACTCACCCACCAATTCAATCCATTCAATTCAATCACCCGCCGATTCAATCCATTCAATTCAATCACCCGCCAATTCAATCCATTCAATTCAATCACCCGCCGATTCAATCCATTCAATTCAATCACCTGCCGATTCAATCCATTCAATTCAATCACCCACCAATTCAATCCATTCAATTCAATCACCCACCAATTCAATCCATTCAATTCAATCACCCGCCAATTCAATCACCCGCCAATTCAATCACTCGCCGATTCACTACACCAGGCCGGCCGACAACCGAAGGATCACATTTCAATGAAAGGTTGAAAGCATATTGGGGGGAACGAACCCAGGCGTAACCCCAATCCCTAACCCCATGTTTATGGAGCTCGCAAACCTTTTGAATTTTTCGCTCATGTGCACACGAACGACTTGGTACGCCATGTGAGTTATGGCATGTGTTGTTGTTTACCGGGCTTGTCTGCACTCGGTGTCTCACTTCACTTAAAAATGGTCGACGCACACACACACACACACACACAAACAAGCACAAACACACACACACACGCTAACACACATACATACACTTGTGACACATGTGCGTGAACAAAGACACACGAATTGTCTTAGTCACAACTCGTTTAAAAGTAAATATTGCATACGAAAGTGATGACTCGTTCCGATTCATAAAATGGAGTTTCTAAATGCTTTAATGGCTTGGAAACATTTTAAGAAACAAAAAACGCTAAAAATCCACCTCAAAATGCACTTTCAACAATCTTCATAGAAAGTTTCAACAGCAGATACAACATGCAAAAGTATCTTATTGATAAATACTATTTAAATACACTCTCTTGCTGTTTTAACAGCTGGATGAAAGTCTGTTTATTTAGAACTTTGGTTGTCAGTTACTGGAATGAATGATTGAAAGAAATAGAGACAAAAAATGTTTTAAAGAGAAGCCACAGAGGAAGGGGGCTTGTAAGAGGGAGAGGGGTGTAAGGAAAGAAAAAGATAAAGAAAGAGAAGGGTAGAATGGAAGAGAAAGGACAGAATGTCCGTGAATTGTTTGTACAGTGGCTCCTCCATTTCAGATTCTGAAGAAACTCGATCGAAGACGCTTGCACGTGTTCTCTCCTTGTTGATGTTGTTGTTCATTTTAATGTTGATGTTGATGTTGGTGTTGATGTTGGTGTTGATGTTGGTGTTGATGTAGATGTTGATGTTGATGTTGATGTAGATGCTGATTTTGATGCTGATGTTGTTATTTGTTGTGGTTGTTGTTGATGCTACTTTTGTTGTTTATTTTGATGCTTGATTGTGCTTTTATGTTTAGTTTTTCTGATAAATTACAGAATGCATTTCTATTAGTAACAAAAAGATTTTTTTTATTTAGATTTTTACAAACTTCTATTTAGGTTACAATCTCTGTTTCTGTGTGTGTGTGTGTGTGTGGCTTTCTCTGTACACAAATCTTACAAGTAAAATTTAGCCAGCTTTTTGACTAGCTAGGAAGCTGAAACTTTCAACATAGCTTTATATTGAATGACAAAACATGATTCAATTAAAAAAAAAAACTTAATTTGAACATCTTCCGTATTTCTAAATCGAGTGAGTTTGAAATTAAAGTTTGTGTTAAAAAACTCGTTTTTTTCTTTACAAACTTTTATTTAGGTTACAATTTCTGTTTGTGTGTATGTGTGTGGCTTTCTCTGTACACATATCTTGCAAGTAAAATTTAACCAACTTTTTGACTTGCTAGCATAGTTTTATATTGGATGACAATACATGATTCAATAAAAAAACTTAATTTGAACATCTTTCGTATTTCTAAATCGAGTGTATTTAAAATCAAAGTTTGTGTTGAAAAACTCGTTTTTTCCTTTACTTGTTTTATTTTTTAGTTTTATATTAGTTGCTAATTATGTTAGTCGGCGTTGCCCGGAGTTTTTAGATGGGTTTCTATAGTTTTCTCTGTCTCGCTTTCTCTCTATCTCTATCTCTATCTCTTTCTTTTTTTTTTCTTTCTCTCTATCTCTCGCTCCCGTTTCTTTCCCCGTTTGCTTTCTCCCTTTTTTGCTCGCTCTCCCGCTCCCGGTCGCTTTCCAGCTCTCGCTGGCTTTCCTGCTCTCGCTCGCTCTCCCATTCCCACTCACTTTCCCGCTCCCACTCGCTCTCCCGTTCCCGATGATTCTCCCACTCGCTTTCTCATTCCCGCTGGATCTTCCACTCCCGCTCTCTTTCTTTCTTCCTTTCTCTCTCCTAACTTCTTTTTGCCATAAAACGTAAAAAAGATTTGTTAAAAGTTACTTGAAACCTTCTTCTTTTGTTACGAAAACTAAATTTGAATGTTGTTACGCAATAACCTTTGATGTTCGTATATATAGGTAATTTTGGTTTGGGAGGTTTTTAGCCATAAATAAATTAATTTAAATTGATATTTTTCTCCTCTTTGAAATCTATCTACATTCCAAATTTTGTTAAAATTGGTCTAGCGGTTTGGATTAGTATAGAGGACAGACAGACAGATATATAGATTTTGATTGTTAATATTTTTATATTAGTTTTTTATTTATTTATAATTTTTAAATTAATTACTATATTTATTATAATTATATTATTTATTTATTTATTTTAATTATTTATTTATTTTTCTTATTTTTTACATTAGGCCTATTTATTTCAAATGTATGTGGTTTTTCAGATTAATTTGTAGCTTCGCAGATTTTCTATATCGTTCGTAAAATTTTCAAATAAGTAGTTCATAATAAATGAATTCAGAAATAAAAATAATGCATTTGGAAAAGACTGAATTGTTTTTGAGTGACGACAGTTTTTGAAATCAGCATCACGTGACACGGAGGATGAACGCGAACTTTGCGATTGTGCCATCAACAGAATTTAGTTTACAATATTTATGTTTGACGTGAACAATGAAGCCATTTGAGACGATCAAGTTCTTAGCAGCATAAACATCTCGGTGTTTTGTGGAAAACTTTGGCAGAAAAAAAGATGAAAATATGAAAATAAAAAGAAATGACTTGTCCATATAAGTAAGTCACACATACATACATACATACATACATACATACACATACAAGATGTCCATATAAGGATGTCACACATACATACACATACAAGATGTCCATATAAGGAAGTCACACATACACATACAAGATGTCCATATAAGGAAGTCACATATGCATACACATACAAGATGTCCATATAAAGAAGTCACACATACATACATACACACACACTCACTTAGAGACGGAAAAGTGACCATCTCTGTGGGAACCTTCACACGGGCATTTCTGTGTACGAGCATAAAAACATCTTTTTATTCAGAAAGTTACATATAGAGCACAAAAACATCTTTTTATTCAGAATGTTACATATAGAGCAGACGCTTGAGTACAATGATCCCGAGTAATTTTCCATCTTCGAGCTGGACTAAGCCGTTTTTTCTGCGGGAAATGACGGGGTGGAGCAAACTATGTGCATGTATCGATGCGGGGTTATCTCCATGTTTATGTCGCCGTCATAAACGACCCCATGAAATATAAATCAACAATACTCTCTCTCTCTCTCTCTCTCTCTCTCTCTCTCTCTCTCCCTTCCCCCGTATCCAGTATACATTATTACCGGACGGCAGATCTTGCCGTGTCCGCCCTTTATGTGTCCTCGTAAGTATTCGTGTTTGCACGTACAGTCTGAGTGTGTGTGTGCGTGTGCTTTGTTGTGTTTTGTAAGTTTGTCTGTGTGAATTTAAAAAAATTCTTATAATTAAGTTAAATATAATATTTAAATATATTCTCCATGGAAATCTCTTGTAATTTAATTCTGAACTATTACTGGAAAACGCCTTTTTTTGAATAAAGAACGTCGAGACAATGAAGAAGACACTTAGTGGGAGCGTTCGTGAGGGGTTTCAGCAATGAAGCGTGCAATTATTCGAGCCAGGCCGGCCCATCCCTCGGGGCAGCATTGGACGATTCCGACCTCCCCTCATCAGCACTAAGATTCATCCTGCATTCGATCCGAAACTCAACGGAGGCGTGACTGAACTCTGATTGAAATTCGTTTTATTTAATGCCTAAGTTCAAGGTCGCGAGATTTATTTTTAAGTTTTCCTCTCGGAAACGAAATTTTTAAACGACATTACAATATCACAAAAACTTTTTTCAATTTAATTTTTATTTTTATTAAATTTGCGTCCTTAACATAATTTCAGTTGCTATTTATTTTACTAGTTTGATCTACATATGCCTTACTTTCAGCAGACAATGCATACTATCAGGAAGTATCAAGAGTATTTCAGAGATAATTACGATGTTTAAAATAGCTAGAAGAGTTTGTATGTTTGTATTAAACTGATTGTTTACAAGATTTTCATTTATTATAGTTTTTAAATGTTTAATATAGTTTTTAACTTTATAATTATAACTTTGAAATAAATTATTTATTTAAAATATCAAAGCAGGAGTAGATCAAAACGTTTCAAAATTTCTGATCACAAAGTAGAAAGTCTTGAGAAAGAGAATTGTTTTGGCATGTGAAAGCGCATAGTTGAATACCCGAAGGAATTTTCGTTCAGCGAGCACTTGCGGCGAGGGGTGAGAAAAAAAGGAAGGACTGAGTCCTCGTGAGTTATAATGTCAAGGCCAAATAGCAGATGTGAAATATGCTTTCTGTAATTTTTTTTATTTCCCGTTGTGGGCAATAAAAAGCTGTTTCGAATATTCGTAAAAGATAAAAAAAAGAATCTGTTCTAGGAAAAACGATATTAGCAGAAAATGTGTAAAAAATAAACGTTAAAAATAAGATGAATGCTGAAATCCCGACAAATTAAAAAACGAAATTTCATAAAAACTTCCACATTGTTACAAAACTAGTTTTCGAATATTTCTGCTCCAGTACCAGCCCCAGGTTAAGCCCCAGTACCATTTGGTCCGCCACAACTCGACCGGTTGCCGCTGGGTCCATCTCTGAAATAAACAGTTTAATGTCGCTTAACTTTTAAATCTTTGAACATTGCTTAAGAGTTATAACGTCGTCTGGATGAAATATTCACGGGGCTTCATTTAATACTCAAGTCACGGTTTCTTTTACGATACAAACTCCGCTTTTATTCCGTAATAAAGTGCGCTACTGTATGCGCCGTGAAAGTAATTTTTCTCGAAATCAAAAACAAGAGGGAATCAAAAGCGCGGAAAAACGAAAAAAAAGGTTGAGTGAAAGGTTGATAGATAGGAAGCTATCTGTTATTCTAACACTTCCATGTGTACGAGCAGTCTGATTTATGATCTTGTAGAAATTTTGAGTACCCATCCGATTACCAAGTCTCCGATTCCCATGTCTTCGAGTAACAATACCTGAGTGAATGAGTGAGTGAGTGAGTGAGTGAGTGAGTGAGTGAGTGAGTGAGTGAGTGAGTGAGTGAGTGAGTGAGTGAGTGAGTGAGTGAGTGAGTGAGTGAGTGAGTGAGTGAGTGAGTGAGTGAGTGAGTGAGTGAGTGAGTGAGTGAGTGAGTGAGTGAGTGAGTGAGTGAGTGAGTGAGTGAGTGAGTGAGTGAGTGAGTGAGTGAGTGAGTGAGTGAGTGAGTGAGTGAGTGAGTGAGTGAGTGAGTGAGTGAGTGAGTGAGTGAGTGAGTGAGTGAGTGAGTGAGTGAGTGAGTGAGTGAGTGAGTGAGTGAGTGAGTGAGTGAGTGAGTGAGTGAGTGAGTGAGTGAGTGAGTGAGTGAGTGAGTGAGTGAGTGAGTGAGTGAGTGAGTGAGTGAGTGAGTGAGTGAGTGAGTGAGTGAGTGAGTGAGTGAGTGAGTGAGTGAGTGAGTGAGTGAGTGAGTGAGTGAGTGAGTGAGTGAGTGAGTGAGTGAGTGAGTGAGTGAGTGAGTGAGTGAGTGAGTGAGTGAGTGAGTGAGTGAGTGAGTGAGTGAGTGAGTGAGTGAGTGAGTGAGTGAGTGAGTGAGTGAGTGAGTGAGTGAGTGAGTGAGTGAGTGAGTGAGTGAGTGAGTGAGTGAGTGAGTGAGTGAGTGAGTGAGTGAGTGAGTGAGTGAGTGAGTGAGTGAGTGAGTGAGTGAGTGAGTGAGTGAGTGAGTGAGTGAGTGAGTGAGTGAGTGAGTGAGTGAGTGAGTGAGTGAGTGAGTGAGTGAGTGAGTGAGTGAGTGAGTGAGTGAGTGAGTGAGTGAGTGAGTGAGTGAGTGAGTGAGTGAGTGAGTGAGTGAGTGAGTGAGTGAGTGAGTGAGTGAGTGAGTGAGTGAGTGAGTGAGTGAGTGAGTGAGTGAGTGAGTGAGTGAGTGAGTGAGTGAGTGAGTGAGTGAGTGAGTGAGTGAGTGAGTGAGTGAGTGAGTGAGTGAGTGAGTGAGTGAGTGAGTGAGTGAGTGAGTGAGTGAGTGAGTGAGTGAGTGAGTGAGTGAGTGAGTGAGTGAGTGAGTGAGTGAGTGAGTGAGTGAGTGAGTGAGTGAGTGAGCAAGTAAATAAAGAAGTAGGAGCTATTAGACTTAAATATCCGTGTGATGTAGAATTAAAAAAGAAAAATAAGAGTGATGTTCCTTTTAACGACGCCATCCACGCTTGAATTCATTTTAATCATCATTCTTGATCCAAACTGCAAAAAACATTAAAACATTTTTTTTATCTAACTTGACTCATTTGTGTTTATTTTCATCAACCCCTACTTTTTTGCTTTCGAGTTATTTTAGATATTTTCTCATAAAACAAATGAAAACGCCATGTATTTTATTGTCTGCTTCACAGATGAGCTCCTTCGCTCTTTTTTCTTGCCACACGGCACCTTCTTGTTCTCACTAGAGGGGAAAAACAAAAGAGCTTTCCATAATGCAGCCTTGGCAGAACTATTTATAACATTATGTGATAAAAAAGCTTCCATAACGCAGCGACGACGCGCTCATATTTCACATCGAAGGTCTCCTTAAGAACCTCTCCTTCTGCTCCACTCAAACTTCCATCGCCATCTCTCCAATCTCCTCATCTCGTCGTCTCCTCAAAATTTCCGTCTTTTCCATTAAGCTCTCCTCCAGTAGCGTAATGAGGCCGTTGAACGTCAAATGTGGTTCCAGTGTTTGCGGCCTTTTTGGTCTCCAATTTCTAACGAGAGGCGAGAAAATCGGTGGATTAAAAATTTGGGAAATGCATTCTTATTTTTTTAATTTCATTCATTATTATAATTCCATCTCAACACAATTTTCTACCCTTACTTTCAACTCTTCTTTTTCCTCTTACATACAACATGTTAAGTACTCCCTCACCATCACTTACACATTACCTGTCCTAATTCTCTCACCTTTCTAATCTCTTTTATATAACATTTTCTTATTCTTCCTGCGTATAACTTTTTCTTGTTTCCTTATTTTCCCTTGACGCATTCTTTCTTTCTCCACTACCGACCAACCCGCAAGCCCACGTTATCACGTATTTCAGCCATCTTTAACATCAAACAGCCTCGTTGAAATTTCTACTGTTATTTTTTAACATGTTTCTACCCACCCATCGACAAAGATCATTTTAAAATATTTTATAAAAAATATTAATTTGTATTTTATTATATTAAAAACCTTAAAGTAAATATATCAATTTTTTTCTTGTTATACGTATAAACCATAAAAATTGCACGGTTTATTAAATATCAAATTTATCACTAAATATATACCCGATTGTTGACATACAGCTTAGAACACCCACGCATCAAAGATGTAAAATTGATATAAAAATTGGCAATGACTCCCGCAAGATTCCACACCACGACGAATGCACTGGTGAGTTATAAATATCCACCAATCATTTTCCTCCCCACTGACCACATGACTGCCGAGCATCCACATAACTGGACGCAGTAAAACAGCCTACAATGGCCGTTGTAAGCAGTGACGTGTATCATCCTGTATATTTCTGCTGGGTCCGGCTGCTAGCTGCTAGCTGCTTCAAGAAAAAAAATTGTTCTAATGATTTTAATATTAAATCTACGATTTAGTTAAGTTGTGGTTTTTATTTTGATAATTTTTGTTTGTTGAAACGCCGTTAAGCAGATCGTTTTGTTTTTCCATTTTAGGTTCAAACGAGCAGACACACACGCACACTAACATACACACAAATAGCACATAAAAATGACATTTGTAGAAAAAAATTACAAAGCATTACAGAATTTCACACAAGCACACACACAACGCACATAAAAATGGCATTTATATACAAAAATATTATGAAGTAATACAGAATTAAATTTAGTTCAAATGTATCAGAGACTCACACACACACAAACACACCAACATCCACCCAAAACGCACATAAAAATGGCATTTGTAGAAAAAAATATTACGAAGTAATATAAAATTAAATTTAGTCAAATTTATCAGAGAGAAAGACAATTTTCTTAAATGTAATTGATCGGTGGTCAGAGTGTTTGTGTTTTTTCTTCGGACTGAAAATTGTGAAAATTCTAGTAATAACGTTATGCCATGAAACGGGTTTTTGTACAGCTATGTACAACTGTGCACAATTTTCTATACCGCAATAAAGCTATTTTATTTGAGAATAAAGTATGAGAAACAGGAAACAAAATTGTCATTGAAAATTGAGAATGTTCAAGGAACGTCAGTTCTCCCCCCACAACGCAATTTTCCATCATTCTTCAAAGTTATTTCAATTCCTTGCAGGCACAGCAGTCTCAACAAAGCTTCCTTATATTTTCTAAATCTTCTTTTTTATAACGCCTTCAGCAGTTTGCGCTAAAAACTCGGAATGAGATTTTGCCGTTGTACAACTCTTTCAAATCGTCAGTTTTATTTTCTCCGAGCAAAATTTTCTTATTTGCTTTTGAATTTACGCCTGAATTTGGTAAAAACTCTTTTCAGTAAAAAAAAAACACATTTTTGATATGTTGTGTAAACTTGCGGAGCGGTGTTGAGAAAATGTGAGAAAATGTGAAGTTATGATTCCGCTCCCGCGTGGACGATGTTGTAATTTAATTAATGAGTTGCGTTTGTTTACTGTACAGTCGTCTGATTCATTTATGGTTTTTCAGCATAAATAAATCATACATTTTAAAAATTATATTCTGTTTCTTTTATAATATCGCAGGAAAGTTAAACATTTTGTTTATAATATTTTAATTAATTTAAATGAATTTTTTTAATATCAGTTATTGTAACTTTTCCTGTTCACATTTTCGCTGTCATTTCTCGAGAGGAAATGAAGACTAAACCAACTCTTAAAAAACAATTAGATGGAATTGTTTTTGAATAAATATACTTGAATAATACATGAATAAAATTTAATTAAAAAATATTAAAATAGCTGAGCAGAACAACTTATTTAATTCTTCTTCCAGAGAATGGGACAAGGCGAATGAATGCTACCAACGTCTCCTTCAACAGTGCCGCAGCGACCCCAGCGCCTTACACGAACTGAAACTGCACGTAAACCGCTACACCATCTACTCAAGGCCTTGCAAGGACCCAAGTCTCAGGTGTAAGTAGAGGTGTACACGGGTGTGGGAATGGCTGGACTCTCAAAGGGAACTGTGGCTTTCCCTCGAGGACGAATATGAATACAAAAAAAAATTGGTAGAAATGAAAATAAGACTCAAGGGAAATGTGGATTAGGTTCATGGGAATAATTCAAAAAATATGAAGAATTAATAACAACAATACATTAAATATATATTTATCTATCTATTCATTTATTTATTCATAGAATGGGAATTTTTATCTTTTGCGAATGCACTTTTGTCTTTTCCCATGTATAACGAAAGGGCAAAACTTTAAAATGGTTATTGCTTTCGAAGAATATATTTGTTATTGATTGACAGCGTAATAACCTTATTATTTTACAGTTTATTATGTGTACTATTATTGTCTATTAATGTGTATTAATAAAAAAAATCAATAAATGAAAAATTATTATCCTTGTTATGATTATTATTATTATTCAAAATTTCAGACCGACAAACCATGGCCGATTGCTTCTTACCAGAGGTCAAGTCAACGAAAAGCTGCACTGAAACAATTGACAAATTTCTTAGGAGGTTCTTGGTCACCCATGACTACAGGAGTGCCTGCAGGTCGGTTTCATCATCCTCGACAACAACAACATCAACAACAACATTACCAACAACATCATCATCAACAACAACATCATTATCAACAACATCATCATCAACAACATCATCATCAAAACAACAATCATCATCATTACCGTCATAATAATCGCGTTCCTTTAGGCTCAATAGGTTTTTTTCCATTCTCCATGCCTGGGAGAGTCATTATTATATGTACACAATTTATTTCGTAACCATTTCGTTTGAGAAAAAAGAAAACAATTTTACATTTTGAAAGTAAATTTCGACGAATCGTAGAAATATCAAAAAACATTAATCTATCAAAAGTTTAAGCAGCAACAACTTCGATTTGATCCCTCTCCATCCAGTGAGCAATTTTTCACATTTGCATTCGGCTTTTCCCGGATCGACTAATGATGAAATATTTGAGTTCTATGACAACAGATCAGTCATTTTATCAAGTTTCATCTTTTAAAGGCTACTTCAAGCTTCGTGCAAAAGAAGTTCTTCATTGAATTTAATGGACACGTTTCACGCGCACGCACGACGTCACGTACAAACAGACAAACATGCACAGACGCGCACACACACACGCAAACACACACACACACTCGCAAACAGCTTGACGCGTCGACAGAAAAAAACGACGGATGTCATATTTTTGACAACCAAACTAAAGTCTACGTCTCAGTTTTGAATAAAGTTTACTAAAAGTTGTCACCATCATCTTCATGGTATGTCATCATCATCTTCATCGTATGTCACCATCATCTTCATCGTATGTCATCATCATCATCTTCTTCATCATCATAGCACGTCACCATCCTTGTCATCACCGTCATGTACATTGCCATCACAAATACCCATTATCGTCATCATAATTATCATCAACATCAACATCATCATCATCGTCATCAACAACATCATCATCACCATCATCATCATCATCATCGTCGTCGTCATCAACAACAACATCATCATCATCATTATCAACATCATCATCACCCTTATTATCATCACGGTACCAACAACCCGAACAAGTAGTTGTACGAATTACAAAACAAAGCACAGGATTCGGAAAGTTCTGATTCGATTATAGAACAGAGAAAGACAAAGACTCCAGTTGTGACAGATGAACAAATTAATAGATATTAGAACCTTTCTAGGTTGTTCAACTGTTAAGGTTTTCAACTCACAACCAATTATTTATCAAAGTTATTTATTATTTATCGTGATAGAAAAAGAGAGATGATGGTAAAAGAGAGGAGGTATTGAAAGAGAGAGAATAGGGAGATATTCAGATAAACAAATAAAAAATTATTGATGACCAAAAAAACAAAACATATTTATATAATTATTATTTTTCATAATTTGATTATTACCACGGCCCAAAATAATATAAATAATTGTAATTGTAATAAAGTGATAAAACCAATCAGCGTTTAAAATAAAGGAAAAATGAAAGCGAAATACAAGAAGGTTTCCATGGAATAAACAATACAGAAGTTGCAGAACTGAATTTACGTCTGTCCAGCTCCATGTTTCTCCAATGAAAACAGGAAGTAGAAGGAAATGTTTTATGCTGCAAAGACCGTCGTTATTTGATGCCAATAATTTTTTTCGTTGTCAAATTAATTTTTTTCTAATTTGAAATTATGTTAATAATAAAACTAAAATTAAAGTAATAAAAACTAAATTTTAATTTAAAAAAAATGAAATTGAAATAATAAGACTAAAATACCATCAACACTTTTTTCTTCACAAAACTTTTTGCTTTGACTTTTAACCTCTTCAGCCGGTGAAGCTCTCTCGGTCTCGGGTCAAGGTCACTCAACTCCTTCTGGATGGCTCTCCATTTATTCTAAGTAATTTTAAAATCCGTCAACAACGTTGTAATTAATGAAATTAATAATTGAGCAAATTAACAGCAGTGACGATGACATGGCGAAACTTCAAAAAATCGTTCCAACAACAACGACAACAACATCAACAACATTAACTACAAAAATAACAACAAACAAGCAACACGGCAGCTACAAGTAAACCGAAAACCTTTAAAACAAATATTTTCGTCATTCAATAAATTTTTTTATTTATTAAATAATGTGTTTGGCATCAAGTTTCGCAACTCTGTTAGTCGGAAAGTTGGTTAAAAATTGATTACAAGATTCCGCTTAAACAGACATTTTACACTTCTTTGTCAACTCCTCTTTTTCCACTTCTCTTTTTCCACTCTCCGTGCCTTTTCATTCTCTCGCTTCTTTTTGTCTTTTTAATTTCCATCTCCATCCTCACCTTTAACGTTTTCGTTTCACCTTCCTTCTCAACCATACATTTCTCCTTTTTTTCTTCCTCACCGTAGGAGTAGAAGACTACCCCCCCCCTCCTCCACCGGTCATCAGCTGTTTTGGGAGGAAATATAAAAAGGGGATTATTTAAAAATTAGATTTCTATTATTTTTCGGGCAGACCAGACTTGCCCTACCGCATAAAGTTCCCTTATTAGCCTATGTTCATCACCCTTCTTCTTCACCCCTCTCATCACCCCCTCTCATAACCCCCTCTCATCGCCCCCTCTCATCACCCCCTCCCACCACTCCCTCCCACCACCCCCTCTCATCACCCCCTCTTCTCACCCCCTCTTCTCATCACCCCCTCTCCGCGGACAAAAACAAGAAAATGGAAAATGAAGACCAGTGTAGTGCAGTGTTCAGTTACGCTGATGAAATTGATGTCTCAACATGAGTGGCCTGTCCACTTTACATTTACAAATATTTACATTAAACTTCCCGTCTTTCTCTGCAAACAACTCCTCACGACGCAAACAACGTCTCAAACACGCTATCGCCAGTCACCGCTAAACATTTTCACCATCAGAATCCATTTTTTTTAAACGTTTCCTCCTCATAAAACTATTAAACTATCAACTCAACAAAATCCCCATTTCAGATATTCAACCCCATCGAATATCTCTGAAAAATACCTTCAAATAGGAAACAACTTCGATATTTAATTTGAATAATTTTGAATTCAGCACATGAAGTGCGGTTAAGGGCGATCATAAACGAAGCCAATTTCTTCATGCAATCTTCAAATGGTTCACCTGTGTAGTGTAATAATGGTTCACATGTGTAGTGTAATAATGGTTCACATGTGTAGTGTAATAATGGTTCACATGTGTAGTGTAATAATGGTTCACATGTGTAGTGTAATAATGGTTCACATGTGTAGTGTAATAATGGTTCACATGTGTAGTGCAATAATGGTTCACATGTGTAGTGTAATAATGGTTCACATGTGTAGTGTAATGGCTCACATGTGTCACGGTTCACCTTAGGAGCTATCCACACATGTGACGGTATAAAGAGTATTAACATTTCACACTACCTAGTTGTTTTTGTTGCATTGCTCTTTTATAACATGGTCTCGCCATCAAAAGCGTAGCATACATACGTACCACACCATCAAACATACCTCACATTATGGTATCGAACGTTTGGAAAGTATATCATCAAGTCTATGGTGTAGTAGGGGGGGGTGGGGGAAATGTAGGGAGAGGGTTGTAGTATATATAAATGTGCAATGTTGGGAGGTGTGTGGGTTGTCTTTGCTGTTCGAATGATGAATTGAAGGTTCAGGTTTCATTAAAGAAATAAATATTTAATAACTGAAAATAATGCATTCTTAATAATTATACAATTTATTAAAGTTGAATATGAATTTTTTTACGTTTTCAGATTATAAATATGTACGTTTAATGAAACAGCACATAGCGAATTTAATCATTAAAAAAACTCCCATCAAAACGCGCATGATATAAAAATCAAAAATAATTGTGCAAAATAACATGCTGGTTTAAATTCATTCGAATTTAAAGTTTCATTTTCTATCATTTCGTTCTCAACAACATCATTTAAAAATAAATACATTCTGGTTTCCGGTTTCCGATTTCTTGCAATGACGCCTCCTCTTCATCATATTCTCTTCCACCTCCTCCAATCTCCACCAACTAAATTGAACTCTAATCTTAAGGGGTAGTCATTTTGTTACGTCATGGGTGTCTGTGGGTGTGTGCGTGTGTGGGGGGGGGTTTGTCTGTGTGTGTGTTTAAGAGATTTTCGGACAAACATTCTAAATATGAGTGCAGTTAGTAGTGAAAGTCTATCGATTAGTAAATCAGTTTTTTTCTTATTAGATTAGAATTTGTGTGCGTAAATATTTATTTAATACTTAGTGTGGGTAGAAATACGATTTGAATATAAAATAAATTGTTTTGTAAATGGAAGTTGTGTAATTGTTACAGCGTCCCTCCAGTATCCATGTTATATGTCGGTCTTTCAAATTCAACTTTTGAATAAACGTAGAAATACGTTTGGTTCTATTTCAATGATAGCAGCTGAGCACAATTTTTTTTTGTTAGTATTCCTTAAGAAGGTTTTAAGAAAAACCTTTTTTAAGAATTGTCTTGTCTGAGAACATTATCGTTCGATAATGTTGTTGCCATCATCATCATCATCATCATCATCATCATCATCATCATCATCATCATCATCATCATCATCATCATCATCATCATCATCATCATCATTGTCGTTGTTGGTGTCATCACTACTAACCTCGCCTCGCAGAATCATCATCATCAAGATCATCTCCGTTACTATTGTCATAATCAATATTATCTTTTTAAATGTCTATACACTCACTCCATTCCACACACACACACACACACACACACACACAAACACACACACACGCACATTTCAACGTGATCCCACATAATGCCAACGTATTTTATCCTTCCACAGAGGTGGATGAAATAATTGCTTGTTTTCTTCATAAAGTTCTGTCATAAAATCTCAATTAATTTTCATTCTATTTTGTTTCCAGTTTTAATCTGAAATGTTTTTAATTAACGATTCAATTAGTTTGTGTTTGTCTTGTAAATAAACCATTTCAGCGTTGATCGATTCGCAAAGGTAAATTTTTGTAATAGGATGTAAGTACTTACGTAATAAGTTGTAAATACATACGTAATAGGTTGTAAGTACTTACGTAATAAGTTGTAAATACATACGTAATAGGTTGTAAGTACATACGTAGTAGGTTGTAAGTACATACGTAATAGGTTGTAAGTACATACGTAATAAGTTGTAAGTACTTACGTAATAAGTTGTAAGTACATACGTAGTAGGTAGTAAGTACATACAAAGGTAAATAGGAAGTTAAACAGATAGTACTTAGTTTTGTTTACTTCATTTTTTACTATTTATAATATTTTAGTTATTTTTAATTATATCAAATTCTTTAGCTATGCTTTAACTATATATATACAGGTGCATAGCCAGGAATTTCTGATGGGGGGGCACATTTTCACCAAAAAGGAATCGTTTAGCAAGGGTATCACCCCATCCCCTCTCAATAATAAATATTTAGCCGTTTAAGAGACATTTTAGAACTAGAAACGTTTTTTGGTTGAGCTTTGCAATTTACAAATCTGCATTTTTAGTTAAGTAAAAAAACTTGGCCTTCTATCTTCTCTATCTTTGTCGTTATTCTTCACATGGTCCTGGATTTTCTTGGACCCAAAAAATTCGTTAATCTTGTTTTTGAACTCATTTATGGTAATGAAGTTCACGACACTTTTTGGCAAGTTGTTCCAATCATCGACTAACATACTTTTTAGGTGCGTTTCTAGCTAAGGTGTGCAATCATTTCAACCCGCTCTTTCAAGCATTTTAATTTAAAAATTTAAAAGAAATATTAACAAGAAACTTTGTAAAGAATCAATTCACAAAGCGAAAAATCAGTAGCGTTTGCAATCGCAGGTTTAAAATTTATCAAATAAGTATAAGTTAGTTAAGTACATGGGATGCACTGATGCACACGAAGATGAAGAAGATAGAAACTAAGAATATATATATAAATATATATTAGCTTATTTCATTTTATATCACTTGAATCAGTAGAAAAAATTAATGACCGAGATAAAGTTTGCATCGTTAAAGTCAAAATGTTAAGTCCATAAATTAAATGACAGCACTAGTTAGGCAGTAAGTCAGGCAAATCGTTAATTAGCTGCCTTTTCAATTAATTTTATCAAGTTAATTTAACATTTTTTAAATATTATGCAATTATGTTACTTCATCATTTTTTACTGTTTTCAATATACCGAAAATAAACTATGACCTGATAATTCTTGTGTTCTATATCTTAGAAGTAATCCAAAATGGATGGAAAGAGAAACCTTAATTGACTAAACTAGACAATTGAAAACGGCTGTGTGAAAATGCAGTTATTAAAGAGGTGTGCAATTCTTGAACGACCCACGTAGAAGCCGCCGAGATGACTCTTGAGGGCCCGGTATTACCAGGAATGTGCGATTCAATAAGAGATGATGAAAGAAGCTTGCAAGATCTTAACTTCTCTCTTTAATGACAAACTCTGTCATCAAAGAGATGTAATTTCTTCCTTTGCTAATTTCGTTCTCATCTTATAGTGCAGAATTTTCTAAAGATTTCTTTATTTAGGAGTAATTGTATCTTTATTTGTTCCTGTGAAAATAATTAGATATAATTCTCCTCAAAAATGTTTGAGGTTTCTTCAAATATTTAGTAGAAAAAACAAATTCAATTTATGTGAATGCAAGTTTTTATTTTATTAATAATTACATTTATTTAATTAATGTTTATTATTAAATAAACAAATAAATAAAATGTGGGACGACGGTGATAAAACAAACTTTTACAGAAGATCAAATAAAGAATCTTTCCTTCTCTTAGGACTTCGATCATGGTCATACTTCACCGACCATTAATTGGGCTACGTAAATTACACAAGTCGATTCCAATCTATTTGGTCGAAATCTCAATAAATCTCAATCACCTGCAAATAGCAGCCAATAAAAATGCTGCAATGAACTGTTGACGCCCGACGTATGCTACCTGAGAGGACGCCAAAAAGGAATGAAACAACCGAATGTGGGCTGGGGGGGTGAAGTAGGGTAAGGTAGGGTGAGGTAAGGTGAGGTTGGGTGTAAATTCTATTGAGTGGTAATGTGGTTGTATGTATTTATGAGCTGGTAAGTTGGTTTGATGAATGGAATAGCAGATGAATTGATGGATTGACAGTTGAATGTAATTGGGAATGCATGAAATAATGAGTGGATTGATAATGTAATTATTTAACGAATGGGTGGATGTATGAAAAAATGAATAAGATGAGTTAAGATGGTTGACTATGTAAAATAGTAGATGGATGAAAAGATAGGTAAATCAGTAAGTTAGTGGATGAATTAATTATTGGGTGAATAGATTAATTAATTGGTGAATAGATGAATAATCGGTAACTTAATTTTTAAATAGATTAATTAATTGATGAATAAATGAATTAATTAGTGAATAGATGAATAATTGGTGAAAAGATATATTAATTTGTGAAATAAATGAATTAATTGGTGAAATAAATGAATTAATTGGTGAATAGATGAATAAATTGGTAAATTAATGAATAATTGGTAAATAGAAAAATAATTGGTAAATAGAAAAATAATTGGTGAATATGTGTATAATTTGTGTATAGACAAATTAATTTGTGAATAGATGAATTGATTGGTAAATAGATGAATAATTGGTGAATAGACGAATTAATTTGGGAATAGATGAATTGATTGGTGAATAATAGATGAGAAAATAAATCAATAATTGATTGAAGAAATTGATGACATTTTATCCATTCTATCCATTTTGACCATGTGTTACAGGAATTGAATGAACTAATTTTAGATGGCCGAGTTCCATTGTTTAAAGTGACTTTTTTGCTGCCAATTGCCATGCAAGAGAAGGACCTGAAAAAAGTTTGCTGATCAGTCGGCAAATTTTTTTAGGCTTTTTAAGCCAGATCTTCCTTCTCCTGAGACATGGCCACAAGAACTGTAAAAAGAGCAGAAAAATAGCAAAAAACTCATCAAAAGAAATGAATCACTAATCCAGAAGTTTTCCATGCTGAGGCGCCTCAAGACATGGCTGCACTGCAAAGCGCCTGCGGACAAAATATTCTTTCCGCATTTGCTTTACTCCACATCCACCACAAAGTTCCAGCAGACCATTTGTAGATTTTGCAGCTCTGGGATGCATCTGGACATCAAAGAGTTATTCTAGCATTTAAATAAACAAAAGTGACAATTAAATTTTTTTTATATCCTTTCATTACAGTTTTGATGCGATCTTGCTGGTGTTGCTGGTGGGGAAGGCTATTTTTTGAAATAAGGAAAAAACAAATGTGAGATCAGAATATACTTTAAACATTTAAATTTTGCCTCTGGATGGGTTATATGTGGCTGGAAGTGAGTGTAAATGGGGTACTGTATGTGTGGATGAATGGGTTGTATGTGAGTGGACGTGACTATAAATGGAATATTATAGGTGGGAATGGGTGGATGGGTTATATGTGGCTGGACGGTGTGGATAAATAGATGAAAGAATAAAAAAGTGAGAGTGGGTGGACACGTAGCAAAAAAAATTCTTTTCCATCCGGTCATGTTTGATGAAGCGTGAAAATTGATCACGTGACCTGAATGGGGCACCACAATATTCGCCACTCAACTCCCCCAGCCCCCTCCCCCCCACTGAACTCTGACAGTTTCAAAAGTGTAAATGCGAACCTCTGACTTGAAGGGAATTAAAACAACGGCAACAAGATTGATTGAAATTCGAAATAAAATCTTCCTGTATAAACAACTCAGAAGTTCAAATGTGTTTTTTTTGCTTCCTTTTATTGTAAACAATTTCTAGGAAGAATCGCGCAAATGTCGGTCGGTAGGTGGACTGCTTATTGAGTTGAAAATGAGCTCTACTTTTCATTTCATTTCGCTCAGGGCTGTGTTTCGTCATCATGGAGAGAAACTGGATTTTGAAATTGAGTTTAGAAGACCTGAAACAAATCTAGTTTTTTTTTACGCGAATATTATCTGATAAAAGAGTTAGAAAAAAGATGAAAAAGAGGACGGAGAAAGACTTTGAATAAATGAAAGCGTTTAAGTAGTTTAATAAACCGGTAAGTCTTTGATCAGTGACGTCATCAAGACCACAAAATACGAATCTTGAAACGAACCACAACTACCCTCATCTTTTATACACGTTTCTTTTCTTTCGCTTTTATTATGGTCGCCACAGTGATGTTTTGTTGTAGAAAAAAAATACTTGCACAGTTGAGACATCTCGTCTGAATAAATTGTCGACAGCGCGGATGGAGACGTTCAAAAATTCATGCAGCGGAGGGACTACAGCGGGACTACATCTGACGTGACTCTTAAATAATTCTCGGAGAAATTAAACGGCGCCAATAAAGTTCTTTTTCATCTCGAGTTCAAATAAATTTATTCCGACAAACTTTTTTTCCAGCTCTCAAAGTGATTTTTATCTTAAAAGCCAACAATCGTTTCAGTCGCGAGTTAACTTAATTTAACTTTTAACCTCGAATCCTTCCCTCAGATTGAAGCCGTATTGTTTTCCTTATTATATTTAAATTTGTATTTATTTATTTTTAGCATTCAAATATATGCATGTCCATCTTCAATTGCGTGCCACTTCCGGTCCGGTAATGAATGAATTCTAATCCATGCGCGGACAACCAGGTGCAATAAAACAGCGGAGTAATCTTTGGACGGAGTCGTGGGAGGTCAATTGATCATGTGGAAATCATTGGAAATGATTAAGAGCACTTGTCAGTTCCAAAAAATATTGTTTGTGTGCGAAGAAGCGTCTTTGATGTTTAATGCTTGCATCCCAGTTGAGACGTGCTCAGTGAGCCCAATTGGAGTTTCAACATGTCATTTTCAATTATAAACTCTACTCTTTAGAATTAAAAGAAAATCATTGATTTTAATACTTTATTTGTTTGTAAAAAGAAAATTATTAATATTTTCCAGAGTTATCAGCGCTTCGATGAAGTGCTTCCACGAGGTCAAAGACAACATATTGCACAGATGTCGCCAAGACGGAGCCAGCGAATACCAGCGCAGCTACATCATGCCACTGGTCGAACAGACGAGGGACCTGGTGTTGAAGCAGTGCAACTTGACACCGCCGTATGATGAATATTACCTCCTATACTCCGGTGCATCTCTGCATACGATGACCCCCACCCTTACGGCACTGACTGCATGCCTGGCCGCTTACGAAATTCTCAATTCCTTCATCGTCTTGCTTCTCATAAAGAATTTTTGTTTTCAAATTGCATCCGACGGATCATCCGTTCTGATCTCTCGTTGGAAGTCGTACAATTCAATGTTTATTACGATGAAATTTGCATTCAAATCGACCGCTCACTTCTTTAAATGTTTTACTTCTTATTCTACTTTTTTCGTTCATTCGTTCTACTTCTTCTTTTTCTTCTTCGTCTTCTTCGTTTTCTCATTTTCACGTGCCTTCCTCGACGTCGCAAAATCGAAGTTTCTACGACTGGACGAGATGATCTCCGAGAGAAACAAACGTTCACTTACACCGATCGTTCTCTGTTTATTTTACATTCTCCTACGTAACAGTTGTATGCTCGCGTCCACATTTTTCAGACTTTGACACTTCGATATTAATTTTTTTTCCAGCTACATCCGGTAGCTTCCTTGATTCCATTCGCGATGGTGATAATAACAGCAACAAACCTTCTCAACGCGTACCTGTACACTACTGTACACACATACATACACCAGGTACACACACACACACACACGTACACTCACACATACACACACCAGGTACACACATACACACACCACGTAAACTTACACATACACACACCACATACATAATATACGCGCTTTTTTATATTTTTCTCTTCTCAGCGTTCCCGTTCCCATTCCTTTTCATCTATTTCCGTTCTTTTCCTTCTCTATCCCTCTTCAACTTTGTCCATTCCTTTCTACTACTTTCTTTCTACCTCCCCCTCTACGGTTTTCTCCATTTCTCTCCATTCTTCTATCCCTTCCAGCTCTTTCCACACGTCTCCTTCATTTTCCATTTTTCTCAATTCTTCTCCGTCTCTCTCTCTCTCTCTCTCTCTCTCTCTCTCTCTCTCTCTCTCTCCCTCCCCCTCTCTCTCTCTCTCTCTCTCTCTCTCTCTTCTCTTTTACGTAATAAATGTCGCATGTGTTTTGAGAATTACTCTTCAGTCTTCGCCGCCGCATTTCTTCTTGTTTCGAAAACGCGCTCTTTTCTTTGAACTGCGGCGGGCCATCATGTACCTACTAACTAATAAATAGGAAATTGAAAGCTTCGTAGAGTAAAGGAAAATTAGACGTAATTCAGTTTCTCTTTCAGCCTTTTCGTCATTTGAAAAAATGTTTACCTTTGATATAACTTTTTTAAAATTAATAATTGTTCATCCGTTGTATCCATAATTACACGGTTGTAGGAGTTAATTATTTTACTTTTCTAAAATTAATAAAAAAAACAATAAAATTCAAATTTCATTTTCAAAATAAAACTTCTCGTTTCGATTTTAAAATGTTAAATTATGTTTATATAAAATAACAGAAGAGATATTGATTATTCTATCAAATCAGTTCTATATAATTAGACATTTTCACTTATGTGGAAACGTCTGTTCAGTAAATCATCTTTGACAATTACATTTCCAGTTGATAAATGAAATAAGATCTGACCAAACAAGACTCAAAAAGAATTACGATAGAAATGTCTTTTGAAAATTTACTCGACAGTATATACCTATATTATATATATATATATATATATATATATATATATATATATATATATATATATATATATATATATATATATATATATATATATATATATATATATATATATATATATATATATATATATATATATATATATATATATATATATATATATATATATATATATATATATATATATATATATATATATATATATATATATACATAGTATCTTCTTATCCTTAACGAGAGACAGTGGAGAAAAATCAGGTTTGATATATCGGTGTTACGAGCGAAGGAAAAATATGGAAGATTGTCACGCGAACTGCTCGTTATGGAAACGTTTTTGATGAATGTTTGGATGAATCTGATTGTATACTTATATATATACAACATATAACATAGTTACCTTCATACATAGGTACATGCATTCATACATACGTAGCTGTAGGAAGATATTAAACTTACACTTTGTAATAGCACTACATGATGTCTTGTCTTCTTCCATTACAACTGACTTTCTCGTTTGAAAGTATGGCAAAATAGATTTTTAAAAAATAGCGGATATACACGAATAATTAAATAACTGGATGAGCTGATGAATATGTGAAGGAATAAACCCATTTGTATATCTATATATTTATTTGCACATTATCATACGACGATGTATAGTAACCGTATTAAAAGATAGTCATTTGTTCAATGGAAGCAATCATAAGAAGCTCGTTAAAATTTGGCAAGTAGATGATCGATGTGGCCCGTCAGGAGAGAGGAGAGAAGGGGGCGACTCACACGTCAGGGTTTATAAAACGAAATTAACTCTTTTGGGTTCTACGAAGCGTTATTATTCTGGTATTTTCCCTTTTCTTTCTTTCTTTTTAAATGGTCATCCATTTTATGGTCTCCATAGAAAATAATTCATCTGAAACAAAATGGTTTCGAAAGTGAGATTTAATGTTAGAGGATATAGAAAAAGCTTTTTAGCGGTTACGAATTTTTATTTACATTATAATAAAGCTGCTTTCAATCAAATTTACATACCCGGGTTGGTCGCAAAAAATATTCTCGGTTACGAATCGTGGAACTCATTTTATCAACATCTTGAAGGATCGGTCTCACGATAATAACTGCCATTTTGTTATCGAGAGAATGAAATAAGCAGAGCGAAAAATGCCGACGCGTCACGTGGGACTGCTGGACTTTCCTCTCTTTTCTCTTTATGACTGACTCAAGTTTGCCATCTTTTGATTTTTGCCATTTGCGAAAACCCCTAATTCTAGTGGCGTCATTTCAGTCTAACCATGGAGCCGCCACGACGTTTACAAAACCACAGGGAGAATTTTACTAATACACAAATGTTCTAAAATTTATTCTACCAAATGCTGAACTTTTGTTCCAAAAAAACCTGATGACCGGGTAGTCGTAATTATTTAAAAAATCCAAGACCTTATACATGTTTACCTCCAGACATAGCTGATAACCGGGAGAGGAGTATTACACGGGCCGGCCGATGGCTCTTTTTTAAGACCTCACATGGTCCATCCCGTTTTCACAGGCCTAAAATCCCTATACTTGGCATAAAAATCTCGATTCGGCTTGGCTCGGGCCGAGGTTTTTATGCCAAGTATAGAGATACTATAGTACTCCAGTAGACATAGGTGTTTTTCCAAAAACATTTCCTCAGTAATAAATACCTTTTCCAAAAATTTTCCAAAAACCTCATACAGAAATATCTAATGACCGGAGGAAGGGGATAGTCGTAGATACTTTTTGTTAAATCGTTATTTTTTTTAAATTGTTTTTGAAAAAAAATGGGGGAGCAATTGTCCTCTTCTCCTTCCCCTCGCAAATGACGCTCCTGCCTAAATAAAAATTAGACAACTTCATTTTATGCCAAACAATTCAGGAGTAAAACAGTGAACAGTGAAACCACAGAATTTTGTATAAATCCTCTTATTAAGTAGTCCTTAGAAATTATTATTATTAAACGGGTCTAACCTTAACAGCAAAATTCAATAGAATGTATCGTCATTGAGGACGAGTCAATGTTTCATAAGTATCCAGGATTTCGTATCAAGTATGGTTCGAAAAAACGTCAAAAATTGCAATAAAATATTCAATATCTATATAAATAAAAGGCAATGTGTGTTTGTGTGTGTGTTCGCTTATCACATCAGAACCGTTGGAGCAATTTGAACGATATTTTGCACGGAGGTAGTCTTTATTGAGAAAATGTTTTGAGCCATTAAAATAACTAATCGGTTTATTATTTTATGTTTAATACTAAAAACAAAGAAAAACTAAAAAACCTGAGCAATGCCGGGTAACCCTGCTAGTTTATTATAATTCTTTGCATTCCTAGGTGTATACTGCACAGTTGTCGCATTTTAACATTCTAAACTTTTCCTCCGAGGCCCGAGTATAAGCATTTCAATAAATTAATTTGAAAAAATAAATTAAATTAAAACAAAAAATATTATATAACGGATTTAAACGGGGCGGGGGTAAGGTGGACCATTTCAACTTTTTTTTTTAAATCGATTAGAAGGGTAGGGGGGTTTCCTTCAAAAAGTCAATTACCGGGGGAAGCTTAATCGATTCTTCTTCCAAAAAAGTAGTCGATGATTGGGCCAGGAAAAACCTAAATCTGTTCTACTTTTAAAAATTTTATCCTACCAAGCACTTTGGCCTACCTGGTGATCGCTAGTTAGCCAGGTGGCCCAGTCCGGGCCTGGATTTAAACAACTGAACAGTAGACTTTACTTCCAAAATTTGTACTAGGTATACCTACAGACGAAAGTGAGTTGGGAGTTTAGGGAGATCAAAGAAGTCGGGAAATTGAATAAAATGGATTGTCATCGGGAACGAGTCTTCCACGTGTAAAGGCCAGCGCCATTGAGTTTTGAGGCGTTCTATAAATATTCGCCACGATTGATTGATTGCGTTTCAAGTTTCAGCTCGATTGGATCACGAAAGTGGGTTATTAAGCCATGACAAGATTCGAGTTTTTATTAAAACGATTTGGAGGGTCGTAGGATCTCTGAAATTTAACAAAATACATTCACACCGAAAACAAGTCTACTTTCCAAGGTTTAGCTACATTGGGTAAACGGAAGTGGTTCATTTTGCCCTAAAAAGATTTAACACCGGAAAACAAGTCTACTTTCTAAGGTTTAGCTAAATTGGGTGAACGGAAGTGGTTCATTTAGCCCTAAAAAGATTTTGCTAGCCATAAACAAAAACAGTAGAATTTAATATAGAAGATTTAAGAAGTTAGCACTTTTTGAACATTTTTCAACAAACTTATCTGCCCGAACGAAAAGCAGAAGCTAAAATGACATATGAAGATATTTTCTGTCTTCATATCAGACAGCTGTACAATCACTGCAGTCATGGCTAGGCTGTTAAGTAATTAAGTATTTTACTTAATTAAAAAATCTTGAAATATTTCTTTGATATACATCGTTACTAAAGCAATCCCCGTGCATAAAAAAAATCCTGTTGATTAAATAAATACAATGTTTATTTACATTCCGACTTAAACACGAGGAAAATTTAGTTGCAAATGTTTAGTTAATCCTCTAAGCAGTCACTTGATCATACAAATTCACTAAGCAGTCACTTCATCATACAAATTCACTGAGCAGTCACTTCATCATACAAATTCACTAAGCAGTCACTTCATCATACAAATTCACTATGCAGTCACTTCATCATATATATTTAGTAAACAGTCACTTGATCATACAAATTCTTACAAAGTCAGAAAAAGAAGAAATATTAACTTTAAAAAATTTATTGAAATAAAAATTAAATTTTAAATTTTGTTCAGTCCAAGATGTTCTGTGTGGGCGAGTTTAATTTGCAAAAGTTGTTTCTCGTTACATCGATCCAATTCCTCTTTGTTCAACTCATCATTATGCAAGTCTAAAAATTCCCTTAATTTTAATTTGAGATGATCGAGATTGGTCTTCTGTTTAGCAGAAATACTGATGACGTCGTAGAAGTTTAAGAGTTTGTCAGGTCTCATTTCTTCGGGAAGGCTGTTGACACTTTCTGTGAAATGTTTCAAGTTGTACATACATTACAAAATATGCTTTAATTTCATCATGGCTAAATTTATATTTTTTGTTGATGATGATGATGAAACAACGTCTGAAGAGATGTGCCCGAGCAACACGAAACAACAAATAAGCATACGGCTTGCTACGAGAACTTTATATATCTTATATAAAGAATCATTGTAATGTAAAATGTTTGTTTCATTCACCTTTCATGTTTTCAATTTGATTCATCAATTCACTTAGTTTTTGATCTGCTCCTGGGAGGTCTATTTTATTGATGACTAAAAGTGAAGGCTTGTGCACTAATTCTTCTTTATAGAGTTCCAATTCCTGTAGTGATTGTGCTCAGATTTGAAATATATAATATATATATATAACCATTTTTAAACTACAATCGTAAAATCAGTCCATTTTTATCAAGAACATGCCCATGATGAAAATTACAAAAACAATGTAAAACCTGAAACATCAAAACTGTAAAATATTTACACCACACCATACTTGGACTCTTCCTTAAATGACTTCAACTTATTCTTTATTATGGTAACACAAAATTAATTCTAATACAATAAAAACTACAAATTATATCATCTAAAAAAACTTACTTTATTGAGAAGAATAACATTCTCAAAACTCGATCTAAGAGGATAACGAGGGTTCAGACGGAAACCATAAACGTCAACGATCAAAAGAATGAGTTTCGTTCGCTCGACGTGCTTCAGAAATCGGTGGCCCATTCCGACGTTCATGTGAGCTCCTTCAATTAATCCAGGTAGATCTGCCATTGTTATCTGGAAATAAATCAATCAATAAAATTCTCCATAAGTGAAGCTGAAATTTTTTTCTTCCTAAATAAATAAATATTTTAACAAGCTTCAATACAACCGACTCCAACTATTCGACCGACTCAGAAATTATAATAAAATTATATATTTCAATATTACTTGTCTTAAATCAGGATATTCAAGAACAGCCACTCTTGGTTCAATTGTAGTAACTATTGTTCAAATGAAAAAAAAACATATAATTAAAATCTTTTGTGAGAAGAAAATATAGCTGCGACGATATAATTAATTTTATTAAATATAAATTAACTCCCAGGACAACAATATTAGTTACATTAAATAAAAAAATAAATTTTATTAAGTTTAAAAAACTAAAATATATTACTGTAAGCTTTAATTTAAATGATTATTATAAAGATAAGCAATATTAAAAATTTACAAGGATATGATGCAATCTTTGGTGAACACCTCGACACTGCTTTCAACAGCGATGACTTGCCAGCATTTGGAAACCTACACAAATTCTCAATCGAATTAATATTTACGTCAATTTCTATTCGATGTGTCAGACCAGTTGCATGATGCTTCGAGGTTTTAAGACTTGCTAATAAATAACCATGAATTCTAAATATATTTAAATTAAAAAAGTACATTAATATCTATTAGTATGGCATGGGTGGTTGGGAAGTGGTGAAAATATCCACTTCAGGATTTGATCCCATCAACAAGCAGCAGTCAATAAAAGCATTTAAAAACACAAATTTTACAACAAATATGTTCAATACCCAACAAGTCCAATGTCGGCAATGAGTTTAAAATCAAGACTGATGGAATGTTGGTGACCTTCCTGTCCGATGAATGAATTCTTTGAACTTCCTCCTATTCCTCCTTTTGCTGCCAATACTTTATCTCCCTCTACATTGACTTCCCCTTTAAATCATTTAGTGTAATTACTGGCATTATTTTATTTTTCAACCTGAAATGAATATAAAATAACCAACCTAGCAGAACACCTCCATCTGTCGTTAAAGAAATTCCAACTGGACACTTTACAATAACATCTTCACCAGGAGCACCTTGGAGACATTTAGAACTAGAAAGAAAGAAGAATATATATATAACAATGCAAAAAACATACCATGACACTAGTAAATTGTCTATAGAACATACCTACTGCTTTGGCCATTCTGAGCAATGAATCTTTTGTCTGGATATTTTTGCATGACATGTCTGAGTGTGGTTTCACTGCTACCAACAAAGTAAACATTGCCACCTCTGCCTCCTATGCCGCCATATTTACTCAAGCCCTGACCACCAGAACCAGCTTTCACAAAAACCCGGAGCTTGTCAATGAAGTGCTTGTATTTCTTCTGTTGAAAGTAAATTATAGAATTTCTTAAGTAGGAAGAATGGTTTTCAAAATGCAACTACTGATTGAATCTAAAAGATGTATGTATATGTGTGTATACAGTGGCGGATCCATGGGTAGGCCGGAGAGGGCCATGGCCCCCTGTGGATTTCAGAATTTACTTTTTTGAAATACTGAAAAAAATTTTATAACAAAATTATTATTAATATAATACGAGAAATGCTGTTTAAAACTAGGAATAAGTGAGAAAAAGTTCAAGTTGAATAAATTTAGAAGAAAAATTTACTACTTTTTAGAAAAATTACAAAATTGTTAGCATCTGGCTTCTGTTTTAAGTGGGGTTTTTTGGATCTAAGTTCAAACATTTGCTCTTCCCAACGTCCTTGACCTCCACACCGTTTCTTGACCACTCCCGCCATTTGTTTCCCCCCCAGCCAAAGAAGTCTAGATCCGTCACTGGGTGTATACTATCGGATGTAATATAATCTGGCAGCAGATTAGCTGTAGAGCCAAAATTATTGAACCTATCATCATTGAGTCTTATTTACTATGGCTCCCTAAGTCAGGGACTACCAATTTTGGTGAAAGTTGGTATCTTGATTAGTAAGAGCCTATGACTCCAAATATAAGTTTTAAAAGATGAACGAGACAAGCCTTGGACTTGGGGAGGGCAACTTGTTCTCAGGCCTCGCTAATTTTTCACAAAAACCAAAAATTTTCGAAACACTTTCAATGTTTTTCGCAAAAAAGCTGATGACAGGAGAGGGGGTAGTCAAAACTACTTTTCAAAAAAAATTTCAAAAACCTCTTTTCATTTTTTCTCCCAAAAAAGCAGATGACTGAGGAATCGCCAGAGCTACTTTTCGAGAAAAAAATTAATAAACGACTCACAACTTCAGTGGACATATTTTACCATCATAGGAGCCCACCTATCTATAAAAAAGGCCTGCTCAAACCTCTTAAGCTTCAACTTTAGACTTCTCAGGCCATTTTTGAGGATCCATTTCTATCTTTTGGGGACCCAAAACAACATCAAGGACCCACTGAAAAGTCAGGGGACAATGGATACAATTAGTAAGACATTGTTATCTTGTTATCTGATTCAAAAGAAATTACAGGTGGTTTCTGTCAAAATGTTTGCAGGTGAGATAAAAAGACTCAACTTCTCGATCCACATCCTCTTCAGCTCCTGTAATACAGAAGACAGTTGATCTAGTGCTTTGTAGTAAAACAAATCTGGCATTATCAAGGTGTTTTGTATGTCCCGTTGTGTGTTGAATAATAGTTTCTGAGTGTGAATGATAATAGGTCTGATAAAAAGGAAATTATGAAATAAGAGTCAACCCATGGGCTCGATTTATTACGTAATAGGTCCAATGCATCTGATGTAGTGTTTAGCTATACCATGGATATCTTAATATAACTACTTGATCGACAACTTAATAAAATAGGCCTAAACGGTAAAACCAGTTAAGCCACTGTTATATCAAGATTTTTAGAAGTGTGACATAACTTCTAATATTACTGTTGTTTGTTACATCAATTAATCCATTATCATGATGTAATCAGTAATATTGCAGTAGGCCTAAATAAGTATTTTTTATTAGGTTGTGGATCCAGATGTTATATCAAGATATCCATGGCTCTATACCCCTTTTTGTTTTGCTTAATGTTGTTCAAAAGTATTAGTAGCCTATGGGCCCTTCTGTTTGAGATATAAATAAATAAAATTTTTGATTTTTTTTAAATTTTTATGTGTCCTAATAAACATTATTATTGAAGAATTAATTTGTTATATTTCGTATGTATAATAATAAACGTTTTATTATTCATCAATTATTTGTTATAAGCATACGAGGCTATGATTGGCAGGCACGTGATATAAAAAAGCTGACCAATAAAACTTGTGGGGTAGATTCCACAGGCTTACCACGGCTTAACTCCAGTTTTTGTTTGAATAAGGCTATTTATAAATTTATAAGCTTCATCAAAAGCATGAATATCTTGATATTCAGTATTCAGTAGTTACTGGATCCACAACCTGATAAAATAGGCCTAAACGGTAAAATCAGTTAAGCCATAGTTATATCAAGATTTTTATAAGTATGACATAACTTCTAAAGCCACTGTAGTTTGTTACATCAATTAATTCTTTATCATGATGTAATCAGTAATAATACAGTAGGCCCAAATAGGTATTTTTATTAGGTTGTGGATCTAGATGCTATATCAAGATATCCATGATCAAAAGCAAGGGTTTATTGTTTATTACAAGTTCAATGATGTAACTATTTTTAAAATTGACCCAGTAAATCCAGAGATATGCATTTACTTGTAAACCTACTTTAACTGTCCGTTTTGTTACGTGGCCAATTTATTGGCTTGATATAGGTTGGCGTGATTCGCCTGCGCGTGTCAAGTCTCAGCTGTGCGATTCCCCAATTTAGTTCACTGACTGACTACACAAAACTACTAAATACTAAATTACTAAACTCACTAAACTAAAAGATATCCCAAAGCAGTAGACAGCAAAAATGAGTCAATATACTTATTACCTGCAATTTTACCTAAAAACAATCAATAAAAATTTATGATACTAGTAAATTTATCTACCTTTGCAGCAAAAAGCGAACACGTTAGAAACACCATGTTATTTTATTTATAAACAAAAAGTGCACTACAACTTCAAGTCGCACTACTACTTAACGATTGGTTCCAGAAAACATTTAAATAATTTAAGATAATTTATTTAAAAAAATAAAATAAATAACATTTTAACAGACAAAATTATTAATTATTTGCATACTGAATTTCTTTTACAAGATTGTAATCAAAACGGCTGAAGATAAACCAATATTAGCAATATTCTGCAGTTAATTTTTTAGTTAAAAGATGTTTAATGATAAGTAGAATTCAATTTTAAAGGTTTTGATTTTTTTGGTCTTTTGAGGACAGGCTTGCAGAGGGAAATGTATGAAACGAAAGCAGTCTTTTGTCAACCATTCTATAAGTAATATAATAGCAATATACATTGTAATGTTTCAGCCTCAAGTTTTTTTTCTACCTGCAAGTTTGACACACCCTGGCCCAGTCCATGCTAGAGATATTAATCATTGGTCAATGATGAAAACGACGCGATGAGGCCAGCCAGAGCAATAATGTCTTTGCTGGATTAAGTCGCTACTACACCACACTCAGTTCTGAACTTAGATCGCATCAAACCAGCTGGAGAAGCGTGGAATGAGCTATGCGTTGCAAAATTATGTGGAATAAATTCAGTTCAGCAACTTCATTTCCAATATAATAAAAGTTGGACAACTTATACGCTGAATATACCTACAATTGAAAACAAACTTCAATCATAAGTTCCGATGTAAAAACACAAGGTTAATTAACACAAGTTTATATGTTAAACAAGAAAGTTCATTTCCATAAGTTTAGCAAACAAGTGTATTTAAGTATTTACATCAAAGTGTATTTACATCAAAGTTTATTTACATCACAGTTTATTTACAACAAAGTTTATTTAAATCAAAGTTTATTTACACCAAAGTGTATTTACATCAAAGTGTATTTACATCAAAGTGTATTTACATCAAAGTGTATTTACATCAAAGTTTATTTACATCACAGTTTATTTTATCTACACAAGTTAAACTGTTTAGCAAAAAAGTTTTTCACATAAGTTAAAAGTTTTTCACATAAGTTAAAAGTTTATTTACATAAGTTCATGCCAAAAAATGATCCATTATAAGCAAAGATGCACGCTATAGTCCATAACCATTTAGATTTTCACGGTGCTGGTGACTTTCTGGACCGACTCCGCTCTCCCAGTGGACTTTTTTGCGACACCTTTTTCTGACGAGTCAAAGAAGTAGAATGTACACGAATTGAGGAAAGCTTCAAGCGTTTCGTAGATGTTGCCCCAACTTCAAAACACTTACCAAACGTAGAAAGTGCTTTAACACCATCATCCAAAGTTGAAAATGTTTTCAGTGTCTCGATTGCAGAGTAAAGAGCTGGTAAGACCAGTTGTTTGTTGCTTTTTCCAGGAATAAAAATACGGTCATCAAGCAGCTTGTGAAACTCCCTGACTGCATCTTCGTACTCATCATTTAAAATTTGGACTCCTTCAGATTGAGTGGAATCAGGCATGGTTTGATCAGTGTTTGAGTTTATGGACAGGTTGTCAACAACATTGAATGTATCAGAAGCTTCATGCAAGTTATCCTGTGACTCATTGGCAGGTGGGTGTCCACACGCAACTATAAACATCAATTCTCTAAGATCACGAAGATGATAACTGTGATGATCTATAGGTGGTTGCATGGATAACACATAGTAAATATGTTTGCACATTTTACCTTTACAACCAGCCCAACATGTGCAGATGCAGGCTGCTAAGTTAACAATATAACTTTTATTTTCATGCAATTTAGTGGATGAAACCTCAAAGAAATCTTCTGAAATATGAGTAATGAGTTGGCCTTCATATTTGGGAAATCTTGCTGGTGGTCTCTGGAGTCGATTTTCAGAAAAGTCAAGAAGTCTTCTTTCGTAATACGATGAAAACTTTTTGCTTAAAAACTGAAGCATTTGAACCAGATTGAATGTTCTTGTTTGATGGAATATCTAAAAAAAGGTATTTTTGAAAAAAAAGACAAACATAAATTATTTGTTATTTTAGGTTACTTTAGCTCCTATAACCCAGTGGAATAGCCTAGGGGAGGATCAGTTAACCCTGGGAAGTACTTTCGAGGAAGACGCAAATTCAAAAAAAATAACGATGGAAGTTCTACCACTGCAGTTTTCAAGTTTTTTGAAAGAACAGTTGATTATGTTTTACTAGTCCCATCCATACACTTTTTAAAGGAAAATCAATTATGCTTTACTAGCCCACCCCCACCTACAAACATTTTCTAAAGAAAAAGTTGTTAAGGAATTAAATTTTTTTTAAATGTCAACATCTAAATTTAGGGCAGCATGTTGGCCTTCTGGCCCCTGGTGACAGAAACCCATGCTATACCACTGCTGTAACTACTAGGTTTAAATATTATGAAAACTTAGGTTTACTAAAACTGAACTCACTACATTGAAATAAAAACAAAAAAATCACTTAAATGTAATGAACATTACAGTGCTTAAAAACTCAGAAATAATAAGATATTAATGCTAAGAAAAATTTTCAGAAAATAAATTATCAAGCATTTGTTTAACATTACATTATACTCATTATAGTTATATCTACAATCAAGAACTAGAGCATATCAAAGATGATAAATTTACCTGGTCCTTAAGAATACGCATGGATGCTTCAACATAATTGTTTGTACTGTTGTATCTCAATAGCTTTTCAACCCTAAATGCCGAACACCATCTCAATCTACTTTTCCAAAGATTGTTCATATATTCAATGAAGTTGAAATATTTGTTCACAAGTTGATTGGCTTGAAACAGGTCAAACCTAACAATTAAAAAATACATTCTGATTAATTTATGAATTAATTATATTAAATTATTAATAACCATAATATTAATAACCACAATATTATTGGATAGGATCAAAATATTAGCAAAGTTTGGCAATATAACATATTTTCAAAATATTAGCAAAGTTTGGCAATATAACATATTTTCAAAATATTAGCAAAGTTTGGCAATAGAACATATTTTCAAAATATTAGCAAAGTTTGGCAATATAACATATTTTCAAAATATTAGCAAAGTTTGGCACTATAAAATATTAGGAAAACTTCAGAGCAAAGATTTATAAACAAGTAAAATTATATTCCTTTTAAACATCATTATCATCAATCTGTAAATATTGCTTGCACTGTCTATGCTGTTAAAAATAGTTAAGTTGTCAATAGATTGGGTAACTATTTTCTTACTGTAAAAGTAGTTCAGCTACTGTTTCAATAAACATAAATTTCTTAGCCCACGTGAAGAGAGTAGGTTGATCCGAACTTTCGATTCTGTGAGACTTAAGCGACAGCCATCGCCAAACTGATTGCAAAACGTGAAATTGACAAAGATACTGCTTACACCTAGAAATTGAAAAATGAAATAGAATTTAATATATGCTCATGTTATCTTTACTGAAACAGTAAAACAAAATAAAACACACAAAATGTCACTCACTAAAATTAAATTATTTTTACATCAATTAGAAATTATTTATTAAAATAACATAAATAATAAAAACATTCAAAACAAAATGACGTAACACTAACTGCGGCCAAGCATTCATAAGTGCTGCTTGCTCAGAGGTTTTATCATCAGTCATAACAAACTCTGGCCCAACATCTTTACCGCGATTATAAAAACTGTCATCTGGTAATACTGTCTTTATCAGTGTAAACAAACTAGTAAGAACTTCTTTACTCTCCGATGGTGCAATCCCCACAGCTAGAGGCAATGCTAAAAGCAACAGAGAGTGAGAATTATTTTAAGAATTGAATCTGTTGAATTAAGGGGCACTAGTGGCATAGTGACAAAGCGTTTGCCCGTAAACCTGCAGATTGGCGGTTCGAGCCCTGTCAGCATCACAAGCAGCCCTTGGTGTGGGAATGACACCTGAGAAAAGCTGCCTCTGGTTGTTCAGGAAAGTAGGCCGACAAGTGTGAAAAAAAAAGTTAGGGTGAATAAGAAGCGGTGATGGCCTTCAGGTTCGTAGATGGATTTCGTCCAACAACACACAATGGCGCTATAAAGATCTTCTTATTATTATTATAATAATTAGTTAGCTAAATATTTACTTACAATATACTGTTTTTATTTTCAAGATAGTGTTAGATTTTAAAACTAAATGCATGGAAATTTTAAAGTTACCTCCAGCTTTGCTGCGAGTCACCAGAAGAAAGACATGAAAGCCATCACGATACACATCGCCAGACGAATCAATAAACATCACTTCCCCAGATTCTTCAACGTATTTATGAACTCTTTTCATAAATGGAGTACATACTGCGACTATTTTGGAATTCTGACAATCTTCTGACGCCACGCACGCTTCACCAAACTCTTCATTCATCTTTTCAACAAATTCATCTAGCCTGTCATCATTGTCATGTTCTCCGTATTCTTTTTTAAACAGTTTCGTGAAAACGTAATGACAGTGACGATAGTCAGGACAGATGGATCGATCCGCTAATTTTTCTTCGAGTTGATCTTCCTCGGCCAGGTTGTCTTCAATTTCCATTTGTATATATTTTAGCGCAGAGCTGGGGCTGTGACCATCGTGAAACAAACTCTCGAGTTTTGAGTCCACTTCCAGTAGGACCCTTTGTTGGCGTAAAACATCAGCAGCGATGAGTGGGTGGTTGTGGCTCCATCGGAGAGTTATTTCGCAGGGATGTTCCGAGTCATAAACAACTGTTCGTGGTCGTTTCTGCGGGGGTCGTATCTTGACCCTCAAGCTGGTAGGACACCCGGTGTGTTTACCAACCCCAACCTGACCATTTCGAACATTATGAATACAATTCATCGTTCGGTTCAATAAAAGATACTTTCCAGAACACTTTTGGCTGTCTCGAGTATTAAACTGCACTCTGCTCTTTTTATGAAATGCAGTCAACCAGGTATCAAATTCATTTTCATCTTTCAGGTTGACATGGAATGTGGATCCAAATGACAACTCATCATGGCGGTTAAATGAAATGAGTTTATATTGGAACTGAGCTTCGGTTGGAATGACCTGAATAGATAAAAACACAACATTCAAATCCTATAGTCTCAAATTATACTTAATTTCAATATCGATGCAAGAATAAATATGCCGCACTTTACCATTCTTTATAAAATAAAAAACTTGTACATCTATTGTCTCCTACTATTTGCCCTAAGGTCAAGAGAGAAAGAGAGAAAGGCCAAGAGAGAAAGAGAGAAAGGCAAAGAGAGAAAAAGTTGTAAAAAAGAGAGAAGTGCACTAAGTTTGGTTGTGCATTTAAACATAATATGGCTGCTAATTTTGTCAGCCATACCAGTCTCTAGACTACATTTGGCTTAATCTAACCTTGAATAACCCTATAGTTTTAGTATATATTAACTCAAAATTAGATTAATATACATTAAAAATTGTCTTTAAGTCCAACATATTTTATCAGTTTCCAGAGACACAGATGCTCTGTGCAAGGGCTGTAGTTGTTTATAAACCTCAAGTTAATAGCAATGAACAACTGAAAATTTCATAGATTTAAATGTTTCAATTTATAGGTCAATACAATTTTTTTAAAAGTATCTACAAAAATTTATTGTTGAATCAAAGCAAGAAAATCATGAATGAAATCTATCGACTCTGCATAAGGTGGAAATCATTCACAAAGTGAATGAGATTTTACTGTTTCATGACCATAAAAAGCCAACACGTGGTGTAAATTTGATAGATACGAATGTACTGCAAAATACATTGAAAAAAATTTCAGCTCTATCAAATAAGAGAAAGTGTGATGAACCCCTTTCAATGAACCCTTTCAATAAACCCCTTTCAATGAACCCCTTTCAATGAACCCCTTTCAATGAATCCCTTTCAATGAACCCCTTTCAATAGATCTTACTACCTCCATCACACACATATAAGGAGCAAAGTTTAAAAAAAGATTTAAAAAATGGCCACTCCATCTATGCATTTTATTTACCACTATTTTAGCAGTCAATTTCTGAAAGCTAACAAAGTGATGTATGTCACCATTTGTCATAGGTTCATAACCAGACTTGCATACCTGGAAAAGTAATTCTGGAAAAGACACTTCAGCTTCTAGTTGCTGAGCTGGAACAGTTGGAAAAGATAATTTTCTGGATGCTCCAACCTGAAAGTCAGGATCATCATCTGTCTGTTGTGTCAATAAAATTTGTTAATCATTAATGTTAAGATGTAAGAAACCATTCAGCAAAAGATTTTAAAATATTATTTATGCATACATTGAAATACAAGCCTTTACATTTTTCATTGGCTTTTCCTTAGTAGGTTCGTAATCACCTATGCTTACCTGGGAATTTAATTCTGGAGAAGAAACTTCAGCTTCCTGGTGCTGAGCTGGATCACTTGCAAAACATAATTCTTCGGATGCTCCAATCGGACGTTCAGAATTATCATCAGTCTGTGTCCAAAAAAATGATTAATCATTGATTTAGAGATGCAAGAAATTTATCAGCAGTAGATAAGAGATTTACGCATATATTGAAATACAAACCTCTTTGTTTTTCATAAGCCTCAGCCTGAGGCGATTGCGCACATCGATGTTACTACTCATCTCTTCTGGATTCGGGATGAAAACTTTCTGAGAAAAAGCCAATACAAATTTAAGCAACGTAATATTAGGATTAATAATAGACTCTGTCCGCCAAACAAGCATGTGAAACCGGAATTATTTTATTGCTGATTTTAAGACATTGCATATATGTTGAACATAATGTGAGAATGGTAATCGATGAAACTCAACAGTTAACTTTTTATATGGTCTTGAAAAATGTCATATTTGTCAATATTTTGGTAGCAATGTTATTAGAGTTTTACTTAATACCTATATGAGTTTTAATTGGTTTATTAATTCGGGAAAACATTCATACAGAAAAACCATACAAAAGTTATTATAGAAAACTTTAATTTAATAATAATAAAAAAATTAATATACAGATAGCAATGCCATTAAAGTTTTATTTGATGTATGAGTTTTTAAATTGGTTTATTTGTTCTTAAAACTTACACACACAAAACATATAATAAAGTATAAATAAAAATTAAAAAAGCATTGTAAAATTTTTCTAATCAAACTTTTTTGCTTCGTTCGGAAGATAGAAGTCGAATATATTTATATATTTTTATCAATGATTTATTTGTTTCTTACTCGCTGGTCGACCTGACAGAATAATGAAGTTATTTTAAAGTAGAAAAAGACACAACAAGGTTTTATTTTATTATTGTTCAATACATTACAAAACCATTCCAAAAACCCCGTATACGATTGGCAATATCATAAGTTTTGGTGTCAGGAGTGGGATTTAAAAGAATGGTTTTGAAAGCATTGGATGAGCTCTTGATGTGTGAGTTGAGAGATGAACCCCAGTGCACTAAATTTTTTTTTATTTTATTTGAACAGCCAGCAATATTGCTAACTTCACACACTTTTAATAATTTACAATAGTAAATGTAAGAAAGTTTTGTTTATTACCGGTTTAAGAAAGCTACAATGAACTTTTTCTACCAATTTTGCACTGGTCTTAATTTTAACATTTTATGATGTTTTACTAAAACAGTTTTAGTTATTAAATTGTTTTTAGTTTATTTAGATTTAGTTTTAGTTAACTGAAATTACTTTTCTACAAGCTTTTGTCAGATTTTTCAAATGAAAAGTTTTTTAAAATGTAGCATACGTCACATGTCATCTTATTGCCTTGCCCCTTGACCAGACAGTAACTTTAAAATTTAACCAAAAAAAATAATTTCTTTAATAAATTTTAAAAACATAACAAATACTTAAAACTAAAAGACTATTAATACTTTATTTATTCTTATTCCAATTGTTCACTTCTATCGCTATTTACAAATACAAATCGATAATAGATCTTCACCGGTAACTACATTCGCTTCGAGAGCAATTTCTATATGTTCTAAAGTGCGATATTTTTCGTTTTTTTTTTAATTATTTATGTTGTACTAGCGGGGGCACCAGGCGTTGCCCGGAGTTTTTAGAGGTTTTTCTAATGTTTGTCTCTCTCGCTCCCGTTTCTTTCTCCGGTTTCCCGTTCCCGGTCGCTTTCCCGCTCTCGCCGTAATAAATTGTGCAATTGTAGAGAAATGCTGCTCGATTCAAATTTGCAATTGTGTGTCAAAAATTAACTTTGTTGACCACTGACATAAGCAGTTTCGAGGAGTAAATCTCTTTGCTCTTGTCTTCGAGAAGCACGAAGCCTTGCCATACTAACGCGGCGCCTTTCTCGCGCTAATTCCAGTTCTTCCGCGGTGGATTGGTTAACATTGTTCCGATGCCTAATTGCCTGACGGCTATTTTGGGAAAGATTAGATCTTCTGGGTCGCGGCATTGTTAATAAAAATGTTTTTGTTAAAAGTAATAAAACTTTAAAACTCGCAAATTAATTCCAACGAACGAAAATATAATATTGACAGAACAGCATTGACACTTTGTTAATGCCAAATATTGCCAAATGGAAAACGGAATATGCGAAACTAAAAATCATATATCTATGCTAAAAATATCTTTTATATTTGTATGGCCCATAAACAATTATTTTATTTTATATTTTAATTGAAAAAAATATTTACTTATTTTTTTCTGTGAGATTTTCAATTGTAAACAATGAAATAGTCAGAAAATTTAATAACATGCGCTCTACCCCATTTGCGCATAAATGTCATGTCGCCGAAAATTAAACATCTGTATATCTCGATAACCCAAACTCCATTTTGAAAATTTATTTTTCCGTAAGACCAAATAGAGGGTGCTCTACAACTTTGCCATTTGAAGTTTTTTTCTAGGACACACTGTTAAGGCTGTATAGCTACCGGGGTACATACTGCGGTCCCCATGGGCCACTCCATGGTTCAACGTCAATTTTTTAGTTATTCTGTTAATAGGAGCTGAGAGAAATTCAATAAATCAAAAATCTCTAAAATCGGTTCAGCCGTTCTTGAGTTATAAGTGTCGTAACACAAACCCGACTTCCTTTTATATATATAGATTTAGTCTTTATTTATGTTTTAAATATCAATTACGTTTATTAAAAACCGGTCATTTCTCATCGAAATCGGCCGATGACGCTATACTGCTATACTAGAACTTTACCAAATATTTACCTAATCTGAAACCTTTCAATAAAAACCAGATGTAAATAAAAACTATTAGTTTGCGTTTGTGGTAATCAGTTTTTTTCGATTTCGGTAAAAGGCGCGATTTAATTGTTTACAGTCAAAAATAGCTTTATTTATAGTTTGAATTAGAGATGTACAGAACTGTAAACTCAGTTCTCTCTCTCTCAATATATTAAAATTTCAAAAACAACAAATGTTAAAAAAAATATTAAATATATATATTTTGCCAGAAAATGTTTTTCTACAGACGAGTGTTTGGTTTGGTACAGCCAATTTTAAACATTTTTGCCCGAAACTGGGGGGTTGCTTCCCCCGGCTCGTACGCCTATGCCCAGTATATTGGCCAGAGTTGTGTCTGCGCTTTGCCCTTCACTCGTGGAGAATGCTCAACTTATATGTTGGTTAACTATTAATAAAGTTGAGACAATCTTCTGATGACCACTTTCAGCGAATGCACCCGAGTTCAGTAGCGCACCCAGAATTTTTTGTGGGGTTGAGAAAATTTTCGGGGAGGGTTTAGAATTTTTTCCCAACTTCAATTAATTAAACATATCATAAACAAAAGATGTTAATATAGTTCAATAAAGTTTGAGTTCAAAAAGAAGAATAATTATATTTTAAATTCAAAAAATTATATATTTTCAAAAATTCAAGAAAAATTGTTTATCAGTTAGACAAATAAGTCATTTTAAAAATAAAAAAGTCGGAATTCTTGGTTTTTCAGTAATTTTATCCAAAATGGAGTCCACCATTGGTGTGAAATATCTATACAAATACAGAGTCGAACCATTTAATCTGTTCCCCGATGAAAAACTTTAAAAAAAGTATTTTTGCCATGTTTTTATGAAAAACCCCAAATATTTTTAATGGAAGCAATAGTAGGGATGGACTACAACATATATAAATGCTAATTTAAAAAATATTTCCACATCTTTCTGTGTTCCTATCATCAGTAAAATCAGTTTATTAATATATTCTCATGCAGTAAAAAATTTTTTTGGAATAATTTTATAGGGGGAGTTGGGTTCTAACCCCGGAAACCCCCTTTGGGTGCGCCCTTGGCCGAGTCCAACCTCCTATTTCTAAGAAATCAAACCCAGACATTTCATTTTAGAAAATATTTTTTATATTTCAAAACTGAAATATAAAACGTTGAAAGGATGGCTTTCTAGGATTCCAACATCTGCCATTCCACATCATTCCATAAAGAATTCACTTATCAGGCTTATAAAAATAGCAAACAAAAAATATTTTTTCATCGAGCATAGATAAAAAGACAAGTAGAAATCAAATTAAAATGTCTAGAATAATAAATACATACACACACACAAAATTAATTGAGAGCTAAATAAAGAAAATTGAAGCAGGAAATATTGTACATTTATTTATTTTTGTCATACACTGATATGCCAGGTTGATGTCAATCCACTTATGTACACTTTGCAGACCACGAACACTAAAGTAAGCATCAAACGATCAGCGAAATTTATCTCCACCTAAACAGATGGAGAAGACAGCATTTCCATTTTTAATCAAAATAAACAAACTCTTTCACACTGGAAGTTAATGTGCTGAACGTGTGCACTATGTTAGAATAAGCAAAAGTAAGATTCAACTTCAATGAAATGGTCAACACCAGGCACATTCTGTGCAATTTACAGGCTTACAGAAAGCCAACTGCTATCAAATGATTAAGTTTACAATCTTTATTGAAAATTAGAAAAAAAACCTATCAAGGGAATGGACTAGACAAAATATCCACAAGTAAAACAAAGCAGAAATCTGTTATAACTACAAAACATTCAAGACTTTTTTCAACTATAGACTATATATACAAACAACTCGATAGTAAACTCAACTCCCGTAACATGTAAGTAAAAAAGTTTCGAAAAAACGTAATTTCCAATACAAAAAAGAGAATAGCAAAAATGTTCCAAAACTGATTTCAGGTTAAAGGTAGCAAAATTATAATGTGCACATACAAATAGAAACACGATCAAATCACCAAAACCGATGCAGTTGCAACAACACCAAACAAATTGGAACAGATGAGTTCGAAAAGGAATGAATACAAATGTTAGTAGAAACTGGCGCATATCATAGTCGCTTATTTGCTTGATAAATTAATTTCATAATAATTCAAGGATCACAAAAACGACAAACACAATGTCATCAGCAACACCACCTCGCCTAAATGCAAGCGCTCTCTTCCCACTGGGCCGCCCGAATATCACCAAACAATGATAACTGGAAGTCCCAGTCTTTTGGAGCTATATAATATAGATATATATGAATTTAAAAAAAAACCAAACAGGTGTAGCACCTTTTGAAGGAAATTTCACTGCAATTTAAAAAGACTGTATATAATATTTAAAAGTAAAATCTCAAATGTGTAAAGAAAAAATGTACAGGTAATAAAAAAGAAAACATATGCACAGTTCAAGAGGTGTTGCCAATAGAAATAACATCAGATTAATCAAAGTACAATTGACTTCTTCGCAAGCACTGCCGTAGGCATAGACGCAGTCGTACCGGTATCGTTCTCGCCGGCAGAAACAGACTTCTGCTTGTAACAACGAGAGCAGAAATAATCAAAGTTAGCAGTCCCGTAGAAAGAGCATCCTTCCGTCTTGCAGATGCTCGTTTTACAAAACCACGGGCTGACGACCGCGTCCGCCGTTCCCGACTGAGGAAGGCAAGGCTTGTCGTCAAAAGAAGTAGAACGAAAGCCGTTACTCCAGGTCTTGATGCTGGAATTCTGATCTGGATGTTTGCTTGCGGAGCTATTGGAAAACTTTTGACTGCTCTTATAGAACACAGTGCCAGATGCTGGCAAACTATGTGGGATGATCCTGGTTTGCTGGAAATCGGGAGTACGATTGGTCTTGGTCGCGAACGAGTCGTTCAGTTCTCTTTCGCTATCTCTATCATTGTATACTCCATCTTCTTCATCCTCATCATCATCTTCTTCAGATGCATACATAGAGGGAAGGGGAGAGTTCATGTGATGCCCGTGGCTAGTCTTGTCGCAAGTGGTAAATTCGCTTTGACTGCTGTTGTTTGGATTGTTTCTCATGGGAGAATAGCTCATTCTATTCACTTGTACGCTGGTACCATTGAATTTATTGCTGGTCAGTTGATTGAAGTTCGACGGCTGATTAGAAAACGAGGTTCCAGAAGAAGGTTGGGTAGTCCGCTCTGCCCCGAAATTCCTCTCGAAAGACTTATTAAAAGCAGCAGCACCTGAAGAAGAGCTAATTATTTGACTTTTGTTAGGTGGATACCCAGATGACGATTGTGGTTTCGAATAGTGGTTTACAAATGGATGCTGGCTGCCTGGTGGTTGGTGTTGAAAGTTCATGTTTTTGTAACCAGGAAGGTAAGAGTTGCCGTGCGAACCAGAGTTAGTGGTTTTTATCAGAGGAAGATGAACAGTGGAAGAAGAATTTGTTGGAGAAGTAACAGATGATACGTACTTTGACTGAGTCGTGAGGTAATGAAGATGAGGCTGAACAAACTGTTGCTGGTGCATCTGCTTGTGAGAAGTTAATTTTATGGTCATGTCCAATTCTTCTTGCTTCTGTCTCTCGAAACAATCTCGACACAAATAACTTGTTTCTGCGCACGCGTCGAACCCCAAGCAGCCGGAGTTGATGCACTGCATCGTCGGCAACCTACTCGCGCAGTTGGAATAGCCCGACGAATGTCCGTTGAACATGCCTGCTGATGTTTGGCGTGGATTTAGATGGCAGTTGGTTGCCAGACAGTTCTGATTTTCTTTTTTATCCTCTTTTTTGTATTGATTAAACCTCTCTTGAGCCACAGAAAAATACCTTTTGAGAATGCGGTCCTGTCCTTCGTCTCTCTTGTGGAATAATTGGGCACACAAAACCCTGTCGGGGTACTTCAGCTGGGTCGGTGAGTGGGCTTCAAGTTTTGAAGTGACATCGGTAAATTGAGATTTTTCACACTCATCATTCGATTTAATCTCTGATGCAATTTCAATGCTTCCTGGAGATTTAGTACCAGGTTTCTCAACTCCCCCATCATTTTCATTCGTAACAGTTTTCTTCATGTTTTCAGGAGAAGTTTTCTTGACAGATTTAATTTCTTCTGCGGCCTTAACCTTTTTAGAAGTTCGTCGACCTCCGTTGGAGCAGCTGCCAGCTTTTTTCTCACACTGCTCCTCAATTTCTTCTAAATCTTGTTGATTTCCCGAAGTACAGAACCCCATTTTAAAGGTTCGACCAAGTCTCTTCTTAAATGAAGAAAACTTTTTGTTTTTTCCATTCAATTTTTTTTTATCCGAGGGAGAGGAGTTTGAATGTTTCTTACGATCTTCTGCAGACTTTGCACTTTCGGCACTGTTTTCCTCCGGGCTGCTCTGAGACGATCCGGTCCTCGAGGACGTACTGCCTGAAAAGTTGACGGCCGACGAATGGTTGTTGGAGTTCGCTTTGTCTTTGGAACCGTTCGGAAACAGCTCTTTGTCGGATTCATTTTTATCAGACTTTCCATCAAGCTCTCCTCCAAAAGAGACGGTAAGGAACTTGACATCCATGTAAAGCTGGAGAAGTTTGAGTAGCTGAAGTTCATTTTGATGCTCTTCAACGACTATGTCAGAATTGTCTTCAAGGGAGCTCCAAGCAAAAGATTGACCGGGATCGTAGGCGAAATGTACAGGGAGCAATTCGAAATCAGGATCTACAAGTGGAATGGCATCTACAAAACACCCAAAAAAGAAACAAAATTAATAAACCAGCATTCTTACAAAATTATAAATAAAAACTTTGTCCTTAATTTATTTTATTGATTAAATAATATTTAGTAAACAATCAAACCATAAATATCTAAGTTTTTTTCACAAATCCCTTATATTTCAGAATTCACCGGATTTTCATTTAATGCAAAACTTACTTTTAAAACAACATTTTTAAAATTTATAAATAAAATATATAATTATGTTTGAATTGTAGTTGTAGTTGTTTCAAAACATAGAAAGCTAACTTTTTAAATCAAAAAACAAATATTTTTTTAAAGTTTTCAAACTTTAATAGAATGCATTGTTATGAGGAGCGAGCCTATATTTTAAATTTAAGCTAAATTGTATGACAGAAAGTTTGTTAATTCCCACTTTCAAGCTTTGCAAACATTCAAGTAGAGATGGGAATCAAACAAACTGAACTCCACTTTTTACCAAACTGAACCCAAACTTAGCTGTTGACCGAACCAAACATAAACTCTGTTTCGCCCTTAACGAACCAAATCCGAACAAAACCACACTAACTTAATCGAACCCAAACTTTTTTGGAAATTTCAGGTTAAACTTTTGACCTTGAAATATTCTTGAATTAAAAATTGTGATTTGCTGTATTTTTGAAAGCCTATGCACAGCTCTGTTACAATTTCTACTTTCTTTTTATAAAATTAATATCGTGAGAATGCGTTGCTTGGTTATCATTTTTGTTGTGTGGTCTAATTATTAAAATGACAAATAATGATAAGTTTGACTGACAACAGTGATACAAAACATCAAGTGGATAAACTTTTAAAATGCCAATCATTTAAACAGAGTTTTCTTCCAAAATTTTTTTATTTTATTATAAAAAATAAAGAATTATTAAACTTGTCATGTTATTAAATACATTTGAAATAAAAAAACAGAAACTAGCAGAAAAGATCGGTTCAACCTGAAATTGAGTGTACAATAGTGTACATATGAATATAATAAGTCATAATGGGAACAAGCCGAGATTACTACCTTCATTGCACACTAAAAATATTTTAAATAATTAATTATTTAAAATAAGATAGAGTTTGCATTTTTACTTATCAATCAAATCTGGTGACATGAGCTCACATGGTATATTATTAAGCTTCTCTCTGTGCAAAAAGCATTGCAACTATTTGAAACATCTTCCGTATGACATATTAATAACGGTTTAATGGTATCCTGTTCATTACAGACCCCACCCCCACCATTTGTAATCAAGTTATGTATCTGTCTGATATAGGATTGTTGATAATGATCTCGATGGAATGAATTTTCATGCAAGCAAGCCTGTAGATTCATTTGTTTGCACTGTGTGTTAATATATCGACGTGTTTGAAATATTAAAATTTTGTTTACAAAATAACTACATTTATTTATTATATTAATAAATATAAAATAATAATTTTTTCAGAACGAATTATTTTTTAGGCAAATTTCAACCCTCATGCAAACAGACATTTCTAAACGAAAACTAAGATAAATTTTCGATTACAGAATGACCAACTACCTGCTAGATTGGTAGCATCAGTGTTATCTTCCATGGGAACGAGAGCCGAAAAATGAGCTGCGTCGTACGTCAGTAAAAGTGGAGATTTGAGACACTCTTTCGGAGGGCACTCGAGGGGCAAATAAATCCCACCGAATGAAATCGGAGCGAGGGCCTCCCCGTTCAAGTTCTTCAGGATCGTATCAGCAATTATGATGATGGTTCGTTTGAGAACGTGCGCCAATATGAAAACATGCAGTTCTTCTAAACTTTCATACAAGATTTCCTCCATATCATCACATTCTTCACAAGATCTTTGCCTAGGAAATAAAATAAAAAAATAGACTCAAATACAATCAACGTCCGGTAGTCTAATAAGGCTGCTATTATGGCATGAGAAATTTATTTTCATATCTTGTTCTCAAGACTCTCTCAGTTTTGAAAAAAAATGTCTTGATATTCCTTCAAGATCTAATACCTTCAACAGGTCTAAAAGTATTACTTCATGCTTAAGCAGGCAGCAACATATATCTAGCACTTAAATGTCCTAGTCACATTTGTGCTAGCTAAATGACAAGCACAAATGGGACCAGAATGACTCTCTAGATACATGTGGATTCATGATCAGGTATAGAAGAACACAGCAGGAATCGAGTGAAATTCCTGAAATGTGAAAAACTCAAACACTTGTTTTTCTGATGTACACACAGCTTGATGACATTACAATGCCAGAACTTTTTACTTTTATTTAGCCACATAAAACACTAATTCATTTAAATACCTGCATCATAATAAAGCCCTGCCTGACCTGATTTTTTAGGCCCAGCACCTTTTACAGGCACAAAATCCCAGGACAGGCTGTGCTGACTTGGGCTTTAGTGCTTATTCTTCATATGACTTTGGCCTAACCTATTTTTATGGATTTGTATATTCATCTTTTTTGCTATTCTTGTTTTACCCTGACCAATTATAGCCACTGAATTATAACAGCCAAGTGCAATAATGAACATTTCAGTTGTTTTGAGCTTTTGAGTGAATCAGATTCTTTTATAAATATTAAAGCAAAGTAAGCTATGCCAGAAATTCATTTCAAATATGAATGCTCAAATTTGATTAAACAGATAAAAATATGTTTACATAGCAAAACACAAATGCACCTGTTACAGGCAGCAGAAGAATCAATGGGAATTTGCGTGGGAATGCGAGGTTGTGTGGATGCTAACTTGGCCAGATTGTTCCATTCTTCCATCCATTCTGCTTCTGTGAAGACCAACTCACTCTGAAAAATTTCAGCAAATAATAATTAACTTAATTAAAACTCATTATTCCTTTACCAGTCACGAGAATAACCAATTTGAGCATATCATAAGAAAAACAATTCCATGGATAATCAATTTCAGACAATTTTATAATTCATACATCGCCACATTCTGGACTGGATCTCTCAACTTACTTCTGAACAAACTGAAAAACCGGGCTGAGTTAGAAAATTAAAATTTAAGCCAACTTGTTTATTTATAATTGTTTGGTGCCATCTCCATCTTCTGAAGAAAGCACTCTTGAATGGAGACTGACACATCATCTTGCCCAGAGCTTTCCTCAAAATCAAGCGATTGTCATGAAGTCCCGTGAGAGCTATAAAATTTTTAAAATTAGCTCTGGCACAGTTGTAAAACGGAACAATATGAGATTTAATTTAGCGATATTCTATAACTATAATATAGCTAATATATTATGTCTTACCTAAACAAGCAGCATGAAGCAGACAATTACCATCCCCTGTGGTAACCAATGGGAACAATCTCCGACATATTCCCAGGTCTACCCACCAGTTCAATCGACCTGGAAAATTACAATTGAGATAATTAATTCCATCCTCAAACTTGCCTATTATTCTCTTTGAATAAAAATTCAGCTAAATTCCTTTATGCATTTATTTTAATTTATTCAATGCAACCCTAATAAGAAAGTTAAATGAAAATTAGGAAGATGAAATGTAAACTTTAAGAATAAAAAACATTACTTTTAAGCTTAAAATATTTTCTAGCTTCTTAACATAAGCATATATACAAATTTATTATCTACTATAAGTAACATGTTAGTATCGAAAAGTTAAATTAGATAAATAAAATAACATATTTTTGGATGAAATATACACAAAACAACAAGTACAATTCCAATGTCTAATCCAAAAATGTCCTGACCTGCATGTTCTAGAGAAACAAGAGTAGAAGTCTCCAGAAGATCCTTCTTAAGAAAATCTCTGAAGTCTGAAGGATAACTATTGATGTCTGGCAGAATCAAGGTATATTCAGGAGTTTCAACCATGAAAGCAGTCAAAGTTTCTTTTTTGCATTCTAAAGATTCCTTATCCTCTGCTGGTGCAGCCTGTACAACATTTTCATCTTCACCAAGCTGTGACATGCCTCTCTTTCCTTTACGACCTGCACTTTGTAAACAATTACGTGACAGATCGCAAAAGTACATTTAAGGAAAATGTTATTGAAAATAGCTGTGCTTGCCTAAACTGAGAGTGCTATAAGGGACTCCGTTAGAATTAGAAGACTGATTATTTTTAAGGTCAGCTGATTCCTTGAAGGCAGTACCTTCCGTTGCTGTTGTTGTCTTGACGGGATGCTGGTCATTTATAGCTGTTACTAGTTCTTCGGACACCAACATCTTTCTTCTGACAACTTGTGCCAATTTGTGTCAATGTACATATGAATATGAAAGTAGCGAAATTCATTCGTCCCTATTCCAAAGAGTTATTGTTTGCTGTCGTGGCGCCAAAACATAACTTGTCTGCTGGTTCACACACATCACAGAAATTATTTAATACATAAAAACTTTATTTAGAGATCCGAACGGGGGTATACAAGTGACGAACAAAACAAAAAATATCAAAACAAACACCGAAGACCGAACTGAACTGCTAACGACCAGACTCGATAAAATAAATTAAGATTTATTATTTTACGGTTCATTTTTTTATTAACTTCTATTAGAGAAAAAGGTTTTGGTTATTAGTAAATAAGTTATAAACTAAAGTCTGATCCAGCTTATTCTGCTGCTACTGACAGTGGCATAACTAGAGCAGAGGACTTAGGGGAGTCGGAAAAACTTGATACACAACCTGGATAGAATATACTGTATTAGGCCTTTTGCTGTATTTCTCATTATATAATTACATATTATGATTATGAATGTCTTGATATAACAAACTACAATAGCCAGGAGCGTAATTTCAGCATGGGAGCAAAGCAAAATGTTTCAAAATCATACACATTCCAAATTTATCCAAAACCTTACCATTTTTTCCAAAATAATTAATAACATCCTTGACAATAGCTTTAGCTTTATATCTATATCATACTTATAGAAGTCTTGAATATAAGTATGATCCGAGTTATTGAAGGGAGGGGCGCAACTAGGGGAGGCAGAAGCCAAATTGGAGGGCCCTGCAATTTTTCCAAATTCAATGAGTTTTTCTTTGGGTGGGGTGGGGATGCTACATTTATTCATAAACTTTTTTTAACATTTGCTTTAACTGGTTTGAGACTGAGTTTGACTATTTTCAGTTTGCTGTCTTTCTTTTCTAATCATTAATAAATTCTTAAAAATACTAAAAAAAGACAGCAGACTAAAGATAGTCAAAAAATGTTTGCCTGCGTCAAGCTTTCTTTTTTTTCAAACTTGAGCAAGCCCCCTCAGGCCAAATCGGAGGGCCCTGCAATTTTTTCAAATATGATGAGTTTTTTTTTGGTAGGGGTGTTTCATTTATTCATAAACTTATTTTTTAACAGTTGCTTTAACTGGTTTGAGACGGAGTTTGACTATCTTCAGTTTGCAGTTTTTCTTTTTTTCAGTAATAAATTATTAAATATACCAAAAAAGACTGTAGACTAAAGATAGTCAAAAAAATTGACTGTGGCGGGATTTCTTTCTTTTCTCAAACTTGAGCCCCCCTCAGCCATTTTTGCTGGTTGCGCCCCTGATTGAAGGCGTTTTATCTAGGTTTGATATCAACAAATATAAATAAAACATCTTTAATCAGCTTGATGTGTAGGGGAGACCGGGGCATGTTGAACCAATTTTTATAACTTTACTCAGTACACATTTATTATTGCAGTAAAACATCTTGAAATAGGTTATTATTATAAACAAATATGTTTATTACGTATACCAATCCAGTTGTTGTATTAAGATATCTTTGGAAAAAACAATAACATTCCTCTTCCCGTCATTTTCAAAAAAGTTTTTTTTAATAAATGAGTTGGGTTGTTGTAATAGATTACAGTTAACGGAATTACAAAAATAAATTATTTTTCCAGTGACAGGTAACATTTGGCGTATTCGGACTCGATTCCATTCACGAATAAATGAAAGTGCAAACTTACAGACCATTTCACTATACTTATCCAAAATTTTAAAAAACGCCATCTTTGAACGCCCATAAATCCATATCCGGAATGCAAATTCGAAAAATTCTTACCCCATCAGATGGTCCCATTCAGGGGTCGTCTTCTCATGTAGAGTGCAGCTCCGTTTCGCCTGATGAAGTGGCTGTAGCGTGGGTCAAAAAATAGTGCCGAATCCGGGGTACGCATTTTCGAGCGATCATAACTCCGGAACCGGAAATCACGTAACCCTGCGATTCAAACTCGAGTTAGGGCTCATAGACCCCTATGTTCCTTTTGAGTTTGGTTTTTACACACTTTTACTTAACTTGACTTCTCTGTCTGTCTATCTGCCTGTCGTCAAATTTTGCAATCGATTTTAAACTAACTTACCAATGAGCTAGAGATTTCAAAATTTAAACATACCTCCGAACTAATTAATAATGCATTCTATCAAATTTTCGGATCGATTGGACAAAATTTAAGGAAATAATTATTTGTGATAATTTCGTCAAACTATTTATTGTCTATGCTAATATTTTTGTTGTTTATGTAGTAAAAAAATATAAAAGTGTGTTTTTAATAAACTTTGTTTTTGCTTCACTTGTTCAAGGTCACGTAGTTCCGAGATATTCGACGTCGAATTCGCAAGCGCTTTTAGCCAAAAAGCGGATGTGGGCGTGGTCGCACAGATTTCCGGTCGGCACCGTAAGTAGGTTTCATTGCCCCCCCCCTGTACCTGTAAAATCTCAAGCCGTTGGCTATTACCGTTTTTGAGAAATCGCAATTTCCGTGCTCGGATTCCTATCCCTCCTGGCTCGCATGTCGGGTTCAACTATAGCGAACTGGCCCGCGCATCGCACCTGAAGTCCTTAACACTTGGCGTATTTGGACTCGATTCCATCCACGAGAGTGCAAACTTACAGACGTGAAACTGAAAAAATTTAAAAAAACCGCCATCTTTGAAAGCTCATAAATCCATATCCGGAATACGAATTCGAAAAATTCTTTCCCCCTCAGATGGTCCCATTCAGGGGTCGTCTTCTCATGTAGAGTGCAACTCCGTTTCGCCTGATGGAATGGCTGTAGCGTGGGTAAAAAAATAGTGCCGAATCCAGGGTGCCGATTTTTGAGCGCTCATAACTCCGGAACCGGAAGTCACGTGACCCTGCGATTCAAATTCCAGTTAGGACACATGAACTCCTATGTTCATTTTTAAGTTTGGTTTTTCAAGGTCAGGAATACGCAAAAAATCTCAAGTTGCTGGCTATTACCGTTTCCTAGAAATCGCGATTACCGTGCTCGGATTCCTATCCCTCCCGGCTCATATGCCGTATTCAACTATAACAGACTCGCCCGCGCATTGCACTTGAAGTCTTTTATATTAGATAATCCTACCGGCATCAGTTGGAAAATTCTCAAATATTTCAGATCCGGATGATGGCTTTGATTGAAACAACTATTTCAATCAACGCCTGTGTTTCCACTTCATCAGCAGCACTTTCATGAACTTCCTCAACGCATTGCACAAGATCTGGTATAGCAGCCTCTTCAAGTGATTCATTATTCATTTGCGGCAGCTTTATTTTCCCGAGGGTTCGATCATCGGTCGGGCATCGTCTCGAGTTCTAGTTCATTTTCTTGAATGGTGTTTTGTTTTGGGACCATGCTCTCCTCAGTTACCCGAAACTAAATTGATGATCATATGACCATACTCAGAAAATCTATCTAGTCTTGCATGTTATAACACTGGAACATTTGCATCACAAGTGTCAACACCCCCACTCCCCCACACTTTACTCACCGCCGCAAAGCTCACAACTGTTCAAACAACCTCATTGCCATTGCCCGCCATTTGGGGGGGGGGAGAGAGGGCTCATCAGTACTTGCAAGGAGTCCAAAATTTTTCAAACACTTTCACATTTTCTCCTTCCAAAAAACCTGATAAAAAACCTGAGGGTGTAGTCGTATATAGGTAGCCTACTAATATATATCACCAACTTTTTTCAAACACTTTCATAAGCTGTCATAAAAATTTTTTTTTACGTGTCCGTGGGAGCCCACAACGGTTTGAGGGCGACCAATCTCCCGGGTTCCCCAATGGATACTCGGCTGTGTTCAAAACCTTATCTGGAACAGGAACCTCTCCACTATTATCGAACACAGAAATTAGCCGAACTTAAGCCATCAACCGGGTCGAATTTTTGTTAAGCCGCGCGGGCCGCACTTGTATGGCTTACCTGAATTCAAGCCGAATTTGTAGTTAAGCCGGCCGGAAACCTTTTAAAGCCGTCATGAGGTCTACACCTGTGTGCGTGAATGAAATCTATGGCATTTTATTGTAAGCGCTAAGCGCTTCTGACAAATGAAAATTACGTGGCATTGATGAACTTCTAACAACCATTATTAAAAATTTATAAAATATTAAAATCAAACAATCAACTATAAAAGGTTAAAATTACTTTGTGTTTGTCTTGATTTTATCACCTGTTTCATATTTTAATATTTATAACCTCAATTACCTTTTAATTTTATTTATATCCTTCTGCTGTCGGTTTTTGTTTATTTGTTACGCTAAATTTTGAAGTTTACCAAATTGACTTATCTGTTGCTGTGAGTTGTACTATTTTTTTATGAAGGATTTTTTTTATTAAAAATATAAGTTTACTATTTTTCAGGTTTTCAACTTCTCAATCCTACATATACTAACTTACATTTACAAACTACAAGACAAGAAACTAAGAACTAAGAAACAGCTTGTTTACTTTTAATAGTTTAATGTGGTTAAGCTTGATTAAACATCGCTGATATGGCTTTGTTTTCAAAATTCAAAACGCGGTCGAACCTTAGCAATGTTGTGTCAAAGTTTGATGGAAAAGTCTGTTTCTTCATCTACATTGTTGGAGTTGTGTGGTTCTTGGCATTAGCACACAACAATTTAAGTTCTTCAACTTATTTTTCAGAAAATGCTCTTCTACCAGGTATATTTTTGATTTTCATGGTTATTAAAGTTTAATTTAAACTTTAAAACCAGATCACCACTTTTTGGTAATCTACTACAGTACCTTATACTAGCATCCTGAGTTAATTTCTGTTTAATACCAATGTAGTAGAATATTAGCTGATGTGTTGTCAGTTGCAGTAGTAGTAGGCTAACAAGATGAAGAGCAGTAGTGCTATTATAAATTAAGCAGTCACATGGAAGTTTCAAGATTATTTTTTTTAATTTTTGATGATAAATTCAAAAAGAAAATCCAAATAGAAATATGTCAACATTTCGTGAATATGTTTAATTTTTAATGAGATATATTGATTTTAAGTTAGCGATTTACGACAGTACATCCCTAGCCGAAAGCGCTCAAACGTTCGTTCACGGTGGACGCGCTTGGTTCACATAGCTCACACAGTGTTTTAATAGCATATTGGGTCAGATTTACACTAATAGATTGACAAGAGATATTGATTTATTATTTATAAATTTACAATATACAACATATTTAATCAACAATTTATAAAAATTTGTATCAGCATTGCACTAGTTATATAGCTAATTAAGTAAGTCTGTCTATAAAGAAATAGACTCCTGAAAGTAAATGTAAGTTGAATTATTGGGTGATTCACTTTAAAATCTTTTTTTTTATTGAGGAACAATATAAATTCATGAAAATTGGATATGTTAAAAAAGAGTAGTTTAAGTTTATTATGAAATAAAAACTAAGTTTTTACATTTATGCAATGAAAAGTTATTGAGAAATGAATATGTTACATTTCAAGAACCGATTTGTTACAGTTCTAAGCTGGTATGAAAATAGAATTTGTTAAAAAGGAAAAGATAAAGTTTATTATGAAATAAAAACTAAGTTCTTACAATAATGCATTAAAATGTTCTGGAGAAATGAAAAAGTTACATTTATTAGTATCAAGAGCCTGTTCAAAGCTGGTGTTTAGTGCATTACCGATCAACTTTCAAATCAAAATTTTTATATTGTGCAACAATGTCAATTTATAAATAATTTTAAAGTTTAATAGATAAAAAATGTTGTCTTTAGCTCAATTATAACATAAGTTCTCAATTTAATAAGATAATATTGTTGATCGCATTCTATCGGTGAATTTCGAGAAATTGTTACAATTCTGGGTGTCCTCTCCATACTTCAAATATTAAAATCGAGTATTGTGCAACTTTGAAACTTAATGAAATTTTAATAGATTATACTAGAGAAACTCAAATATGTATGAAGAAATCACAATCCTACATAATAAACCTATTGAGGTAACTCAACTACCAAACACGACTCACTTTGAATTGAAGTTCAAGAAATATGAACTTTCTGAGCTGGTTTACATAGACTTTTTTTTTTAGCTCATGGAACATCTTATGAGTATTTTTATGCATTCATTTTTATTGTGGCTCAAGTATTTTTCCTCCAGTAAACTTTTTCGTAACACCCATTAAGGCCCATCCGAAATACCTGTGCAATGTTCTTATATATACGTAATGTTCAAACCCAGCGTTGTATGGGCGCATTTCAATTATGCAACTGCTTATTATAAATACATCTCTAGTAAAACATTGTGGAGATATAACCTGCTTTCATCTTTTCCAGGTCTTGTGGATTCAGAGTTTTACCACGATTTCGGAGCAGAGAATCATTACACTGAGCTCTCTCGATTAATGAGTGATAGGCATGCTTCTGAAGACATGTTGGTTCTATATGTTATTTGTTATTTCAAATTGATAAAGTTTTACCATATTTATTTAAATAATATAATATTACTAGTGGGGTGCACAGGCTTTTTAGAGGATTTTCTATCGTTTTTCTCTCTCGCTCCCGGTCGCTTTCCCAAAAAATGGCAGAAGGGGCCAGCGGGGTGGGGCCAAAAACAGCGGGAAAAGAAAATATTCAATCTTAAATCCAATACCGGATCTTAATCTACCTCAAAAGTAGTCAATTTTTCTTCTAAATTTGGTCAATTTGAACTTTTTTTAATTTATTCCTAGTTTTAAACCTCATTTCTCGTATTATTATTGTTATAAATTTTTTTTATTATTTCAAAAACTAAATTTTGAAATCCACGGAGGGGTCCATATATACATTTCTATCTGTTGCATTTTCCTATGAAAAGAACATAATTGCACCTCTTTGTTTTTCCATTATAACTTTTTAAAATAATTAAAAAAAAATATTCTAAATAGCCTATAACCTATTCTCAGACCTACCAAATGTACACAAAACATTTCATAAAAATCGGTTCAGCCGTTTCGGAGGAGTTTGTAGTCAAACACTATGACACGAGATTTATATATATATATATATATATATAGATTTAATTAATAAATTACTATTTTTTATGTAATTAGGTATAATATACCTACGGATTGGTTGACTAGGAAATTTAGAAGTTTGGGTTTGGACACATATGTTCAAAATTATACATTTAAATATCCTTTTGGAGTTTATGAAAACAGGGTAAGCAGTTATAATTTGTAGTAAATTGTTTATTTTAATTTATTTCTTTTTTTTTTATAATTTCATGTACTTATCCTTTATTTGTATTTAAGCAAAGATTATCAATTTTTATTTTCCACTGAGTTTAAATGTTAGATTAAGTAATATTTCAAGTAATTAAATCAAAATTGTTGAATTAGTAATTTCTTATCAAATAGAAAATGAAAATTGAAAATTATTGATTTTATGAGTTTTGAACAACGATTCACAAATTTTTTTGCACATTTCATTATAGGTGCCTTAAGCAGTACATGGTAATTTAATCATTTATAAGAAATAATGGGTTGTTATTCTTAAGTTCTATTTTGTAACAGAATTCATCTGGTGAAAATGTTTATGCCATCTTGAGAGCCCCGAGGACATCTGGCACTGAGGCCATCGTTTTGTCCGTACCTTTCAGACCCGAACTTTCCGGGCACGATGCAACCTATCCTGGTATTGCTTTGATGCTGGGTCTTGCGAAGGCCTTCAGAAGTAAATTTTTTAGACACTTTAAGGGATATGTTGATTTTTGTTGCCAGTGCATTTTTATAAGAAACATTATGTTTTAGACATTTTTTAGTTTTAAATGTTTTAACTTGTTTACAATTTAATGGCTGCATTTGAAAATTTTTAAATTGGTTGACAAATATGATATTTTCGCTCTCTAAAACTAAATAAAAAGGATAATTTTTTATCGTATTTGAAGTAACTAAATTTTAAGAAAAATTATTTCAAGATTGAAAATAGAATAAAAACTATATTTAAATAAACCAAACTGAATAATAATAACAATGAAAATTAATTTGCAAACGATAATTGAATAATAAAAAAATTTAAATAATTTAAACTGAATGAAAATAACAGCGAAAATTTATTTCCGAAAAAAAATTGAAAGTCGTGGCTCAGCTTGGAATGTCATTTATAAAAAAGGAAAAGATCAAAGGAACTTGCCATAATTAAAATTAAGGATTTTAAAAATCGATTTGAATCTGTGCTTCATCCAGATTCAGAAAATTTCAACCCTGTTCCAACTTCAGCCTGCTTATTAGATCCAAACCTGCTATGTGTAATGACATCTATCAGTTCAGCATCATTGCTGAATGCTGGAAAGAGGTTCATGCTCTCTCTCGTTAACCAAGTCAGAAATTGTGAAATGATGATGCTCATATAGATGATCGCCCAGCCCTCAACCGTTTTAAGTTTCTTGATAAGCTTGGAACATCTGATATTTCTACTGCATCCAGCAAAAAATGTTGATAAATCATGAACTAAAATAAAATCAAATAAGAACAAATATTGTTTTAGCTGAATAAAATATAAATAGAAACTAAAATTATTTTGAAAACTGCAATAAAATAAAAAGTAAAATTAATTTCATAGAACTAAATAATAATAGAAATTGAAATTTTAAGATGAAGTAAAATAGAATAATAATAAAAAATAAAATTTGAGAATAGAATAAAAATAAGAGCTAAAATTATTTTCTGAACTAAAATAACACTGGTAGACAACACAAGTATATTCCATATTCTATATATATGGTATATTCATTATTTTCTTTAAATATTAGATAATGTAATGATTTGCTATAATGGAAGAATATTTAATCAATTAAAACTTGAAGTTTAACTAGTCATTTGAAGGAATGATAGAAAACTTACAAATTTGGTGGAGCAGTGAAATATGTGGCAAAAACGCAATAGCCTTTAGTTAGTAAACTAATAAAATAAAATATAGCTGATTTATTATTGATTGATGCAGGACACAGCTATTGGGCAAAAGACATTATATTTCTAGTGACAGACAATCAAGAACTTGGCATCCAAGCATGGCTGTCTTCTTATCACCACACACCTAATAAATGTAGGTTTTTAAAGTCTAAAACTTTTTCAGGCATCTTATTTTAAAATATTCTTAAAATTTAAACTACTTTATTTGTAAACAATGTCTTTCTGTGATTGCAGACATCAAAGTTGGTGTCCTACCTGGTAGGTCTGGCTCCATACAAGCTGCCATAAATCTCGAACTTTCTTCAAAGACCATCGGCAGAGTTGATGTAAAATTTGAAGGAGTCAATGGGAAGCTTCCAAATTTGGATCTCATAAACACAGTTGAAAGGATGTTTAACAAGGAGGGACTGAGAATTTCTATACAGAAAAGGGTTTGAACATCCATTTTGCTTTTGAAAACATAATTTTTAAAATAAAAACCTAAAATTACTTTTATTATTTGAAGCTAAAAGAATACATTGCAAATGAGTGGACAAGATTCTTGTATTCCCTCAAGACAATGTTTACAATGATGTGGCACCAGGCACCTGGAACACCGACAGGAAACCACGGCTTTTTCCACAAGTATAATATCGAGGCAGTTACCATCCATGGAATGAAGGCAAAGAACAAAAAGGCGTTTGATTTTTCTGATACTGGGAGGTTATTAGTTTGAAGATCTGACGACTTAATTAGAACCTTTGAAGATTATACAGACATTGATTTTCTTTTTCAACAGAGCAATCGAAGGAATTTTTAGAAGTTTGAACAACTTATTAGAAAGGTTCCATCAATCTTTCTTTTTTTATCTTCTTCCATCGCCCGACAGATATGTTTCCATCGGTGTTTACATGCCACCTCTTGGAATCATGGCTTTGCCTATTCTCATAAAAATATCCTTTTTCAAAATCTATAGACGAGATTTTGTCAATCAATCAAATGATTGATATGCTTTGAGTTATTTTTACATTTTAAGATTTAAGTAGACTGTTTAACTTCCAGTGTATTCAATACAACCAGGGTTGTTAATATCGACATTCGTTATTAACAACCCTTGATGCAATTTAAACATCCTTTTCCTGGTCTTGTTTATTCCTTAGCTTAAACTCAAGTGCTCAGTTCATGGTTAAAGTTGTCAGCGAGTCCATCATCAACAGAATCTAATGATTCGAAGAGTAAATCTGAAAAACTAAATGAAGGGGAGAATCAGAAAGTGGGAGAGCCAAATGATGAATTGAAAACTGATGGAGAGAATGTTCAGGAAGATGTTGCTAAGGTTGTCTTGTAAATGATTCTTATCACCATTTTTGTTTTTTTAATTATCATCTATCAGGTAAGTTGTTAAACTACCTTTTATATGGTTGAAGTATATGAACTGTAAACCTACTTTAGGGCCACCCTCTATATAAATATGGTAAATACTGAGGTTGGGGGGAGTAGCTGATCTACAGGGTTTTTGCAAGAGGGAAAATACTTATATCACATTTTAATTTGAGAAGCAAGCGTGGTCTTACAGTACTGACATATAAATAGTACGAGCGAATAGCAGCTGAGCCAATGTTATCTTTTACTGTGTGATTTTAAGTAATCGTTGCACATATTAAGTTGGCATGCAACACTTGAGTCAATATTTATGAAAAAAAAATTTGTAATTAAAAATAATAATTATCTATGTTTTAAAACAAAAACAAATCAAATACAATTCAATAAATGTTTGCATATATAAATTCAAAGAGTTTATACTGTTGTGGCTGACTGGTTAGCTGATGATGGTGACAATGTCTTATAAGATAACCTTTTCTTCCTCATTTACCTTACAGTTTACACCAACCACGATTTTGTTTACTTAAGTATATTATGTTAAATTAAAATATTTAAAAAATATTCAAATATATTTTTATATGAATATTATTGATTTGTGAAACAAATTGTCTCAGTCTTCATTATTTATTATGGGTAAATTTGCTTTAATAAACTGGTACTCTGGAGTACAATGTGGTAATTCATTTTCATAAATAAGTACTCGGGAGGACAACGTGGTAATTCACTTTGATATTTGAGTATTCTGAGTACAATGTGGTTATTCGCTCTGATATGCAAGTGCCCGGGACTGCGATTTGGTTATTCACTTTGATGCGAGTACTAAGGAGTACAATGTGGTTATATGCTTTGATATACAAGTACTCAGGAGTAAAATGTGGTTATTTGCTTTGATATACAAGTACTCGGGAGTACAATGTGGTTATTCGCTATGATATACAAGTACTCAGGAGTACAATGTGGTTTTTTGCTTTGATATTCGAGTACTCCTGAGTACAATGTGGTTATTTGCTTTGATATACAAGTACTCAGGAGTACAATGTGGTTATTTGCTTTGATATGCAAGTACTTTGGAGTACAATGTGGTTATTTGCTTTGATATACGAGTACTCAAGAGCGCAAGTGTGTTTCTGTATTGAGTTATGTTCGTTGTCCAGGGTTTTGCAGTACTTCCAGATTTATTTGGGAAGATGTTATTACAATGTTAAAATTACTAATAAATTATTATACATTAAATATGAGTTCTTTTCATATATATTTGCTAATTTCACATATTTATTTCTCAGCAGGATCAGGACCCAATAGACAAGCTATCTCATGCACTCATTTTGGTGATGTCAGCTTCCATTGGTATCTGTTCATTCTATTCTGCTGATTTTTTTGTGAGATCAGCAAGCAAATTCGGCATAGAACCCGAGGAGGGATTGTTTCTTGGATTCCTCATCATTCATCTCCTTGCCATCTTTTATCCGTACATCTTCAAATGGTTGCAAAATCAATTCTCAATATTTGATCTTTTTAATTCAAAAATTTTCTATGCTAACATACGAATTGAGTTCAATATTAAAACAGTTGTGCTAATTGTGCTTTTCATCGTTTAACAGGCGCGTGAACAGTCGCTCAGAGCAGGGAGTTCAATTGAACAGAGACGTGCTTGTTTGCTTAGCTCTTTTAATTTTTGGGATCAGTGTTGGAACTATTTCTGTGATGAACATTTCAATGGCTTTTATTATTGCTGCAGTTTGGGTTCCAGTGATCCTTATTAATGTTGCAACAAAGTCCAAGTATGTAACTGTGTCTCTTTTGTGTCATATTTAGTAACTTAAAAAAACTTTTGCATACACACGCTTGGAGTAACAGTTGGTTTTTTAACCAAAAGATGGAGCCTATTTGTTGAAATTCTTTACTAAATTCAATTATTAAATATAATAATGAGTTAATTATATTTTTAACATTTGCCCATTTGCAATACTGCTAGTCATTTTACTGACCTTGAAATAGTATGGGAGTCAACTTGTGGATAACTTATGGGGAAGGGGAAGTCAAATTCATAACCCTTATTCATGATGTTGATTAGTTAGCTGCTAGCTAGTCCAATCCTTACAAAATGTTTATTAATTCTAACCCTGGTGTTAATTTAAAATAAAAATTAATACAAAATATTATTTCCATGTTATCAGGATTCTTGGATTGCTCAAGCGTCTTCTCATTCTCATTGCCTCTCCTATCACTTTGCTTTTCATTGGTGGAGTGGTTGATCAGACGATCATCCACCAAAACACGAGAGATGATTTGTTATTGGTTGCAAAGAAAGCTTATGTTGATGTCCAGGACGGACTCATGCTCTCTGCTTTTCAGTTCTACTTGTTTGACAATTGGACTTTTCCACTTTTAAACATTCTATTGCTACCTCTCTGGTCGCTGTTTTGGCTGATTGCTTGTGTTGATGATTGAATTGTTTTCAAGTTATTATTCATTTGGTTAATCTTTTTTCTTTGCTGAAATTTTTTATGTTTTTCAAAGTAATAAAATCAAATTATATTCTTAGCCCATGTTTTGGATTGTTCTTTGCTTAATATTCCTTGCTGTGAATTAAGATTTGAAAATGTGTACTAATTCTTGATTGTATGTTGTTTTTTAAATTTCATATTTGAAATTTCAGGTAGGCATCTTAAATTTTTTAAGCAAAGTGCAACCTTCTTTAAGATGCAGACAAACTTAAATGAAATACTTGAAATAAAAATTTGAGTTGTGAAAAGTATTAGTATTTGGTACTAGTAGTAGCGATACAATTTTATATGTATCCAGTCGGGGTACCCGTGGGTTTTTAAGAGGTTTTCTATCGTTTTTCTTGCTAACTCCGCCTTGCTAATTGCGAGCCAGTCCCGAGCCTGGAGAAAGGAGGAGGGAAAAGTAAAAAGGATCAAATTCTGATCCACGACAGGAAGTACTTAAGTGCTTCCTACATACAGCCATTAGAGTCTTAAAACACCTGGTGTAAATGACTATAAACTATTATAAAAAAAAAAGTTTTTCTCGCTCCCGTTTCCTTTCCCGCTCGCTTTCGCTTTCCCGCTTGCTCTCCCGTTTCTAGTCGCTTTCTATTTTCCACTCGCTCTTTCGCTCCCGCTCATTCTCCAGTTATCGTTCGCTTCCCCGTTTCCGCTCGATCCGCTCATTTTATGACCGATTTTATTTTTTTTTCACAAAAACCTTATTCTATTGACTCTCAAGGTTGTGTGAAAATTTCATTTAGATCGGATGAATGGTGTAACAATGCATATAGGACATACATACAAAGATACAGATTTAAAGTCATTTTTAAAAACTTTTATTTAGGTTACAATCTCTGTTTGTGTGTGTGTGTGTGTGTGTGTGTAGCTTTCTCTGTACACAAATCTTGCAAGTAACATTTAACCAGCTTTTTGACTAGTAGGTAGGAAGCTGAAACTTTCAGCATTGCTTTATATTGGATGACAATACATGATTCAATTAAAAAACAAGTAAATTAAAAACGAATTTTTAAAACCCAATGCTTTTATATGTAATTAAAACACAAATTTTGCAATCAATTTTTTTGCAAACACATATACATAAATTCCTAGATAAAAAAATATAATAAACACACACACGTACACATATACATAAATATATATAAATTAATTAAAATTAACTAAATTAATTGACTTATTGTAAAACTAATAATTGAATATTGCATTGTCTTCTATTTTGAGCATGTATGCAAAATTTGAAAAAAATCTATCATCAGGAAGTGACTCAAAAATTGATTGCAAGATTTGAAACAGACAGAGAAACAGAGACGACGAGTTAATAAAAGCATTGGTAAAAACAACTTAATTTGGACATCTTTCGTATTTCTAAATCGAGTGTATTTGAAATCAAAGTTTGTGTTGAAAAACTCGTTTTTTCCTATACTTGTTATATATATTAGCGGAGTTCTTAGAGGTTTTTCAATCGTTTTTCTCTTGCTCCCGCTTTATTCCCCGCTCCCGGTCGCTTTCCCGTTCCTGCTTGCTCTTCTGTTCTCGGTCATTTTCTTATTTCAACTCGTTCTTTCGCTCTCGGTCGGTTTTTCGTTTCCGCTTGCTTTCCCGTTCCCGTTCTCGCTCATTCTGCTATTCTCGTTTCCGCTCAGCTTATTTTGTGACCGATTTCATATTTTTTTACAAAATGCTTCCCCCATCGACTCTTAAGGTTGTGTAAAAATTTCATTTCGATCCGATAAATGGTGTAGCAATGCATAAAGGACATAATACCATAATACATACATACATACATACATACATACATACATACATACATACATACATACATACATACATACATACATACATACATACATACATACATACATACATACATACATACATACATACATACATACATACATACATACATACATACATACATACATACATACATACAAAATAAGATTATGTATGATAAATAATCTCATTTATATAGATAGACTAACGGGGTCCCGGCGTTGCCCGGGATTTTTAGAGGTTTTCTAATGTTTGTCTCTCTCGATCTCGTTTCCTTCCCCGCTTGCTCTCCAGCTCTCGGTCGCTTTCCCGCCCCCGGTTGCTTTCCTGATCCCGGTCGCTTTTCCGCTTTCGGACGTTTTTTCGCTCTCGTTCGCTTTCCCCCTCCCGTTCGCTTTTCCAATCCCGGTCGCTTTCCCAATCCCGGACGCTTTCCCGCTCTTGGTCGCTTTACTTTCCCGCTCTCTTTTTTGCTCTCAGTTGCTTTTTTGTTTTTTTTTGCTTTCCCGTTCCCGCTCATTTTCAAATTCTAGTTTCCGCTCGCTCTCCCGTTCTGCTCATTTTGTGTCCGATTTCATTTTTTTGCTATAATTGTCTCTCATTGTTTCTCAAGCTTGTGTAAAAATTTCATTACGATCGGATGAATAGTGTAGCAACGCATAAGTTATTTACACCCACATTATCTTATTTATATATATATATATAGATCAGTCTATGTTGTTTTTGTAATTGCTGCTCACTTATTTTGATGTCTATGTTTGTGAGCCTTATTTTATTTTCATCGCTGTACTGTTTTGGTTTGCCCGTTGAAAAATAACATTATTTGTCTACGTTTATTTTATTGGTACAATGTCAAAAAGTCGTTATCGCAGTGAAAGCTCAGAGGATGATGCTGAAATTGATAGCAGAAAGCGGAAATCAGTAATTGGCAAGAAAATCGATAAGCAAAAAGAAAATTTTGAAAGTGACGGGATATCAAGACGTGGTACAAAAAGAGACACCCATGCTGAAAAAAGTCCGCTAAGAAGATCTAGAAGCCGGAGTTTAGAAAAATATCGTCGAAAACGAGATGATTTTGAGAGACATAGAGACAAATATAGAAGATCTAGAAGTTATGAAAGGTTTTTAACAACAATATATGAGCACTAGTTTTTTTACTTTAGTTATTACATCTGAGTTTATTAAGAGGAGGTAAAGGTTCACTTTAATAGTAGCACTGCAATTTTTAGAATTGGCAGAGTAATACAATCTCAGCTATATACATGAAAAAAAATACCACTATTAAAAGCACCTAATATGTGATAATAAACAATTAAAAATTTTTTAATTAAATTATATATTATTATAATAAATAAAAACATTTGGCACCTGGTCAAATCCATAACAGAGGCATAACAAAGGCAAAACCATAACAAAACAGAGCGGTAGAGTGTTTGCCTGTCGATCGCTAGGCTGGCAGTTCAAGCCTCACCGGCGTCACCAGCGTAACTTCTTTAAGCAAGGAGTTTACTCGCATTGCTAAAAGGGTAGGCGCCTATATGCAAGGACCCTTTCTCGCTTTTGTGCAAGACTTGTCTTGAAAAAGGTGTGTGCTGAATCATAGTTACAAGAAGAACAGAAATCGTCACATGTTTGGTGTTCCAGTAGAGATCTATGCTGGTTTTTTACTGGCTTTATAAATTATTAGTTCAAATTATATTGTAATAAATTCAATTTATTAAAAGATTAGATGGGTTGATGATTTTATGCAAACTGCTTTAAGTCAATGAGTGGATAATTTCAGCTGTGCTAGCTTTTTTTTTTATAATAGTTTATAGTCTTTTACACCAAGTGTTTTAAGATTGAAATAGCTGTATGTAGGAACCACATAAGTACTTCCTTCGTGGATCATAATTTGATCCTTTTAACTTTTCCCTCCTCCTTTCTCCGGGCTTGGGACTGGCTTGCAAATGCAAGGCGGAGTTGAGCTGTGCTAGATGCTAAAATTATTATTTTATTGAAATGAGCTTAAAGTAACAAATATTTTTTAGTTCTTTATTTCAGTTCATTTGTATCTTCAGTGTACCTTGTTAATCACAACTGCAATGAAAATAGTTCCATTTTTAAAAGTTTTGAAATGTTTGATGAATGCTGTGTTTTTGCCTAATTCTATTAAAGCTTTTGTTTTTGTATGTAAGTGTCACCACATTTTCTGCTTTTTGGCTTTTTTAAGCAGAAAAAAGGGGTGCAACTAAAGTGAACTTTTACCAAATATGAGACTTAGCTTCAGCTTCAGTTTCAGTTTATAAACCAATATTCCATTATAATTAGTACAAGTGCTTCTGTATCCTCTGTGGAAGATTTGAGACTATATAATACTAAATTATGCAATTGCGTTTTCTCTTTCGTTATTTATTAACAAATGTCTTTTAAATTTACTGGGTTTTACATATGTAATCTTTCTTGACAAATCTTAGAATTTTTTTAAAATGTAAGTTATAAAAAGTTACGACTTTTTTTGGACAGGTCGAGAAGAAAAGAAGATTCAAGGCGTGCCAATAAAAGAGAAAGATCAGCATCTCCAGAAATGCCAAAGAAGAGAGACAGGGAAGAGAGGGACACGAATGAAAGAAGAAATGCAGCAAGGAACGAAGACACTGAAAATATTGATGATTATTGGGCAGCCAAACATACGAATACGAAGAAGAATGATAATTTGTTGACTAAGACAGGGGGAGCTTATATTCCACCTGCTAAGCTAAGAATGTTGCAAGCCAAAATGACAGACAAAAGTGGTTCGCAGTATCAAAGAATCGCTTGGGAAGCATTGAAAAAAAGCATTCACGGATTGATAAACAAGGTCACAGCTTCCAACGTAGTAGACATCAGTCGGGAATTGTTTCAGGAGAATATCGTTCGCGGAAGGTGAATTACGGGGCTTAATGTAGAGTTTTGTCATTAATGTAGAGTTTTGTCATTAATGTAGAGTTTTGTCATTAATGTAGAGTTTTGTCATTAATGTAGAGTTTTGTCATTAATGTAGAGTTTTGTCATTAATGTAGAGTTTTGTCATTAATGTAGAGTTTTGTCATTGTTGTTTTTAAAGTTGTAAACTTAGAGATATTGTTTTTATAAACATTGAATATAATAGAAAAATTAACTGAAACATAACTTTATTGTTATGACTGAAGTGTCATTCTAAAAGACTAAATAGAATTTTTTTTTATAAATAAGCTGATGTTATAAGCAAAGTTTTTTGAAACATACGAATTATTTCAAAGAATTGATGTTTATAATTGAAAATTGTCTTATTATTCAACAGAGGTCTACTCGTAAAATCACTGGTACAAGCACAATCAACCTCTCTTACGTTCACTCACGTTTATGCCGCTCTTGTTGCAGTCGTCAACTCCAAGGTTTGTTTACAAGTGCTGAAGGATTATTTTAAATGATAATTTTGCTTGAACTATATATATATATATATATATATATATATATATATATATATATATGTATATGTACGTTTGTATCAGTCAGTGTATGTATGTATGTATATATGTGTTAATGTGCATGTAAAGAATTTTTTCTCTATTTGAAGTTGAATATTGTTATATTAATGCTATTTATAATGATTTTTTTGAAACGTGCATTTCATTTCTGTTAATTTCTTGTATCTTTAAGAAACGATATTTATAAGCATGTTTTTAATTGTTGTTTATTATATGATGCAATCTTTTCTATGTATATATATATATATATATATATATATATATATATATATATATATATATATATATATATATATATATATATATATATATATATATATATATATATATATATATATATATATATATATATATATATTATTTTTTTTAACCAACCAGTTCCCACAAGTAGGTGAGCTGCTTCTCAAGAGGTTAATATTACAATTCAAACGAGGCTTCAAGCGAAACATCAAGACTCTGTGCCTGGCTTCGACGAAATTTCTTGCTCACCTCTTCAACCAGAAAGTCATTCACGAAATCATCATTCTCGAAATTCTCATCCTGCTGCTGGAAAAGCCGACGAACGATTCGGTGGAAGTGGCGGTCGGATTCCTCAAGGAGTGCGGTCACAAGCTTTCCATCGATTCACCAACGGGCACTCTGAGTTAGTTTTTAATTTTTTGTTTTTTTGTTGCAAATTTAGTTAATTTTTTTTCAAAGAAATAAATTGTCGTCTTGGAATGTTCAGGTGTTTTCGACAGTTTGAGATCCATTTTGAATGAATCGAAGATCGACATAAGAGTGATGTACATGATTGAAGTCATTTTTGCCGTAAGAAAGGATGGCTTTAAGGACTATCCGTCAGTGACCGAAGAACTTGATCTGGTTGAAGAAGACGATCAGTTCACTCATACGATGACACTTGAAGATGAAATTACATCTGAAGATCACCTCAGTCAGTTTATTTCATTTAATTTGTAGTTCTATTTTTGTTATTTAAAATTTATTTGGTAATTTTTCTTTATACATTCATTGTTTTTTTATTATTTTAGTAATAATTATTAATTAAATAAAATGTTTTTTTTTTAAATTTGTTATTGAGTTATTTGTTACCTGTTCATGAAAGTATAAAAATGCTATTTTTTTAAGATGCCTTCAAGGTCGATACTGAATATGATGAAAATGAAGAGAAATATCAGTCCATCAAAAGAGGTTTGTTTTCAAAGAGTGACATCTTCTGTTTTTTCTGTAAATGCCTAATTAAAACGATAATCAGTTTAAAATCGGTTTTATAGAAACGATAGCCGGATTGCAGAAATAACCGATATTAACATCACTAATTAAAATACCAAATTTTTTATTGCAGAACTCTTGGGGGAAGGAAGCGATGATGACGAGGAAGATGATGATGATAGTGATGAAGAAGAAGGAGAGGAATCTGGACAAGAAGGTTTGCATTTTGTTGTTTTTGCTTACTTGTAATATTCTTTATTTAACATTGAAACATTGAAATGGCTCAGTGGTGGATCCTATGTCACCCACCAAAATTATATGTGGGCTTTAGAAATATTTAATTGCTGTTTTGTTGCCCATGTCGTTGGGACGGAGTGTTCTGTAAACGTGTGTTTTGTATTAACGCTTTCATTCCAGGCGAGAAAACTGTTATCACCGACAACACGGAAACGAACTTGGTGACCCTACGCAGGACAATTTATCTGACCATTCAGTCCAGTTTAGATTACGAAGAATGCTGTCATAAGCTACTCAAAATGCAGCTCAAACCTGGTCAGACTCCAGAAATATGCTACATGATCCTTGATTGTGCCGCTCAACAGAGAACCTACGAAAAATTCTTTGGATTGCTTGCTCAGAGGTTTTGCATGTTGGACAAGAAGTATGTGGAACCCTATGAAAACATTTTCAAAGAACAGTACGACACAATTCATAGACTCGAAACAAACAAGCTAAGAAATGTTGCAAAGTTTTTTGCTCATCTGCTATTCACTGATGCCATTTCTTGGGAAGTCCTTCACTGCATCAAATTGAATGAAGATGATACAACATCTTCCAGCAGAATTTTCATTAAAATTCTATTCCAGGAACTCTCCGAGTACATGGGTCTAACAAAACTCAACGACAGGCTTAAAGATCCAACTCTTCAGACGGCGTTTGAAGGAATTTTCCCGAAAGACAACCCGAGAAACACGAGATTTTCTATCAATTTTTTCACTTCGATCGGTCTCGGTGGTCTCACGGACGAATTTAGAAATTATCTGAAAGCTGCCACTTCAGCCAGTCAGAAAGCATCTGCCAAGGTCAGGGAAGACTCATCATCATCTTCTTCCTCCTCGTCATCGTCTTCAGATGAAGAATGATGAAAACACTTTATTTTATAAATAAACTGAACTCTACAATCTTTTCCTATTTCAATGAATAAATTTAGCCATTAAATTATTTTTAACTTTTTAAAGTTATTTAATTTTATCATACATACATACGTACATACATATATATATAGTTCCCGCTCGCTCACCCGCTCCGCTCATTTTGTGACGGATTTAAAAATTTTTTTCTCTATATTTGATTCCCCTTGACTCTCAAGATTGTGTGAAAATTTCATTACGATCGGATGAATGGTGTAGCAATGCATAAACGCCATTAACATATATACATATATACATACAAACATTCATTTTTATATATATAGATTAGCAGGTTAGTGGTAGAGTTGATCAAATTCATCAATGGGTGGGGCCAGGACTGTCAATACTATGGCATATATATTATGTCTAATCTTCTGTGACCTAGTAAAAAAAAGCCAAGAAAATGTTTTATTACTAATTTGAACTGAAGATTATGTAATCGTTTTATTTTATCTTTTAATCAAAGAAGATATATGTGGCAATGCCAGAAAGTCGTTGACACAAAATAAATAATTTAAAGCTACAACTCGTTAACATTACTAAAATATATTTGAATTGTTTCTAACATGGTTTATTAAAAGCAACATAAACAGATGATAGAACTGGCCTAAAACAAGAATCGCTAAAATAAATATTATTATCACTTATTACGTACTAGTCAACTTCGAGAACGACATCAACACTGATAAAAGTGATCTTTTAACGAATTTTCTGTACAACACTATCTACAGCGTCAAAGATAGAATTCAAATTGGCCCAATACCAGTCTAACTTTCCCCTCATCAAATATGGTTTCAGTTTCTCTTTCAGCGGCACAGAGCAACTTTTCATCGACGATATCGAAATCGAGGCCAACATCCTGATATCAGGATTGAACAGCATGGCTTGTTGAAGTCGTTTCAACGGGTCACGTGACACGCCAATCTTGGTTCTGAACTTTGTGGATTTTCCGACGGACATCGAAGGACCAGGAATGTCTGAAAAAACAAAAATAAAACCAGGCGCATCGTTTGGTCCAAAGTCTTTTTTGAGTTCTTCCTGATCGTCGCTATTGTAATTCAGCATATGCTCTATTTCTTCGAGCTTAAAAGTGACAGTGAGTGGTTTGTAATGTGGAGAAGTCGTTACAGGAGATGGAGGTCTCTCTGGATCGTCTCCACTGATCGAATTTGTCGGAGACTTGATTATGGGACCGGCAGTTGTCGATGTAGGTGATGAAACAGTTGAACTACTACGAGAAGTTTGACTTGGTGTTTTTGTAGTTGCCAGACTAGCTGGAGGACTTGCAACTCGATTTGATGAAAAAAGACTAGTTTTGGAAGTAGAAGAGTTTTCTAGCCTGGTTATGCGATCCGAAAATTTTGGCCCTGCAGTTTCGGCGGTTGCAGTGGAATTTCTGACCGGTGATTTCAAACAATCCAATTGAGCTTTTGTAATTTGATTAATAGTTTTATCTTTTAGAGGTTCCGTATTTTGACTTGATTTGGTCGTGGAATTTTGAGATATCGCAGTTGGAGAGGAAACTCTTGGTTCTATTGTTTGCGTTTGTCTTGTTTCAGGTTGCTGACTGACAACTAGCGAGTTTCTTAACGGTGGTGATGACAGTTTCAATTCTTCTTTTTCTGGCATTGAGTTACTGCTTAGCTTTTCAGTTTCTAATTTTGAAGTAATTTTTAAAGCTACGGACGCTTTGTCATTAGAAGCCTGCAAGTTTTTTGGGTCAGATGTAGTAGAAGTTGCTGGAAGCTGTATAGAAGTTGAAATAAGTTTAGACAAACCGTTTGAGTTTTGCGCTGCATGAAAGCTTTCTTTGGCTGTTTTTGATTTGCTTTGCGCGTCTGCAATTTTAGATTTTGGGGTACCCGGAACTTCATCTTCTTCAAAAGAAAACTGATAAAAATCTCTCAAAGAATTGCGCCGATCTTTTTCGTCCATCTCGGAATCTGAAAATATCGTATCACCGATAGGCTTGTTGATGCGTTCGATAACGTGTTTTCCAATTTCGAGACGACCCCCACCCAATCTCCAGTCACGAAAACTCTCCTCATCCTCGTTGACTTCCCTACTTATGACGTCATACGTACATCCCTGTCTGTTCAGCAACCGGACAAAATCCCGCGCCTCCTTCTGGCTGGTAATTGGAAAGGAAAATTTATCTTCTTGTTCTTCGAAAACGTTTATGATCTGCATGTCCAAAAGGCCTTTGCAGGTTTCATCACCATTTTTAGTCATGTCCGATCTAATCGTTAAGCCTATTTCCAGTTCTTGAATCGGCGTATGAGCTTTGAAAAAAAAATCTATCTTATTTATAAAAAGTTAGAGTAGACAAGCAACAAAGACGTATTACTTACAAAATTTCAAGACAGCAAAACACTCGATTGTACTTCGCGTTGAATGCCCGTTGGAGCTTCAACAGCTCTGCTTCTTCAACTCCAAGCAACGTTCTATTTACAGCCGAACTGCTGAGTGTAAGATGCGCTATTGTTTATATTATAATTAGTATTTTTTTTTAATTTCAATTTTGATATTATATAGTTTCAACGCATATTCAATTTTTCAAACTATATTTATAACACTTTGTTCATAAAGAGCTAATCAGAAAGGAAGAAATAAAAACAGCATAAGTGTTCAGTTAGCAGTATAAATATATATATATATAGGTAGGTACAAATGAATGACTAATCAGCAAAGAATGTACGCTGCACACACTTCTTCTTTTGTGGATTGGTCAGCTTGCACAATTTTTGTTTGGTCAGTTGAATCGGTTATTAGCAAAATATGTAGTTTTATGGCTAATAAGTTGCTAAAATTAATTCATCGTGTGAAAATAATAATATAATTTATCGTAACAAAGTGATTTGTTGTAAAATTACAACAAATTATAAGCAATCTATAATTTTATTTAAGGTGATATATGAACATAATTTCATTAAAGATGTTCTGTGAACCTAATTTCATTAAAAATGGTTTATGAACCTAATTTCATTAAAAATGGTTTATGAACCTAATTTCATTAAAGTTGGTTTATGAACATAATTTTTGGATTCTGTAAAAAATCTTTTAATCTGAAAAGTTAAATAACTCGAATGGTTTTATTTTAGTTTTTAAATTTCTTGTTTATCAACGTGCAATAATTTACTTTAAATAAATATTTTCAAATTTAGTTTTAATTTGTTATTCAAGGTAATTAAATTACTATGTACTTGCTGTTTCTTCTTTCTTCACTTCCGCTTCCTTCCACTATCTACACAGTGAACGAATGGTGGAATGAATCAATGCTATAGAAATTTTATGTTTTGGAATCTTTCTATTAAATGGAGAAAGGAGAAACTTAATTTATTGTTTAATTAAACTAAATAAATGAAACACATTACAACGAATTGATTAAAAAATAGAAAATGAACTTCATTAAAAACCAAATGAGGTTGCAGGTCAGATGAAAAAAACTGAAATAATATTAAGGAGCTTTAAAGCTCATGTAGGATAGGAATTGGTATCAAAAAAATGTAAATTGAGTTGTCGTTAAATGGAGTGCGAGTAGTATTTACCGGATTTTTACGCATATAACGCGTACTCTGACGTGTCTGGAAATGGCATTAAAAGGATGTTGCTTTATCAAAAAGAAAATGTAAATACGTAAATTGCATTCTCAATAATATATATATATATATATATATATATATATATATATATATATATATATATATATATATATATATATATATATATATATATATATATATATATATATATATATATATATATATATATATATATATATATATATATATATATATATATATATATATATATATATATAACATTTTACCAAATAAATTGTTTATTTCTAAAGCCACATCTTTTTTAACCTTTCTACAGACCTTCATAGATGCGAGTTATTTACGAAAAAATACGGTAAATAAGTAAGTTTGTGAAAAAAACTTATTAGAAAAATTTTTACGTCACTTTTTGTTACTTTTTTGTTAAAATTTTTTTTCATGTGATCGATCGATGTAATCTTTTGCTCTTCTAAACTAATACACCCATGCAATGAAAAACAAAATTCATTCACTTCAAAACAAGAAGCAGAGAACAGGGAAAGTGTCTTTATGGGAGGACGGGATAATTCGGCCCGATTAGATGAAACTCATGCAGTCGAAAATTACGCGCTTAATGGTGTAGCTGACGTTTATAATTTTAATTTTTTCTTGAAAATTGCGAATAGGCTACGTCGTTCAACTACATAGTTTCAGCTAAACTAGATAAACATTAACATATGTGACGAAAAACTTACAAAATATTTTTGCCGATTTGTAACATGTTTTTCTCACATTGTATAAAGTTTTTAAATTGTAAATGTAAGAAATATTGTAAAAGCTGGTTTAATAAAAACCTGCTTATTCAGTCTGTGGGCTTGAAAATTATTTAGGGGTAAAAATCAACCTCACAACCCTCCTTACTGGTATATATATATATATATATTTTTTTTTATTCAGGAATATTTTTCAGTTTCAAATGTTTTCAATCTGGAATAGCAAGTCAAAATCTAGTTTAAAAAATCATTGTTTGAATTTACAACTCCCCTGCTGAATAGTTTTTCCAACGAATTCTCCATTTTTGTATTTTTTATGATTTTCCATTGAAGTTGCAGTTTCAGCTCTCCATTTTTTGAGCGTTTTAATACAAAATTTATTTAATTATCAGATCAGATATATTAATTTGTTAATGTATTTCTCGTACGACTTTTTTCTGTACAGAAAATATCGATTCTTAGCGAAACGGAGCTGTATTTTTCTAACTTCAATATAGCTTTATAATCCTCAATTTAATTTCTGACTTCAATGTAGCCTTACCAATTATCATTATCAATTTAATGTATTACTACAGCTTGGCACATCTGCATTGTTTTGCAGACAACCACAAAACTGAAAGAATAGTTCGAAATAATATTGTTTTAATAAGTTAAAAACTATAATTTATGGTAAGCAAAAACACTGGTTTAAAAATTTTCTCCCAACTATTTTGTCGGATTTCAAAATTGTGAAAAAATTTTCGACGCGAGAAAACATCGAACAAATAAATTGCAAATTCAACGGATTTGAAAAAAAAAAATGTTTGATCGTTTTATCACACCGACGCCAAGGGACACATCCACTACCCCCAACCTCTGCTGAATGCACCAAGACTAATTTTCGTAATGGCTGTCAATAGGAATGTTCAGATTTTTTTAAATATTTTAATAAAAAATTTACTTTTATTAAAATTAATTTTAAATAAAAAAACCAATTAAGCGTTCGAATGTTATTTATATAAAAGACCCAGAGGATCTCAATTTAAAACCATCAAACTCTAACACTAATAGCATCAGATCCAGAAATTTGGTAAGGGGGTCAAAAAATGTTTTTTTGTTTTTTTATTTTTTCTTTTATTCAGTAAAACCTTTAATTTAACTAGCAACTGGAGTACTCTCTTTATTACGCTCTTCTCTTCTCTTGTTAAATCCTTTATATTAACTTCAGCGTGTTTGCTTCCTTACTTGAGCCATACGTTGGGACCCTATACTTCTTTCAAAAACCCACTTAGACAGGTCCGGTTCTGTAGACGACAGCGACGGTTTGAGCACTGGAACCCGAAGAAATGCGAGCACAGATGAATTCAAATGTCGCCACTGTAACTCTCACGTCAACCGGAGAAAGGCTTAAGCATGGGGACGTTATAACTGCCACCCCCTCCCCGTGGTTGATGCCTACTCACTTATAACAGATTGCAAAAAAAATATTTTCCCAAGAGAATGTCTTTTTTATGTCTCTTGGTAGACGTTTTTGCGGGAGTGACTAAACGAAACTCTTCAATGTGTTCAACTGTTCAAGTTAAATTAGAAAAACTTGACTACTTCTGTGATTTTCAGCAGCAAGATTCATGGCTAAAAGGAAAACTTTTAGCAGTTGCGATTTTTCTGAAAAATCTTCTGATTTCCTAAACCGTACCTTTTAGCTGGTTGCACATGTCGTAAAGCGTTGTTTCGTCAACAACTGAAAGTGGGTCAAGAAACACTAAAACTGATTCATAAAAATTCATCTATCTAGTGGAAAAATCATTTGGAGACGTTTTTAGTGCCCATCGTTCTTTGCCTGATTCGGCACAGCTCTCAGAGCCAGTTAAATTTAGGTAGTACTTAAAGCAGTATATTGAAAAAAAGTTAGTACCGGATGATTGGTTTACATCCATTGACCCACCTGTTATAGCTGTTGCGTTGTAACATCTCGGTTATCAGCAACATTCGGCGGTTAGACCCACACGCCAAAAAAGCCAGTCTACAGTTGGGGTATTCGTTAAATCTGCAGCATGAAGAAATCCAGCAACGTTTTCATGTTTGTTTCAGCTTTCATTCATATCACAAATGATTACTACTACTGTAAAACGCTTTTGAACAAAATGAAGAAATGTTTCATATTTTTAAAAAAACCCCTTTAGACCCGGGCCCTGCAACAAGTACGGGTTCCTGGAGTTATCCCTGCCCCCCATACATACGTACATACATGCATACATAAATACACAAAAACTTTCAATTTTATATATTAGATTTAATTAGATGAAATGAAAGCAAAATATAAAGTTAATTTAAAAATATTTTTTTGTTTTCAGTTGAGATTCGGTTACCTTTTTTCAAGCAATCAAAAATGACGTCAATCATTTTTTTTTCTTCAGCCATTTAATTTATCGCCATCATTACTTTTAAATCAAACTCAGAATAGACATACGACATTTTAAATTATTGAAACCTTCTTCTATATCCAAAGTTTTTTTAATGTCGGGCTTTTTATCATGTTAAGCACTTTTATGGTTACAGCGACACATCATTTACATTTTATGACTAACTTACAGATAGATATTAACAAAAAAGAAAATAATTTATCACCGTGTTTAGTTTTTATAATGAACCAAATAATTCATCAAAATGACTGTAATGTGATATAAATATAATTAATAAATTTATAGTACTATTGTGTATTAAAACAATTCTAGTTTCTAACAATTATTTTTCATGGTATTGTTGAATTTTTTATTACATTAATTAGCAAAACAAATAATTAATTATATGTCGTTTATGAATATTTTTATTATCGCAATATTTTATTAAAACCAGCTGCGATATATATATATATATATATCGTCGTTAAATTTTTGCTCGGGAAATTATTCAATTGCCTAAAAGTTGACGTTCTTGATGTAGTCGTTATTATGCAAATGCCAGCTGATCAATTATGCAAACTATCAACAGTATCAATCTATATGAGAACGGCAAAATAACAGTTTATGGCACAGTACTTTTTATAACAAGAGTTAATCTCGCATTGGAGACAATTTCTTGCATCCCGGGCGAGGATGGAACGACAGAGGAATGAAAGAAAGAATGCTGGACTGATGGAAAGAGAAGCGGACGAATGAAAACATTCCTCGCACAAATTTATTTAATTATATATTTTTATATTTTTATAAGTTTATAAGTTTATTTATTTATTTGTTATAAAAATAAATCAATTAATACGCTAAAAAACGAAAATATTTTTCTTAAAGTAATCAAAACTCTTCGATGCTTGTCCATTCATGCGAACATCTTTAACATCTCGCAAGTGATCTAAACTTGATTTTTTTTCTTCTTCTTTTCAGCATTTAGAAGTTTTTTTTTCTGCACACGAGAGGCCGATACATCTTACACGGTTGAGCACATATGATGGGAGGGGATTGACCCCACTAAATGCTACGCGTAGAAATATCTAGCCGCCCCATCGCATAAATACACCACCATGTATACGATGTTCTAATCAGATGATGGTCTGCACCCGACCGTCGTCACGCACGTACGACCTGTCTGTGATCAGTTTTCAAACACCAAATAAAGCAAACACATACACATAGACTAACACGCACACACACACACACGTACATACAAACGTGCATACACGCGTTCACAACCACACATACATGAAAACGAACAAACAGATACAAGGAACAATTCATCACGTGGTCATCTAAATGCAGGTGACATCGGCTGGATAAGCTTTAAATTTCTCTCAACGATTAATTTTTGTTTTTAAAAAAATATCATTATTCGATATATTTAAAAAAAATTTAATTTAGTTTTTTTAAGAATTGTTTTTAGTTTCGTTAGCTTGTGCACTGAAATTGATGAAAGCAGGGAAAAGTTTGAATAATAATAATACTGCACCGAACTCCATGTGCA